>JANCRA010000148.1:0-430000 GCA_024362935.1 Setophaga petechia
TATTAAATAAATTTGTATATATATTTTATATATATATTAAATAAATTTAATATATATATTAAATAAATTTGTATATATATTATATATATATATAAAATAAATTTAATATATATATTAATTAAATTTGTATATATATTATATATATATATAAAATAAATTTCATATATATATTAAATAAATTTGTATATATATTATATATATATATTAAATAAATTTAATATATATTAAATAAATTTGTATATATATTTTACATATATATATAAAATAAATTTAATATATATATTAAATAAATTTGTTACTACTTAAAGTAATACTTAACACAAATTTTTTTTTTTTTCACGTTTGCATTACTAATTTTTTTTGCTATTTTAACATTGAACTGCCTACTTTTTCTGACTTTTCTTCCAACTCTCCAATTTTTCAACCCAATTTTTGAACCGTGGGCAGCTGCTGGAGTTCGAGCCGCGCAGCGGGGGAGCAGGTGCCGCTGCTGCTGAGGATGAAACGCAGCAAACTGGCCCTGGGCAAGGCCATCGAGAGCGGGGACACCGACCTGGGTGAGGGCACAGGGGGCACTTTTGGGAATGGTTTGGGGCTGGGGGATCTTGGGAGAGGTGTAGGGTGTAGGGAGACTGCTTGGGATAATTTTGGGGTCTTTGAGGAGTCGCTTGGGAGCATTTTTGGGTGTTCGGGGAGTCCCTTGGGGACCGTTTTGGGGTCTGGGGGCAGCACCTTGGGAATGTTTTGGGATCAGGGGGAGCCTCTTGGGAACACTTTGGGGTCTGGATAAATCCCTTGGGACCATTTTGGGGCCTTTGGGGAGTCCCTTGGGACCATTTTGGGGGCTTTAAGGAGTCCCTTGAGAAGGTTTTGGGGTCTGGAGGAGCCTTTTTTGTGGTGGAATGGGGTCTGGAGGAGCCTTTTGGGGGTGTAATGGGGGTCTTGGAGAGCCTTTTGGGAACATTTTGGGGTCTGGAGGAGCCTCTTGGGAACATTTTGGGGTCTGGATGAATCCCTTGGGACTATTTTGGGGGCTTTTAAGGAGTCCCTTGAGAAGGTTTTGGGGTTTGGCAGGGCCTTTTTGGGGTGGATTGGGGTCTGGAGGAACCTTTTTGGGGTGGATTGGGGTCTTGGAGAGCCTTTTGGGACCGTTCTGGGGTCTTGGGGAGCCCCTTAGGAATGTTTTGGGGTGTGGATGAATCCTTTGGGATCATACTGGGGTCTGGGACAGCCTCTTGGGGCTGTTTTAGGGTCTTGGGAAGCCCCTTGGGAAAGTAATAGGATCTGGGGGGAGCACCTTAGGAATGTTTTGGGGTCTGAGTGAATCCCTTGGGACCATTTTGGGGTCTTTGGGGAGCCCCTAGGGACCATTTTGGGTCTGAGGGAGCCCCTGAGAATGTTTTGGGATCTGGGAGAACCTTTTGGTGGCATTTTGGGGTCTAGAGGAGCCTCTTGGGATAATTCTGGGGTCTTTGGGAGTCTGTTGGGAATGTTGTGGAGTCTGGGGGAGCCCCTTGGGACCATTTTGGGGTCTGGGAGAACCTTTTGGGAATGGTTTGGGGTCTGGAGGAACCTTTTGGTGGCATTTTGGGGTCTGGAGGAGCCTCTTGGGATAATTTTGGGGTCTTTGAAGAGTCCCTTGGGAGCATTTTGGGGCCATTTGGGAGTCCATTGGGACCATTTTTGGGTGTTTGCAGAGTCCCTTGGGACTGTTTTGGGGTCTGGGAGAGCCCCTTGGGAATGTTTTGGGGTCTGGAGGAGCCTTTTGGGAATGTTTTGGGGTCTGAGAGAGCCCCTTGAGAAGGTTTTGGGGTCTGGGAGAACCTTTTGGGGCCATTTTGGGATCTAGGGAAGCTGCTTGGGATAATTTTGGGGTCTTTGAGGAGTCGCTTGGGAGCATTTTGAGGTCTGGGAGAGCCTTTTAGGAGCATTGTGGGGTCTGGGAGAGCATCTTGGGAACATTCTGGGGTCTGGATGAATCCCTTGGGACCATTTTGGGGCCTTTGGGGAGTCCCTTGGGACCATTTTTGGGTGTTTGGAGAGTCCCTTGGGACCGTTTTGGGGTCTGGAGGAGCCTCTTGGGGTAATTTTGGGGTCTTTGAGGAGTCTGTTGGGAATGTTGTGGAGTCTGGGGGAGCCTGGGAATGTTTTGGGGTCTGGAGGAGCCTTTTGGGGGCGTTTTGGGGGTCTGGGGGAGCACGGGGAGGATCGGGGGGGCACGGAGGGCATTGGGAGGTGCAGGAAAAAAACCCCAACAAAACCTTCTGTCCCCTGTCCCTGTCCCCATGTCCATCTCCCCTGTCCCTGTATCCTGTCCCTGTCCCTGTGTCCTCTGTCCCTGTGTCCCCTGTCCCCTGTCCCCATGTCCCTGTCCCCATGTCCCTGTCCCCTGTCCCCATGTCCCTGTCCCCTGTCCCTGTCCCTGTCCCTGTCCCTGTCCCCTGTCCCTGTCCCCTGTCCCTATGTCCCCTGTGTCCCCTGTCCCTGTGTCCTCTGTCCCTGTGTCCCCTGTCCCTGTCCCTATCCCCAAACCCTGTCCCTGTCCCTGTCCCTTTCCCTGTCCCCTGTCCCTGTCCTGTGTCCCCATGTCCCCTGTCCCTGTCCCCATGTCCCTTGTCCTTGTCCCCTGTCCCTGTCCCTGCCCCTGTCCCTGTCCCTGTCCCCTGCCCCTGTCCCTATCCCCAAACCCTGTCCCTGTCTCTGTCCCCCTGTCCCTGTCCCCATGTCCCTGTCCCCATGTCCCTGTCCCTGTCCCTGTGTCCCCCTGTCCCTGTCCCCATGTCCCTGTCCCCCTGTCCCCCTGTCCCTGTCCCTGTCCCTGTCCCTGTCCCTCAGTGTACACGGTGGTGCTGCACCTCAAGAACGAGCTCAACCGCGGCTCCTTCTTCATGACCCTGCAGAACCAGCCCGTGGCCCTGAGCCTGTACCGCCAGGTCAGCCCCAAAAACACCCCAAAAACACCCCAAAAACACCCCAAAAACACCCTGAGAGCACAGCCTGTACCGCCAGGTGAGCCCCAAAAACACCCCAAAAACCCCAAAAACACCCCAAAAACACCCCAAAAACACCCCAAAAACACCCTGAGAGCACAGCCTGTACCGCCAGGTGAGCCCCAAAACCACCCCAAAAACCCCAAAAACACCCCAAAAAGACCCCAAAAACACCCTGAGTGACCCCAAAAACACCCCAGAAACACCCTGACACCACAGCCTGTACCGCCAGGTCAGCCCCAAAAACCCCAAAACACCCCAAAACACCCCAAAAACATCCCAAAAACACCCTGAGAGCACAGCCTGTACCGCCAGGTGAGCCCCAAAAACCCCAAAACACCCCAAAAACACCCCAAAAAGACCCCAAAAACACCCTGAGTGACCCCAAAAACACCCCAAAAACACCCTGAGAGCACAGCCTGTACCGCCAGGTCAGCCCCAAAAACCCCAAAACACCCCAAAACACCCCAAAAACACCCTGAGAGCACAACCTGTACCGCCAGGTGAGCCCCCAAAAACCCCAAAACACCCCAAAAAGACTCTGAGTGACCCCAAAAACCCCTGAGCATCCCAAAAACCCCATTAATGACCCCAAAAACCTCCTGAGCCGCCCTGAGGAACTTTGGGCCAGCAACTCTCCCAAAACCCCAAAGGTGTCCCTTGATCCCAAATGTGCCAAATCCCCTGGGTTTCCTCTTGACCCCAAATGTGTCCCTTGACCCCAAATGTGTCCCTTGACCCCCTGGGTGTCCCCCTGACCCCAAAGGTGACCCCAAATGTCCCCCCCAGTTCTGCCGGCACCAGGAGCGGGAGACGCTGAAGGATTTGTACAACCAGGACGACAACCACCAGGAGCTGGGCAACCTGCACGTGCTGGGGGGGTACAGCCAGAAGGTCTGTGGGGTTGGGATTTGGGATTTTTGGGGTGTTTGGGATTTGGGATTTGGGATTTGTGGGGTTTGGGATGGAGGATGTGGGGCTTTAGGGGGTTTTGCGGGTGCTCGGGGTTATAGGAGCTGGGCAACCTGCATGGGCGGGGGGGTACAGCCAGAAGGTCTGTGGGGTGGGATTTGGGATTTTTGGGGTGTTTGGGGTTTGTGGGGTCTGGGATTTGTGATTTGTGGGGTTTTGGGGTCTGGGATGGGGGAATTGTGGGATTGGGATGGAGAATGTGGGGTTTTAGGGGTGCTCGGGATTACAGGAGCTGGGCAACCTGCACAGGCTGGGGGGGTACTGCCAGAGGGTCTGTGGGGTTGGGGTTTGGGATTTGGGGTCAGGGATTTGGGGTTTGGGATTTGGGGTTTGGTATGGGGGAATTGTGGGGTTGGGATGGAGGATGTGGGGTTTTGGGGGGTTTTGGGGGTGTTCAGAGGGTCACCAGGAGCTGGGCAACCTGCACGGGCTGGGGGGGGTACAGCCAGAAGGTCTGTGGGGTCTGGGGTTTGGGATTTTTGGGGTGTTTGGGGTCAGGGATTTGGGATTTGTGGGGTTTTGGGGGTCCGGGATGGAGAAATTGTGGGATTTGGGATGGAGGATGTGGGGTTTTGGATGGGCTCAGGGGGTTACCAGGAGCTGGGCAATCTGCATGTGCTGGGGGGGTACAGCTAGAAGGACTGTGGGGTGGGATTTGGGGTTTGGGATTTGTGGTTTGGGGTCAGGGATTTGGGATTTGGGGTTTGTGGGGTTTGGGATGGGGAAATTGGGGGGGTTTTGGGGGTGCTCAGGGGGTTTTGGGAATGCTCAGGGGGTTTTGGAGGTACTCAGGGGGTCACCAGGAGCTGGGCAACCTGCACAGGCTGGGGGGGGTACAGCCAGAGGGTCTGTGGGGTTTGGGATTTGTGGGGTTTGGGATGGAGAATTGTGGGGTTTTGGGGGTGCTCAGGGGGTTTTGGAGGTGTTCAGGGGGTTACCAGGAGCTGGGCAACCTGCACGTGCTGGGGGGGTACTGCCAGAAGGTCTGTGGGGTTGGGCTTTGGGATTTGTGGGGTTTGTGGGGTTTGGGATTTGGGATTTGTGGGGGTTTTGGGGTCTGGGATGGAGAATTGTGGGATTGGGATGGAGAATGTGGGGTTTTAGGGGTGCTCGGGATTACAGGAGCTGGGCAACCTGCATGGGCTGGGGGGTGCAGCCAGAAGGTCTGTGGGGTGGGATTTGGGATTTGGGGTTTGGGTCAGGGATTTGGGATTTGGGGTTTGGTATGGGGGAATTGTGGGATTTGGGATGGAGGATGTGGGGTTTTGGGGGTGCTCAGGGGGTTTTGGAGGTGTTCAGGGGGTCACCAGGAGCTGGGCAACCTGCACGGGCTGGGGGGCCACAGCCAGAGGGTCTGTGGGGTCTGGGGGCTGGGATTTGGGGTTTGGGGTCTGGGGTGGGGGAATTGAAGGATTTGGGGTGGAGGAAGGTCAGGGATTTGGGATGAAGGGAGTTGTGGGATTTGGGATGGTGGGAGGGAATTGAGGGATTTGGGACGTGGGAATGGGGGCCCTGGGTTTGGGAATGGGGTCAGGGTGTGGGAATGGGGCTCAGGGTGTGGGAATGGGGGTCAGGGATGGGAATGGGGCTCAGGGTGTGGGAATGGGGTCTGGGTGTGGGAATGGGGTCTGGGTGTGGGAATGGGGTCAGGGTGTGGGAATGGGGCCTGGGTGTGGGAATGGGGTCAGGGTGTGGGAATGGGGTCAGGGATGGGAATGGGGCTCAGGGTGTGGGAATGGGGTCTGGGTGTGGGAATGGGGTCTGGGTGTGGGAATGGGGTCTGGGTGTGGGAATGGGGCCCTGGGTTTGGGAATGGGGTCTGGGTGTGGGAATGGGGTCAGGGTGTGGGAATGGGGCCCTGGGTGTGGGAATGGGGTCTGGGTGTGGCAATGGGGTCAGGGTGTGGGAATGGGGCTCTGGGTATGGGAATGGGGCTCAGGGTGTGGGAATGGGGCCCTGGGTGTGGGAATGGGGTCAGGGTGTGGGAATGGGGTCTGGGGGTGGGAATGGGGTCTGGGTGTGGGAATGGGGCTCAGGGTGTGGGAATGGGGTCTGGGTGTGGGAATGGGGTCTGGGTGTGGGAATGGGGCCAGGGTGTGGGAATGGGGCTCAGGGTGTGGGAATGGGGTCTGGGTGTGGGAATGGGGCTCAGGGTGTGGGAATGGGGTCTGGGTGTGGGAATGGGGCTCAGGGTGTGGGAATGGGGTCAGGGTGTGGGAATGGGGCCCTGGGTGTGGGAATGGGGTCTGGGTGTGGCAATGGGGCCCTGGGTGTGGGAATGGGGTCTGGGTGTGGGAATGGGCTCAGGGTGTGGGAATGGGGTCTGGGTGTGGGAATGGGGTCTGGGTGTGGGAATGGGGTCAGGGTGTGGGAATGGGGTCTGGGTGTGGGAATGGGGTCTGGGTGTGGGAATGGGGTCTGGGTGTGGGAATGGGGTCTGGGTGTGGGAATGGGGCCCTGGGTGTGGGAATGGGGTCTGGGGGTGGGAATGGGGTCTGGGTGTGGGAATGGGGTCAGGGTGTGGGAATGGGGTCTGGGTGTGGGAATGGGGTCAGGGTGTGGGAATGGGGTCTGGGTGTAGGAATGGGCTCAGGGTGTGGGAATGGGGTCAGGGTGTGGGAATGGGCTCAGGGTGTGGGAATGGGGTCTGGGTGTGGGAATGGGGTCAGGGTGTGGGACTGGGGTCAGGGTGTGGGAATGGGGTCTGGGTGTGGGAATGGGGCCCTGGGTGTGGGAATGGGGTCAGGGTGTGGGAATGGGGCCCTGGGTGTGGGAATGGGGTCTGGGTGTGGGAATGGGGTCTGGGTGTGGGAATGGGAATTCCCAGTTTGCCCCCCAGGGCTGTAGGGGACCGTGCCCGTCCCATGCCACCTGTGCCAGGTCTGGGACCCTGCCCAGGGGTCAGGATCTATCCCAGGATCCCACCCAGGGAATGACGTGTCTGTGCCATGTCCCTGTGCCCTGTCCTTGTCCCTGTCCCCATGCCATGTCTGTGCCATGTCCCTGTGTCCGTGCCATGTCCCCATGTCCATGCTGTGTCCATGCCATGTCCCCATGTCTGTGCCATGTCCCTCTGTCCATGCCATGTACTCGTGTCTGTGCCATGTTCCTGTGTCCATGCCATGTCTGTGCCATGTCCCTGTGCCATCCCCGTGCCATCCCCGTGCCATGTCCCATCCCTGTGCCATTCCCGTGCCATGTCCCATCCCTGTGCCATCCCCGTGCCATGTCCCCGTACCATCCCCATGCCATCCCCATGCCATGTCCCTGTGCCATCCCCGTGCCATCCCTGTGCCATGTCCCATCCCTGTGCCATGTCCCTGTGCCATCCCTGTGCCATCCCCGTGCCATCCCTGTGCCATCCCCATGCCATGTCCCCGTGCCATCCCTGTGCCATCCCCATGCCATGTCCCTGTGCCATCCCTGTGCCGTGTGCCATCCCCGTGCCATCCCCGTGCCATGTCCCATCCCTGTGCCATCCCCATGCCATGTCCCTGTACCATCCCCGTGCCATCCCTGTGCCATCCCTGTGCCATCCCTGTGCCATCCCCGTGCCATCCCCGTACCATCCCTGTGCCATCCCAGCGGATCGAGGGCCGTGTGGCCGCCCTGCAGAACGCCCTGGATGAGTTCTACAAGGCCAAGAATGACTTTGCTGCCAAGGTGAGAGTGCCCAGGGACACCAGGGCCACCAGGGACACCAGGGACACCAGGGACACGGTCACCTGTGCCTGCCCTGGGGACCAGGCAGGGGTGGTGGCTGTCCAGGGGCATGGCTGGAGTGGGGACATTGAGACTGGGACAGGGACATCGAGGGTGGGACAGGGCTGGGATGGAGACCCTGGGGCTGGGACAGGGACACCAGGGATGGGACAGGGACACCAAGGGTGGGACAGGGACACCAAGGCTGTGACAGAGCTGGAAGAGGGACCCCAAGGGTGGGACAGGGCTGGGACAGGGACCTCAGGTTTGGATGGGGACTCGAGGGCTGAGACAGGGACATTGAGGCTGGGACAGGGAACTCAGGGATGGGACAGGGACATCGAGACTGGGACAGAGACTCTGGGGCTGGGACAGGGACCTCAGGATGGGATGGGGACTCTGGGGCTAGGCCAGGGACATCAAGGCTGGGACAGGAACTCTGGGGCTGGGACAGGGACCCCAAGGGTGGGACAGGGACCCTGAGGCTGGGACAAGGACCTCAGGGCTGGGCCAGGGACCTCAGGTTTGGGTGGGGACTTTGGGGCTGGGCCAGGGACATTGAGGCTGGGACAGGGACCTTAGGGATGGGACAGGGAACTCAGGGATGGCACAGGGACATCAAGGCTGGGATGGGAATTCTGGGGCTGGGACAGGGACCTCAGGGCTGGGACAGGAAACTCAGGATGGGATGGGGACTCTGGGGCTGGGACAGGGACATCAAGGCTGGGACAGGAACCTCAGATTTGGATGGGGACCCTGGCATTGGGATGGGGACATTGAGGCTGGGACAGGGACAATGAGGCTGGGACAGGGAACTCAGGGATGGGACAGGGACATTGAGGCTGGGACAGGGACCTCGAGACTGGGACAGGAACCTCAGGATGGGATGGGGACTCTGGGTCTGGGACAGGGACATCAAGGCTGGGACAGGGACCTCAGGGCTGGGACAGGGACCTCAGGGCTGGGACAGGGACATCAAGGCTGGCCCAGGGCAGGGCTGAGGACATCAAGGCTGGGACAGGGACCCCCCCCAGCTGTCCCCATGTCCCCAGGCCACAGAGGAGCAGATCAAGCTGCTGCGGCTGCAGCGGCACCTGCAGGAGGAGCTGGACAAGCCCTACCTGGACCTGTCCCTGCACGACACCGTGGCCACCCTCATCCTGGACGGGCACCACAAGCGCGCCGAGCAGCTCTACCGCGACTTCAGGATCCCGGACAAGAGGTGGGGACAGGCCCTGGGGGGCCTGGGGGGGCTTGGGGACAGCCCTGACCCCCCCCTGTGTCCCTGTGCCAGGTACTGGTGGCTGAAGATCAACGCCCTGGCCACGCGCGGGGACTGGGAGGAGATGGAGAAGTTCTCCAAGAGCAAGAAGTCGCCCATTGGGTACCTGGTGAGAGCCTGGGCTGTGTCCTCCCAGCATCTTCCTCCCTCCCCTCCCTGCCATCCTCTTCCTCCCCATTCCACTTCTCCCATCCTCTTCCCATTCCAGTTCTCCCATCCTCTTCCTCCCCGTTCCAGTTCTCCCATCCTCTTCCTCCCCATTCCAGTTCTCCCATCCTCTTCCTCCCCGTTCCAGTTCTCCCATCCTCTTCCTCCCCATTCCACTTTTCCCATCCTCTTCCTGCCTTCTTCAGCCCTCCCACCCCCTTCCTCCCCATTCCCACTCTCCCATCCTCTTCCTCCCCTCTCCAACTCCACCATCCTCATCCTCCCCTCCCTGCCCTTCCCACCCTTTTCTTCCCCTCTCCAACCCTCCCATCCTCCTTCTCCACAGGTCCCATCCTTTCCTTCCCATCATCTTCCTCCCCGTTCCAGTTCTCCCATCCCCTTCCACCCCTCTGGAGCTCTCCCATCCTCTTCCTTCCCTCATCTCTTTCCATCCTCTTCCTCCCTCCTCCTGCCCCCCCATCTTCTTCCCATTCCAGCCCATCCATCCTCTCCCTCCCATCCTCTTCCTCCCTTCTCCATCTCTCCCATTCCCTTCCCATTCCTGCTCTTCCTCCGTTTTCCTCCCTTCTCCATCTCCCCATCCTCTTCCTCCCTTCTGCCTTCCCATTCCCTTCCCTTTCCAACCCATCCATCCTCTCCCTCCCATCCTCTTCCTCCCCATTCCAGCTCTTCCACACTCTTCCCTCTCTTACCTCCCATCCTCTTCCTCCCTTCTCCATCTCTCCCATTCCCATTCCTGCTCTTCCACCGTTGTCATCCCTTCTCCATCTCCCCATCCTCTTCCTCCCTTCTCCATCTCTCCCGTTCCTGTCCCATTCCTGCTCTTCCACCATTTTCCTCCCTTCTCCAATTCCACCATCCTCTTCCTCCTTCTCCAGCCCTCTCATCCTTGCATTCCCATCCTCTTCCTCCCTTCTCCATCTCTCCCATTCCCATTCCTGCTCTTCCTCCATTTTCCTCCCTTCTCCATCTCCCCATCCTCTTCCTCCTTCTCCAGCCCTCCCATCCTTGCATCCCCATCCTCTTCCTCCCTTCTCCAACCCTCCCATCCTCTTCCTCCTTTCTCCATCTCTCCCATTCCTGTCCCATTCCTGCTCTTCCACCATTTTCCTCCCTTCTCCATCTCCCCACCCTCTTCCTCCCTTCTGTCCTCCCATTCCCTTCCCTTTCCAACCCATCCATCCTCTCCCTCCCATCCTCTTCCTCCCCTTTCCACCTCTACCATCCTTTTCCTCCTCTTCCAACCCTCCCATCCTCTTCCTCCCTTCTCCATCTCTCCCATTCCCTTCCCATTCCTGCTCTTCCACCATTTTCCTCCCTTCTCCATCTCACCATCCTCTTCCTCCCCTCTCCAGCCCCTCCATCCTCCTCTCCCCACCTCTCCCTGCTCTTCCTCACCTCTCCCTGCTCTTCCTCACCTCTCCCTGCTCTGACTCCCCTCTCCCCTGCTCTTCCTCCCTCCCCAGCCCTTCGTGGAGGTGGCAGTGAAGCACCACAACCGCTACGAGGCCAAGAAGTACGCGCCGCGTGTGCCGCCCGAGCAGCGCGTCAAGGCCTTCGTCCTCGTGGGGTGCGTGGGGACAGCCAGGGACCCGCAGGGGACAGCCAGGGACCCTCAGGGAACATCCAGGGACCCGCAGGGGACAACCTGGGGACCATCAGGGGACAGCCAGGGACCCGCAGGGGACAGCCAGGGACCCTCAGTGGACAGCCTGGGACCCTCAGGGGACAGCCAGGGACCCGCAGGGGACAGCCAGGGACCCTCAGGGGACAGCCAGGGACCCGCAGGGGACAGCCAGGGACCCTCAGGGGACAGCCAGGGACCTGCAGGAGACAGCCTGGGGACCCTCAGGGGACAGCCTGGGGACTCTCAGGAGTCAGCCTGGGGACCCTCAGTGCGGGGACATTCAGGGATCCTGAGGGGGACATGCAGGGGACTCTTGGGGTGGCATCCAGGGGATCCTTGGGGGAACATCCTGAGGACACTCGGGGGGGACATCCAGGGAACCCCTGGGGGAACATCCAGGGGATCCTGGTGGGAACATACAAGGGACACTCAGGGGGACATGTAGGGGACTCTTGGGGTGGCATCCAGGGGATCCTTGGGGGACATCCCAGGGATACTTAGCGGGGGACATCCAGGGGATCCTCAGGGGGACATGCAGGGGACTCTTGGGGTGGCATCCTGGGGACCCTTGGGGGAGACATCCTGGGGATCCTTGTGGGGACATCTCGGGGACCCTCAGGGGACATCCTGGGAACCGTCAGGTGGACATCCCAGGGATACTCGGCGGGGGACATCCAGTGGACCCTCGGGGCACATCCCAGGGACCCTCAGGGGACATTCAGGGGACCCTCAGGGGACATTTAGAGGACCCTTATGGGGACACCGGGATATAGAAGCACGCAATGGAACTCCCTGTGGGGCAGCAGTGGGGATCTGGGGGGGTGACACCCGCAGGAGGCTTTGGGGACACCGGGAGCCACCAGGGTGGTGGGACAGCCATGAGAAGGTGGGGGTGCCCTGTGTCCCCCGCTGTCCCCTGACGGCCCTGTGGTGTCCCAGGGACCTGGAGCAGGCGGCCGAGGCGGCCATGGAGCGCAGGAACGAGGCCGAGATGAGCCTGGTGCTGGCCCGGTGCTGCCCCGGCACCGACGGCGCCCTGGCCGAGAAACTCAACCGGGCCCGGGCTCAGCTCCTCAAAAAGTGACCTGGGACACAGCGGGGACACTGCAGGGACACCCTGGGGACACAGCGGGGACACTGCAGGGACACGCTGGGGACACTGCAGGGACAACCCATGGATACCCCTATGGACACCCCGAGGACACCCTGGGGATACCCCCATGGACACCCTGGGGATACCCCAGGGACACCTCATGGACAGCCCATGGACACCCTGGGGACACTGCAGGGACACCCCAGGGACACACCCATGGACACTGTGGGGATACTCCATGGATACCCCAGGGACACCTCATGGACTGCCCATGGACACCCTGGGGACACTGCAGGGACACCCCAGGGATCCCCCCAGGACACCCCCATGGACATCCCCATGGACACTGTGGGGATACTCCATGGATACCCCAGGGACACCCCATGGACACCCTGGGGACACTGCCAGGGACACCCCCATGGACACCCCAGGGACACCGCCATGGACGCTCCATGGACACCACCAGGGACACCCCATGGACACCACAAGGACACCCCAGGGACACTCCCAGGACACCCCAGGGACACTCCCAAGGACAGCCTGGAGACACCCCAAGGACACCCCATGGACACCCTGGGGACACTGCCAGGGACACCCCAGGGACAGTGCCAGGGACACCCCCAGGGACAGCCCAAGGACACCCCAGGGATACCCCCATGGACACTGCCAGGGACACCCCATGGGCATCCTGGGGACACCCCATGGACACCTTGGGGACACACCAGGGACACCCCATGGACACCCTGGGGACACTCCATGGACACCCTGGGGACACTCCATGGACACCCCATGGACACCCTGGGGACACTCCATGGACACTCCCATGGACACCCTGGGGACACTCCATGGACACTCCCATGGACACCCTGGGGACACTCCATGGACACCCCCATGGACACCCTGGGGACACTCCATGGACACCCCCATGGACACCCTGGGGACACTCCATGGACACCCCCATGGACACCCCCAGCCCCCCTGGTGTGTCCCTGTCCCCTGGCAGCTGCTCCCGGCCGTGTCCCTGCTGGGTGGGTGGCAGAGGTGGCACCGCTGGGGACAGGGGGGTCCCCTCCCTGCCTGTGCAATAAAGAGAAGAGCTCCGTGTGTCCTGTGTCACCAAGGAGGGCCTGGGGGCCTTGGGGACACCGGGATGGGTGGGTGGGGACAGCTGGGGACACAGCGGGGGTTCAGGAGCGGTTCCAGGGGCCTGGAGGGTCACTGGGTGTCCCCAGGGGTCACCTGGAGGGACATTGGAGGTCCATGGGGGGACATTGGGGGAGTCCTTGGAGGACGTTGGGGAGTCCCTGGGGGGACATTGGTGGGGTCCCTGGGGGGACGTGGTGGGGGTCATTGGAGGGACATTGAGGGTCCCTGGGGGGACATGGGGAGGGTCTTTGGGGGACATTGGTGGGGTCCCAGGGGGACATTGTGGGAGTCCCAATGAGGTCCCAGGGGGACATTGGGGGAGTCATTGGGGGTCTCCCAGGGGGACACTGGGGGAACATTGAGTAGGTCCCAGCGGGGACACTGGGGGAGTCCCAGGGGACATTGGGGAGACATTGGAGGGTCTCTGGGGGACACTGTGGGACACTGGGGTGGGTCCCAGGGGGACATTGTGGGACACTGGGGTGGGTCCCAGGGGGACACTGGAGGACATTGGAGGGTCCCCGGGGGACATTGTGGGACACTAGGGGGGTCCCCGGGAGACATTGTGGGACATTGGGGGGGTCCCCGGGGGCCACTGGGGGGATCCCAGGAGGGACGCTGTTGGGGTCCCTGGGGGACACTGTGGGACATTAGGGGGGTCCCTGGGGGACACTGGGGAGATCCCAGGGGGGACACTGAGCGTCCCAGGGGGACATTGTGGGACACTGGGGGGGGTCCCCGTGGGACACTGGGGGTGCCGTTCCCGCCTACCCCGCTCGTCCGCCAGGGGGCGCCACATGGCCATTGAGGCCCCGCCCCCTGGCGTCACTCCGCGCCCCGCCCCTTGGCCGCGGTGCATTGTGGGCTCGCAAAGATGGCGGCGCTCAGCGCGGGCCGGGCGGCGGCGGCGGTGAGCGGGGGACGGGACAAGGGCGCTGAGGGGACAGCGGGCTCAGCCGCGGAGTCTGAGGGCGCGGAACGAGCGGGGACATCGCTCTGGGGTGGGACATCGGGTATGGGGGGGCCGGGCAGGGTCAGGGGGGTCAAATGGGGTCTGACCTCTTCGTTCTGTGGGCTGTGAGGGGTCACTGAGGGCTGGGGGGTCCGTGAGGGATCAGTGAGGGGTGGGAGCGTCAGTGAAGGTCAGTGAGGGCTGGGGGGGGTCAGTGAGGGGTCAGATGGGTCTGGGGGGGTCACTGAGGGGTCAGTGAGGGCTTGAGGGGGTCAGTAAGAGGTGGGGGGTGTCAGTGAGGGGTCACTGAGGGCTGGGGGGGTCCGTGAGGGGTCAGTGAGGGGTGGGAGCGTCAGTGAAGGGTCAGTGAGGGCTGGGGGGGTCACTGAGGGGTCAGTGAGGGCTTGAGGGGGTCAGTGAGGGCTGGGGGGGTCCGTGAGGGGTCAGATGGGTCTGGGGGGGTCACTGAGGGGTCAGTGAGGGCTTGAGGGGGTCAGTAAGGGGTGGGAGCGTCAGTGAGGGGTCACTGAGGGCTGGGGGGGTCCGTGAGGGGTGGAGGGGTCCGTGAGGGATCAGAAGGGCTCTAGGGGGGGTCAGACGGGTTTGGGGGGTTCAGTTGGGTCTGGGGTATCTGTGAGGGGTCCGTGAGGGCTGGAGGGATCCGTGAGGGGTCTGGGGGGGAACACTGAGGGGTCAGTGAGGGCTCGAGGGGGTCTGGGGGGGTCAGTGAGGGCTGGGAGGGTCCGTGAGGGATCAGTGAGGGCTGGGGAGGGTCAGACGGGGCGTGGGGGGGTCCGTGAGGGGTCAGTCGGGTCTGGGGGGTCATTCTGGGGGGTTCAGGCGGGTCTGGGGGGTTCAGACAGGTCTGGGGGGTCATTCTGGGGGGTTCAGACGGGTCTGGGGGGTCATTCTGGGGGGTTCGGGCGGGTCTGGGGGGGTTCACACAGGTCTGAGGGGGTCAGTCGGGTCTGGGGGCTCAGTGTGGGGCAGAGCGTGAGGTGAGGGCCGGGGGGGTTCACTTTGTGGGTGGGAGGGTTTCATGCTGGGTTTTGGGGGTGGCATTTTGAGTGTGACATTTTGGGAGTGTTATTTTAGGGGTGTCATTTTGGGGGTGCCATTTTGGGGGTGCCATTTTGGGGGTGCCATTTTGGGGGTGTCATTTTGGGGTGTCATTTTGGGGGTGTCATTTTGGGGGTGACATTTTGAGTGTGGCATTTTGGGGGTGACATTTTGGGGGTGTCATGTTGGAGGTGTTATTTTGGGGGTGGAATTTTGGGGGTGGCATTTTGGGGGTGTCATTTTGGGGGTGTCATTTTAGGGGTGGCATTTTGGGGGTGACATTTTGGGGGCGACATTTTGAGTGTGGCATTTTGGGGGTGGCATTTTGGGGGTGTCATTTTGGGGGTGTCATGTTGGAGGTGTTATTTTGGGGGTGGAATTTTGGGGGTGACATTTTGAGTGTGGCATTTTGGGGGTGACATTTTGAGTGTGGCATTTTGGGGGTGACATTTTGGGGGTGACATTCTGAGTGTGGCATTTTGGGGGTGCCATTTTGGGGGTGCCATGTTGGGGGTGCCATTTTGGGCTCGGGGAGGGTTTTGGGGGTTGGGGGCACCCCGGGGGGGCTCTCTGACCTGTGGCACCCCCAGGGGCTCCTGCGTGCCCAGGGCCTCGGGGCATGGCGGGCGCTGGGCACCTCGGCCACCCTCCTGCAGCAGGCCCAGGCCAAGGTGAGCAGGGGATCTGGGGGGGCAAAGGAGGCTCAGGGGGGAACTTGTGACCCCCCAAAACTCCCTGAGACTCGAGGGGAGGTTTGGGTGGGATATTGGGGTGATTCCTTCTTTGGGAGGGTGGTTGGATTTGACATCCCTGCAGAGGTGACACTTGGGGACATGGCCAGTGGTGGCTTTGGTGGTGCTGGGGGGGTCTCTGAGGTTTTTCCCAGGCAGAAAATTCCCTGATTTCATGGGAATATGGCTGAGGGAAGGGCTCAGCCCTGAGTGTGACCTTGAGGCACTGCCCTTCCCTCAGCTCTGCCTCCTGATATTTCACATTTGTGCTCTGGATATTTGATTCCAGCTTATTTAAAGCTCTCCCCGTTTGAGACTCTCAGCTTTCCTTCCCTCCCTCCTTCCCTGTTCCCCCTGGGGTTTGGAGAGTTCCTGAGGGGGTTTAGGAACACTGAGCTGTGCTGGGATTTGGGGTTGGATATTGGGGAGATTCCTCCTGGAAAGAGAAACTGGGAGACCTCATCCCTGGAGGGATTTGGGTGGGATATTGGGGAAATTCCTGCTAAAAATGGCTGTGCAAAATTCCAGGAGTTCCTGAGGGCAGGGAGAAGGAATGAGGGGATTTAGGAACACCAGGCTGTGCTGGGATTTGGGGTTGGATATTGGGGAAATTCCTCCTGGAAAGAGAAATGGGGAGACCTCATCCCTGGAGAGATTTGGGTGGGATGTGGGGGAAATTCCTGCTAAAAATGGCTGTCCAAAATTCCAGGAGATCCTGAGAGCAGGAAGAAGAAAGGAAGTGATTTAGGAGCCCTGGGGTGTGCAGGGATATTGGAGAAATTCCTCCTGGAAGGAGAAGGGGGGAATCCCCATCCCTGGAGAGATTTGGGTGGGATATTGGGGAAATTCCTCCTAAAAATGAATGTCCAAAATTCCAGGAGTTCCTGAGGACAGGGATGAGGGGATTTAGGAGCAGCAGGCTGTGCTGGGAGATTGGGAAAATTCCTCTTGGAAGGAGAAACTGGGAGACCTCATCCCTGAATTTGGGTTGATTATTAGGGAAATTCCTGTTCAAAATGGCAGTCCAGAATTCCAGGAGATCCTGAGGGCAGGGAGAAGGAATGAGGGGATTTAGGAACACCAGGCTGTGCTGGGATATGGGGTTGGATATTGGGGAAATTCCTCCTGGAAAGAGAAATGGGGAGACCTCATCCCTGGAGAGATTTGGGTGGGATATTGGGGAAATTCCTGCTGAAAATGGCTGTCCAAAATTCCAGGAGTTCCTGAGGGCAGGGAGAAGGAATGAAGTGATTTAGGAGCACTGAGCTGTGCTGGGAAATTGGATATTGGGAAAATTCCTCCTGGAAAGAGAAACTGGGAGACCTCATCCCTGGATTTGGGTTGATTATTAGGGAAATTTCTGCTAAACATGGCTGTCCAAAATTCCAGGAGTTTCTGAGGACACAGAGAAGGAGTGAGGGGGTTTAGGAACACCAGGCTGTGCTGGGATATGGGCTTGGATATTGGGGAAATTCCTCCTGGAAAGAGAAATGGGGAGACCTCATCCCTGGAGGGATTTGGGTGGGATATTGGGGAAATTCCCAAAATTCCATGGGATCCTGCGCACAAGGAGAAGGAATGAAGTGATTTAGGAGCACTGAGGTGTTCCTGAATATCGGGAAAATTTTTTCAGGAAAGAGAAATGGGGAGTCCCCAGTCTTGGAGAGATTTGGGTGGGATGTTGGGGAAATTCCCAAAATTCCATGGGATCCTGAGGGCAGGGAGCAGGAATGAAGGAATTTAGGAGCACTGGATATTGGGAAAATTCTTTCTGGAAAGAGAAATGGGGAGACCCCAACCTTGGAGAGATTTGGGTGGGATGTTGGGGAAATTCCTCCTAAAATGCTTGTCCAAAATTCCAGGAGTTCCTGAGGACACAGAGAAGGAATGAGGGGATTTAGGAGCAACAGGTCGTGCTGGGATTTGGGGTTGGATATTGGGGAAATTCCTTCTGGAAGGAGAAGGGGAAATTCCCCATCCCTGGAGAGATTTGGGTGGGATATTGGGGAAATTCCCAAAATTCCATGGGATCCTAAGGACAGGGAGAAGGAATGAGGGGATTTAGGAGCACTGGAGTGTCCCTGGATATTGGGAAAATTCTTTCTGGAAAGCGAAACTGGGAGACCTCATCCCTGGGGAGATTTGGGTGGGATATTTGGGATATTTCTCCTAAATGCCTGTCCAGAATTCCGTGGGCTCCTGAGGGCAGGGGATGATGAGGGGATTTAGGAGCACCAGGCTGTGCTGGGAGCCCTCAGGAGCCCCTCTGGGCACAGGCACAGGGTGTTTCTGGAAGTGCTGAGCAGGACAAGGGCCCTCCGTGGTGTCACCCCCGGGGTGGCCTTGGGACAGGGACAGGGATGGGGACGGGGACAGGGACAGGGACAGCTCTGTCCTGGGCTGGCTTTGGGCCCCTCAGGACCAGGTCCAGGGTGGATTTGGGGAGGGGGCTCAGCCTGGAGAAAAGGGGGATCAGGGGGGACCCTGTGGCTCTGCCAGGAGGGGACAGCTGGGGACAGGGACAGGACAAAGGGACACGGCCCCAGGCTGGGCCAGGAGAGGTTTGGATGTCCCCAAGTGTCCCTTGTGGGGACATTGTGGGGACATTGTGGGACTTTTCCTCCTGTCCAGCCCTGCACAGCTGCAGTGTCCCCATCCCTGGGGGGATCTCCCAGCCCTGTGACACTTGGGGACAATGCTCAGTGGTGGCCTTGCCCTGCAGGGCTTTCCCAACCCAGACATTCCACGTCCCCATGTCCCCATCACTGCGTGTCCCCATGGGTGTGACGTGGCTCAGGTCCCCGGGGTGTCCCTCTGTCCCAGTCTGGGGCTGGTTTTGGGGTGACCCCGCTGTGTCCCTGCAGTCCCACAGGGCTGAGGGGACATTCCAGGTGACAATGCTGCCGGGGGACGGCGTGGGCCCGGAGCTCATGCACGCTGTCAAGGAGGTCTTCAAGGTATGGCCATGGCCAGGGGACAGCAGCAGCAGCTGGCCCTGAGTGTCCCCAAGTGTCCCTAAGTGTGTCTGAATGTCCCTGCATGTCCCTGAGTGTCCTTAAGTGTCTCTAAGTGTCTCTAAATGTCTCTATGTGTCACCTAGTGTCCCTAAATGTCCCTGAGTGTCTCTAAGTGTCCCTAAATGTCTCTGTGTGTCACCTAGTGTCCCTAAATGTCTTAAAGTGTGTCTGAATGTCCCTGCATGTCCCTGAGTGTCCCTAACTGTCCCTAACTGTCCCTATGTGTCACCTAGTGTCCCTAAATGTCCCTGTGTGTTCCTGCCTGTCCCTATGTGTCACTGAGCGTCCCTAAATGTCCCTGTGTGTCACTTAGCGTCCCTAAATGTCCCTGAGCGTCCCTAAATGTCCCTGTGTGTCCCTGCAAGTCCCTGTGTGTCCCTGCTTGTCCCTGCCTGTCCCTGAGCATCCCTGACTGTCCCTGAGTGTCCCTAAATGTCCCTGTGTATTCCTGCATGTCCCTGAGTGTCCCTGCATGTCCCTCAGCATCCCTGAGTGTCCCACAGGCAGAGGGTGGGTCCCCATTCCTGGAGGGATTTGGGATAATTGGATTTGGGATATTGGGAAAATTCCTCCTAAAAATGTCTCCCCATCCCTGGAGGGACTTACAGCCCTGTGCATGTGACACTTGGGGACATCCCAAGGGGTGGCCTTGGCAGTGCTGGGGTCACCTCCGAGGGTTTTCCCAAGGGAAATATCCCAGAATTCCATCAGTGGCACTGAGGTGACCCCTCCTGTCCCTGAGCACGGCCCTGGCTGGCTCGGGGCTCCTGTGGTGTCCCCAAGGTGACCGTGGGTGGCCCTGTCCCTGTCCTGGGAGAACCCTGTCCCTGTCCTGGCGTCTTGTCCTGGGAGAACCCTGTCCCTGTGCTGGCATCTTGTCCTGGGTGAGCCCTCTCCCTGTCCCTGTCCCTGTCCCTGTCCTGGCATCTTGTCCTGGGTGAACTCTGTCCCTGTCCTGAGATCTTGTCCCGGGTGAACCCTGTCCCTGTCCCTGTCCCTGTCCTGGCATCTTGTCCTGGGTGAGCCCTGTCCCTGTCCCTGTCCTGGGTGAGCCCTGTCCCTGTCCCTGTCCCTGTCCTGGGTGACCCTGTCCCTGTCCCTGTCCCAGGCTGGCAATGTCCCCGTGATCTTTGACGAGCACCACCTGAGCGAGGTGCAGAACACGGCATCCGAGGAGAAGCTGGACCGGGTGGTGGACTCCATGAAGGAGAGCAAGGTGGCCCTCATTGGTGAGCACCTGGCCCTGGCCCTGGCCCTGTCCCTGTCCCTGTCCCTGTCCCTGTCCCTGTCCCTGTCCCCTCAGGCTGTGCCAGGGGAGGTTTTTATGGGATATTGGGACAATTCCCCCTGTCCTGACCCCGCTCCGTGTCCTGCAGGGAAGATCCACACACCCATGGAGTACAAGGGAGACCTGGCGTCCTATGACATGAGGCTCAGGTGAGGGGAGTTAATTAGTTAATTAATGAATCATTAATGAGTTATGGGGGAGAGGAGAAGGCTGAGGGATTCCTTGTGGGCTGGGAAACAAAATTTCAGTGGGACCCTGAGGGGTCCTGCAGAGGGAGGTGACCCCAGATGTGTCTCCTGGGACTTGCAGGGGACAGTCACTGGGAAAAAATCCATTAATTAATAATTAATGAATTACTGGGAGGCAAAACTCCATAGCCAGGAGCTGTCCTTGCTCACTGACTTGCTTCCCTGGAAATTCTGGAGATGCTGGGGTGGATCCCAGAGCTCATCACTGAGAAAACCTCATTAATTAATAATTAATGAATTACTGGGAGGCAAAACTCCATAGCCAGGAGCTGTCCTTGCTCACTGATTTGCTTCTCTGGAAGTTCTGGAGATGCTGGGGTGGATCCCAGAGCTCATCACTGAGAAAACCTCATTAATTAATAATTAATGAGTTATTGGGAAGCAAAACTCCATAGCCAGGAGCTGTCCTTGCTCACTGATTTGCTTCTCTGGAAGTTCTGGAGATGGTGAAGTGGATTTCAGAATTTGCCACTGGGAAAACCCTGTTAATTAATAATTAATGAGTTATTGGGAAGCAAAACTCCTGAGGGACCGTCCATGGCTGGGACCTGTCCTTGCTCACCCTGGGGTCCTGCAGAGGGAAGCTGTGTCCCCTGGCACTTGCAGGGGACAGTCACTGGAGAAAATCCATTAATTAATAATTAATGAGTTATTGGGAGTCAAAAGTCTGTGGCCAAGAGCTGTCCTTGCTCACTGATCCTGCTTCCCTGGAAATTCTGGAGATGCTGGGGTGAATCCCAGAACTCATCACTGGGAAAACCCTGTTAATTAATAATTAATGAGTTATTGGGAAGCAAAACTCCTGAGGGACCATCCATGGCTGGGACCTGTCCCTGCTCACCGTGGGGTCCTGCAGAGTGGGGTGACCCCAGCTGTGTCCCCAGCACTCAGTGGAGACACGGTGACCCCGGAGCAGCCCTGGTGACCCTGTCCCCGTGTCCCTGTGTCCGTGTGTCCCCATGTCCCCCAGGAGGAAGCTGGACCTGTTTGCCAACGTGGTGCACGTGAAGAGCCTCTCGGGCTACCAGACCCGGCACAACAACCTGGACCTGGTGATCATCCGGGAGCAGACCGAGGGCGAGTACAGCTCCCTGGAGCACGAGGTGGGACATGGGGACAGCCTGGCACAGCTGGCAGTGCCACCTGCAGTGGGGACAGCTCCAGGGAGTCCTCAGAGTCCCCAGAGGGGCTCCAGGGAGTCCTCAGAGTCCCCAGAGGGGCTCCAGGGAGTCCTCAGAGTCCCCAAAGGGGCTCCAGGAGAGCTGGAGAGGAAGGGGGGAAAAGGGAAAAAATGGGAAAAGGAATGGTTGGGTTTTAGGGATAGAGGTCAGGGATTGTAAAAAAAGGGGACAAGGGATGGAGGGACAGGACACAGGGAATGGCTTCCAGTGGGAATTGGGAGGGATCTTGGCAAGGAATTCCTGGCTGGGGTGGAGTTCCCAGATTTGCTGTGGCTGCCCCTGGATCCCTGGCAGTGCCCAAGGCCAGGCTGGATCCACCTGGGACAGTGGGAGGTGACCCTGGTGAGGTTGGATGGGATTTAAGGTAATTTCTAATCCAAACCATTCCAGGATTCTGGAGCTCTATTGCTCTGGGAGAGCTGGGAATGTTCCCCTGGAGAAGGGAAAAATCCAGGGAACGCTCAGAGTCCCTGGAGGGGCTCCAGGAGAGCTGGAGAGGGACTGGGGACAAGGGACAGAGGGACAGCACCCAGGGAATGGCTCCCACTGGGAAAGGGGAGATTGGGCTGGGATCTTGGCAAGGAATTCCTGGCTGGGCTGGAATTCCCAGAGAACTCCCAGGAATTCCCTGGATCCCTGGCAGTGCCCAAGGCCAGGCTGGATGGATTTGGATGTCCCTGGGTGGGATGGGATGAGCTCCAAGGTCTCTCCATGATCCCCTGATTCCCTGCTCTGGACCTGCCTGGAGTCAGGGAATATTTTGGGATAGGAGCACACCCAGCCCCAGGGAGCACTGGGGGGGCTGCAGGGGACAGTGCCTGGCAAAGGGACAGGGACACAGGGATCCTGTCCTGGGGGAGCCCTGGCCAGGGTGGAGACACCCCTGGGGAGGAGAACTGGGCAGGAAAGGCAAACCTGGAACAAATTAATCATTAAAACAAAGAGATGATGGGAATAATTCAATAATTGAAACAAAATGGTGATGATGAGAATAATTCAATAATTAAATCAAAGTGGTGATGATGATGAGAACAATTCAATAATTAAAACAATATGGTGATGATGAGAACAATAATTAAATCGAAGTGATGATGATGAGAACAATTCAATAATTAAAATGGTGATGATGATGAGAATAATTCAATAATTAAATCAAAGTGGTGATGATGAGAACAATTCAATAATTAAATCAAAGTGGTGGTGATAATGAGAACAATTCAATAGTTAAAGTGGTGATGATGAGAACAATTCAATAATTAAATCAAAGTGATGATGATGATGAGAACAATTCAATAATTTAAACAAAATGGTGATGATGAAAACAATTCAATAATTAAAACAAAAATATGATGATGAGAACAATTCAGTAATTAAAACAAAATGGTGATGATGAAAATAATTCAATAATTAAATCAAAGTGATGATGATGATGATGATGATGAGAACAATTCAGTAATTAAAATGGTGATGATGATGAGAATAATTCAATAATTAAATCAAAGTGATGATGATGATGATGAGAACAATTCAATAATTGAAAAAAGTGCTGGTGATGATTAGAAAAATTCAATAATTAATTGAAACACAATTATGATGGTGGGAACAATTCAGTAATTGTGACAAAATGGTGATGATGATGATGATGATGATGATGATAAGAACAATTCAACAATTGAACCTAAGTGGTGATGATTAGAAAAATTCAATAATTGAAACAAAATTATGATAACGAGAACAACAATTAAATTATTGGAACTAAATGATGATGATGATGATGAGAACAATTTAATACTTGTGACAAAATGGTGATATTAAGAAATACATGGTAATTGGAACAAAATTTTAATGATAAGAAATATTTAATTGAAAAATCATGATTATAAGAATTCATAATAAATATAAATACATGTAAGAATAATAGATATAACAATGCATGTAACACATAATAAATGTGGTGAATAATAATAACTAATAATAATTATAATAGTACTAGTAATAATAAATATAAGGAGAGGGAAGGAAAGAGAATTAATATTAATAATAATAATGATGATAATAATGATGATAATGATAATAATAGGGAAGGGAAGATAATTTAATAATGATGATGATGATGATAGTAATAATAATAGGGAAGGTAATATAAATAATAATACTATTTTATAATAATAATAAATGATCATTTAAAATATTAATAATGGTAATATAATAATAAATTAATATAATGACAATAATAATAAAGTAATAATAATAGTAATAATAGTAGTAATATTAATAATAATAATAATAACAACAATAATAATGATGATAATAATGATGATAATGATAATAATAGGGAAGGGAAGATAATGATGATTATAATAATAATAGGGAAGGTAATATAAATAATAATACTATTTTATAATAATAATAAATGATCATTTAAAATAATAACAATGGCAATATAATAATGGAAATAATATAGTGATAATAATAATAAAGTAATAATAATAGTAATACTAGTAATGATTATGATGATAATAATAATAATAATAACAATAAATTAATAATAATAGGACAGGTTAATAATAATAATAATAATAATAATAGGGCAGGTTAATAATAATAATAATAAAATTAATAATAATAATAATAATAATAATAATAATAATAAGGCAGGTTAATAATAATAATAATAATAATAGGGCAGGTTAATAATAATAATAATAATAAAATTAATAATAGTAATAGTAATAATAATAATAATAATAATAATAATAGGGCAGGTTAATAATAATAATAATAATAATAGGGCAGGTAGGAGAGCGCAGATCAGGGTGGGTGTGCGGGTCAGGCAGGGTGGCCGTGCCCAGGCTGTGCCACCCCTGTGCCACCCCTGTGCCACCCCCTGTGCCACCCCCGTGACCCCCCTGTGCCACCCCCTGTGACACCCCTGTGACACCCCTGTGCCACCCCCTGTGCCACCCCTGTGCCACCCCTGTGACACCCCTGTGCCACCCCCTGTGACACCCCTGTGACACCCCTGTGCCACCCCCTGTGCCACCCCTGTGCCACCCCTGTGACACCCCTGTGCCACCCCCTGTGACACCCCTGTGACACCCCTGTCACACCCCTGTGCCACCCCTGTGACCCCCCTGTGCCACCCCCTGTGACCGCCCTGTGCCACCCCTGTGACCGCCCTGTGCCACCCCGTGTCCCCAGAGTGCCAAGGGGGTGATCGAGTGCCTCAAGATCATCACCAGGGCCAAGTCCCAGCGCATCGCCAAGTTCGCCTTCGACTACGCCACCAAGAAGGGCCGGGCCAAGGTCACAGCTGTGCACAAGGCCAACATCATGTGAGTGCCACTGTCACCCCCTGGCCCCTCAGTGTCACCTGGAGTGGCAGGAGAGGGGGGAAGGGCTTCAAAGTGGAAATAAAAAATCTTGGGAAGGAATTCCTGGCTGGGATGGAATTCCCAGAGCAGCTGGGGCTGACCCTGATCCCTGGCAGTGCCCAAGGCCAGCTGGAGCACCTTATTGAAGGTGCCAATAAACTTCAAGGTCCCCTTCCACCCAAACCATTCCAGGATTCTGGAGCCCCTCTGCTCTGGGAGAGCTGGGAATGTTCCCCTGGAGAAGGGAAAAAATTCCAGGGAATGCTCAGAGTCCCTACCAGGGCCTAGAGGGTTTCCAGGAGAGCTGGAGAGGGACTGGGGACAAGGGACAGAGGGACAGGAGCCAGGGAATGGCGCCCACTGGGAAAGGGGAGGTTGGGCTGGGATCTTGGCAAGGAATTCCTGGCTGGGCTGGAATTCCCAGGAATTCCCTGGATCCCTGGCACTGCCCAAGGCCAGGTTGGACATTGGGGTTTGGAATCACCTGGGACAGTGGGAGGTGTCCCTGTCCATGGATGGGGTGGGAATGGATGGGATTTAAGGTCTTTTCCAACCCAAACCATTCCAGGATTCTGGAACCCCTCTGCTCTGGGAGAGCTGGGAATGTTCACCTGGAGAAGGGAAAAAATCCAGGGAATCCTCAGAGTGCCTGCAGGGGCTCCAGGAGAGCTGCAGAGGGACTGGGGACAAGGGACAGAGGGACAGCACCCAGGGAATGGCTCCCACTGGGAAAGGGGAGATTGGGCTGGGATCTTGGCAAGGAATTCCTGGCTGGGCTGGAATTCCCAGATTTGCTGGGGCTGCCCCTGGATCCCTGGCAGTGCCCAAGGCCAGGCTGGACACTGGGGTTGGAGTGAGGGCAATCAGGATTTCCCTGGGATTGGGGCTTTTCCCTCACTCTGCTCCCAGCCAGGAGCGAGCAGACACTGCCCTGCAGCTGATCACATTTATGGATAAATCAATGTCCAGATATTCCCAGGGCAGCAACTCTGTCCCCATGGATTGTGGGGTCATTCCTGCAGAATCCCAAGCTCTGGAATCATTGATGGGAGCACCTGGACAGCCCCTCCTGGGACAAATCCCCTTCCCATCAGGGAGAGGGGGGAGAAAGCAACATGAGGAGCCCCCAGGGTGTCACAGATCCCAATTCCTGCTGGGTCCCTGCAGCCTTTGGGATGTCCCTGCTGCCTTTGGGATGTCCCTGCAGCCTTTGGGATGTCCCTGCTGTCCCCCAACCCGTGCTGGTGTCCCTGTGCAGGAAGCTGGGGGACGGGCTGTTCCTGCAGTGCTGTAAGGAGGTGGCCGAGCTGTACCCCAAGATCAAATTCGACACCATGATCATCGACAACTGCTGCATGCAGGTGAGCCACGCCCCCCGGGCCACACCCCCGGCCCGGCCACGCCCCTGAGTGTGTCCCCATCCCTTGTCCCTGTCCCTGATCCATTCCCAACCCCCCATGTGGAGCTGGAACCTCCAAGCCTGGGCACACCGAGCCCACCTGGCCCCAGGGTTGTCCCTGTGCCAGGCAGGAGCCCCCCAGCATTCCCAATATTCCCAACATTCCCAGCTCTGTCTCACCTGGCCTCCAGGGCCATCCCAGTGCTGCTCCTGGGGGAATTTGGGGGGGTTTGGGGACCTGGGTTCCTTCAGCCACACTGGGGCTGGGTGTGTTTCTATCCCTAAAAACTCCTCTTTAAATCCCTAAAAACTCCCCTTCACATGCCTAAAAACTCCCCTTCATGTCCCTACAAACTCCCTCAATCCCCTCTCTGCTGCCTCAGGATCCTGCAGCCTCACTGGGGCTGGGTGTGTTTCTATCCCTAAAAACTCCCCTTTAAATCCCTAAAAACTCCCCTTCATGTCCCTAAAACCTCCCCAGTCCCCTCTCTGCTGCCCCAGGCCGTTGTGCCAGGCATGGAATGATCTGGGTTGGAGCTCATCCCGCCCACCACACCTGGGCTCTGCCCCCTGTGCCAGGGTGGGGCTGAGCCTCCCCCCAGCTGTTCCACTGCCCCAGTCCCATTCCCATGCCCATTCCCATGCCAGCTGGTGCAGAATCCCTACCAGTTTGACGTCCTGGTGATGCCCAACCTGTACGGGAACATCGTGGACAACCTGGCAGCGGGGCTGGTGGGCGGCGCGGGCGTCGTGCCCGGCGAGAGCTACAGCGCCGAGTACGCCGTGTTCGAGATGGTGAGCAGGGATGGGCACCCCGGGGCACCCCAGGGCTGCATTCCCAAGGCTGGCAGGGTGGCACGACCCTGTCACCGTGCCCTGTGTCCCACAGGGAGCCCGGCACCCCTTCGCCCAGGCCGTGGGCAGGAACATCGCCAACCCCACGGCCATGCTGCTCTCGGCCTCCAACATGCTGCGGCACCTCAAGTACGTGCTGGGCTCTAGGGGGGTTTGGGGGGCTCTGGGGGGGCTTCTGAGGGGCTGACCCCCTGCCTGCCCCCCTTTTCCAGCCTGGAATACCACTCCAACATGATCTCAGATGCAGTGAAGAAGGTGATCAAAGGTGGAAAGGTGAGTGCGGGGCAGAGGGTGGGGCTGGTGGTGCCTGGGTCACCTTCTCTGCTGCTCTCTCTTCCCAGCTGCACTTCTGGTTCTTCTCCTCTGCCCAGCTGCAATTTGGGTTCTTCTCCTCTTCTTAACTGCAATTTGGGTTCTTCTTCTCTTCCCAGCTGCAATTTGGGTTCTTCTTCTCTTCCCAGTTGGATTTGGGTTCTTCTTCTCTTCCCAGCTGCAATTCTTGGTTCCTCTCTCCATCCCAGCTGGAATTCTGGTTCCTCTCCTCTCTCCAGCTCCAGTCCCAGGCCCACAGCTGTGTCCAGCCCCTGTGGTCATGTCCTGGCCCAGGAAGGACTTCTAGCAGGGCTGGGGGATCCACCATTGCCTTGTCTCCATTTGGGTTCTCAGCAGGGCTCTCAGGGTCCTTCTGCAGCCCCATTCCCACCACAGGTCCTGGCAGGGCTCTTGGGGACCTTTCCATGCCCACTCAGGTCCTGGTATGGTTCTCAAGGGATGTTCCACAGCCCCAGTGCAAGCCCAGGGCTCTCAGGGACTTCTCCATGTCCCCATTCCCACCCCAGGTCCTGGCAGGGCTCTCAGGAGCCTTTCATGTCCCCATGTCCACCCCAGGTCTGGAATGGTTCTCAAGAGATGTTCCACAGCCCCATTTTCACTCCACATCCTGGCAGGACTCTCAGGGATGTTCCACAGCCCCAGTGCAACCCCAGGGCTCTCAGGGACCTGTCCATGTCCCCATTCCTGCCCCAGGGCTCTCAAGGGATGTTCCACAGACCCATTTCCACTGCAGGTCCAGGCAGGGCTCTCAAGGGATGTTCCACAGACCCATTCCTGCCCCAGGGCTCTCAGGGATGTTCCACAGTCCCGGTGCAACCCCAGAGCTCTCAGGGACTTCTCTATGTCCCCATTCTCATCCCAGGGCTCTCAGGGATGTTCCACAGCCCCAGTGCAACCCCAGGGCTCTCAGGGACTTCTCCACGTCCCCATTCCCAGGCAGGTCCTGGCAGGGCTGTGGAGGGTCCCTGCTGTCTCTCTCTGTCCCTGCTGTCCTGTCCCTGTCCCAGCTGTCCCTCGTTGCTCACAGAGCCTTTCCCCGTTTCTCCCCTCCCTGTGTTGGATTTGCAGGTCCGGACCCGGGACCTGGGCGGTTACTCCACCACCTCCGACTTCGTCAAGTCCGTCATTGACAACCTGCACCCCAACTATGGGGCTTAGGCCCCCCTGCACCCCAGCTATGGGGCTTGAGCCCCCCAGCAGCTCCCCCAGCACCTCAGCCCCCTCCCCAAACCCCTCCCAGCCCCACAGGGAGGAGGGAGCCCCAGGAGCCCCAGGAACCTTCACCCTTCCCCGTCCCCCACAGTGCGGAGTTTGGGGGTTGCTGGGTGGTTTGGGGGGATGGGGCAGCGCCCCAAAATCATTGGCAGCTCCTTGGGACATTGGGGTCACCCACCATGGCTGTGAGACCCCCCAGTTCCCATGGGATCCCCATTACTGGATTATTATCCCTGTGGGACCAGTGGGATTCTCGGATCCCTGTGGGAACAGGACCTTGGGCTGTGGGACCCCATTTAATGGGATCACTTTGAATGCTGGACCAGTGGGATTTGTGGGACCCTATCCTCCCATGGGATCCCTGACTGTGATCCCATTCCCATGGGATTATTCTGACTGTTGGACCAGTGGGATTAGTGGGATCTCTTTGAGAATGGGACCTTGGACTGTGGAACCCCACTCTCCCATGGGATCCCTGACTGTGGGACCCCCCCTATTTCTATGGGGTCATTCTGACAGTTGGACCAGTGGGATTTGTGGGATCCCCATTCTCCCATGGGATCCCTGTGACTGTGGGACACACCCCCCCCCCCCCCCCCCCCCCATTCCCATGGGATCATTCTGACTGCTGGACCAGTGGGATTTGTGGGATCTCTTTGAGAATAGGACCTTGGACTGTGGAACCCCACTCTCCCATGGGATCCCTGACTGTGGGACCCCCCCCCATTTCTGTGGAGTCATTTTGACTATTGTCCCATGGGACCCCCATTCCTGTGGGGTCATTCTGACTGTGGGACCAGTGGGATTTCTGGGATCCCAGTGAGAACAGGACCTTGGACTGTGGGATCCCATTCCCATGGGATCCCTGTGGCTCTTCGACCAGTGTGGGTGTGGGACCTGTATTCCCATGGGATCCTCACCCACGTGGGACCCCCGTGCCCCCAATCCCGTGGGCCCCATTCTCGTGCGGCTTTCAGCAATAACCAGGGTGACGTCCCCCACCCTGCACCCCCTTGGCAGCTGCTGGCACAGGGTCCCCACAGCGTGGGGTGACCCTGGAACACTCCAGACGTGGCACAGGGAGGGGAGGTGACCCTGTGCCCCCAATCCATGGGAGCCGATCCACTAACGCTGTGCCCGTGGTGCCACCCCAGGTCGTGCCATCGTGTCGTGCTCTGTACTCTGCTTTGCTAATAAAGGGTCCAACGCTTCCCTGCAGCCCTGCCCTGCCCTGGGGGACCCGGGGCCGCTTTTGGGGTGCTGGAACTGCCGAGCTGGGGGGGCAATGCTGGAACCAGAGCCCAAACCGGGCTTAGGGGCAGAGGGGGCAGCAGCCCCTCCACACGTCCCCAAGGCACAGGGACAGTTCTGGGGTGCAGAGGGCTCCAGGGAGCCCAGGCCCAGAGTGCCACAGCCCAGCCTGGGGCCGGGGGGACCCCACTCATGCAGGTCCCCCGCTGGTGCCCCCCTAACCTCCCGTCTCCTTGCAGGTGCGCACGGCGGACATGGGGGGCTACTCCACCTCCGTGGATTTCACCCAGGCCGTGATAGATGCCCTGGAGGTGCACTGACCTCAGCCCTGCCCCTGGCGACTCCAATAAAGTGGCCTCAGGTGTGACCGTGCTGCTGTCAGTGTCCCCAGCCCGGGCAGGCTGCTGGTGACAGGGTGACCCCCGTGGGGACAGCCTGGGCACCCCCTGCCACAGAGCAGGACAGGAGGGATCAGCAACAACCTCAGCCCTTTATTGGGGTGTGGGGACCCCTGCGCTGCACAGCAGGGGGGACACGGCCTGGGGACAGCCCCACACAGCCCCCGGTCCCCAAGGAGGGGACACAGACACGGCCTGGGGACAGCCCCACACACAGCCCAGCCCCAGGGAAGGGACAGAGGGATGGAAGTTCTGCTCTGTAAGGCACAGTCCAGGGGCTGCTGCTGCCCACAGGGACTCACCCCAGCCACCAGGGGCTGTGACACGTTCCAGGTGGCCACGGTGCCACGGCTGGGGCCACCACCAGAGCGGGAGTGGCCACTCCTGGCTCCTGCCTGTCCGTCAGTCTGTCTGTCAGTCCGTGTGCTGACTGAGCTCTGCTCCCTAATCCTCCTCTGAGTCCCGAGCCACCGCCTTCTTCTTCTTCTTCTTTTTCTTCTTCTTTTCCTCCTCCTCCTCCCCCTCCGGCTCTACCACAACTTTCCTTTTCTTCTTGGGCAATGGCTCCTCCTCTTCCTCCTCCTCCACCCCGTTCTCCTCGGGCTCTGCCTCTGCTTCTGACTCCTCTGGCTGCTGCTGCTGCTTCTTCTTTTTCTTCTTCTTCTTGGCCCCCACGTCGTTCTCCTGTGGGGAGGGGAGCCCCACATCAGCTCTGCCCCCATCCTCCCTCCGCTCATGGGGCACAGAGACCCCTCACAGCCCCCCAGCACCATCAGGAGCATCCAGGACCCCCCAAAAGAGTCCATCCCCCCTCACCTCTGTCTCCATCACGGAGTTCTCTGCTGCCTCCTCGGCAGCTGCTGCCAGCGCCTCCAGCCGCCGCTTCTCCCTCTTCTTCCTCTTCTTCTCCTTCTTCTCCTGCCTCCTCTTCACCTCAGCCACCACCTCGTTGGCCTGGGGACACACAGGGGGACGTGAGCCAGGGCAGGGTCCCGGGGATTGTCCCCACACCGGGCCCTGGTCGGATCAGACTCATTAAATCAGTCTTTGGCCTCCACGGCGGGTCAGGATGGCACAGTGACATCACCTCCGACAGGGCCCTCACCTTCATCCCCCCAGCACCTCACCGTCACCTTCATCACCAGAGCATCTCACCATCATCTTTATCCCCCCAGCACCTCAGCATCACCCTCATCACAAGATCTCACCTTCACCTTCATCCCCCCAGCATCTCAGCATCACCTTCATCACCAGAGCATCTCACCTTCATCCCCCCAGCACTTCAGCATCATCATCACCACAGCTTCTCACCTTCATCCCCCCAGCACCACCTTCATCACCACAGCATCTCACCATCACCTTCACCACCACAGCACCTCAGCATCACCTTCATCCCCCCCAGCACCACCTTCACCACCACAGCATCTCACCATCACCTTCATCACCATAGCATCTCACTATCATCACCTCAGCATCATCTTCATCAACATAGAATCTTATCATCATCTTCATACCCCCAGGACCTTAGCATCACCCTCATCACCACAGAATCCCCCCCAGGACCTCAGCATCACCTTCAGCACCAGAGCATCTCACCATCCTCTTCATCACCCCAGCGCCTCACCTTCACCTTCCTCCCTCCAACACCTCAGCTTTCATCACCACAGGATCTCACCATTATCACCCCAGCATCATCTTCATCATCTTCATCACCTCCACCACCTTCACTGCCCCACACCTCCCATTCACAATCTCCATCCCCTGGTACCTCACTACTGCCATCTTCATCTCCCCCAGGACCTCGCCTCCATCATCTTCATCACCCCAACACCTTCATCATTTTCATCCCAGCACCTCATCTCCATCACTTTCTTTCACCTCACCTCCATCTTCATTCCCCTGGCACCTCACCTCCATCTTCATCTCCCTCAAGACCTCACCTCCTCCATCTCCATCTCTCCCACTGCCCCCATTTGTCACCCTCACCACTTTTCTTCGTCCCTCAGCATCCCACCCTCCTCCTCCTCACCTCCACCACGGCCTCCTTCATCACCTCCAGGTTCTTGCGGGGCGGCTCCCCGGTCTCGTAGAAGGCCAGGCGCTCCTCCACCTGCTCCCGCAGCTTGTCCCCAAAGACACTGGTGGGGACCTCTGTGGGGAGGGGACAGGGGGGGCTCAGCACCGACCCTGCACCCCCAAACCCCCCCGAGCGCCCCCCCTGCTCTGCTCAGCCCACAGGAGTCACCATTCACCGGGGTGAGATGCTGTTGACGAAAAATGTTCCCATCACGGCAGAGCGGCCCCGAATCCCCCCCAGTGCCCACCCTGTGCCCACCTGGGCACTGAGTGACACTGCCCACCATGTTTGTGCCCCCCAAGCCCCCCAGAGCCCCCAGCCCACCTGAGAAGCAGTCGATGCGCGAGGCAATGGTGCACTTGTTGGCCAGGTAGCGCGAGATCCGCCCCTTGTTCTTGGCGGCCGCGCGCCCGATGAAGGTGGAGTGGAAGATGAGGCCGTACTTGGGGGTGTTCCCCCGCGTCTTCAGCGCCCTGCGAGTGCCCAGGGAGGGGTCAGGACCCCCGAGTGCCACCCCCACCCAGGCCAGCCCCTCCCCAGCCCGCTGTGCTCCGGGGGTCGCTCAGACTGGGGCCGGCTGCTCACCCCCAGCGAGTCACAGCCGCAGCCCTGAGGCCGCCATCACCGCGACCGCCCCGGGTACCTGAACAGGGCCTTCTCTGCCCCCAGGATCTGCACCGTCGATGCCGGGTACTTGGCCAGGTTGGTCAGGCTGCCAGCGTGCGAGATGAGGCGGGCACCCACCTGGGGGGCAGCACAGGGGGGTTACAGGTGGCTCTGAACCCCCCGAGGGCACACAGAGTCCCCACAGGCCGGGGATCAGCAGTGGAAGCGTCAGCAGCACAACTCAGTGGATTGACAGATTCACTCTGACATCATCTCCAGGCCGGGGAGGTGACAGGGGAGGGGTCTCTGGGGACACTCTGGGGACACTCACCACCTCCCCGATGAGGGCGGACAGGCTGGGGGCCACCTGGCTCATCTTGGAGCGCAGGTACTCCTGCAGCTCCTTGCGGTAGTCGGACAGCGAGATGACGCGGCGCGAGAAGCTCTCGATGTTGATGAGGTCCAGGGGGGAGATGTCCATGCCTGGGGGTGGCACGGGGTGAGTGGCAGCACTGGGCACCTGCCCAGGCCCCCCTGGAGCCCCAGAGAGCCCCCCTCACTCACCCATGGAGGAGCGGGAGGCCTCCAGGATGGCCTGGGCCTTGGCGCTGTCCATGACGATCTCCTCCAGCCCCTCCAGGCTCTCCTCGCTCAGCTCGCGGCGGTTCCCGATGAATTTGGCCACCCGGCAGTACATGGAGTTCTCGGGGACGATCTTGATCAGCTCGGGGAAGTGGTACCCGTACCACTCCCTGCGGGGACAGCACACGGTCACTGCTGCCACCCGCACCCAGCCCCGCTCTGGGTGTCCCCAGGCCACCCCACCGCGTTCCCAAATGTCCCCCCTGGTCCATGCCGTGGCCCTGAGGCCCGGCCAGTGTCCCTTGGGGAGCTGCTGTCCCTCCTCGGTCTGTACAGGCGGCCAGAGCAGCAGCAGCTGCCTGTGGTAAGCAGGGGGAGGGAGGGAAGGGGACCCCAAACCCTTTAAATCCCCCAAAATGCGTCCCCACCGACCGGACACGCATGGAGAAGGTGTTGATGTCCTTGTCCAGCTGGTCCAGCAGGCTGATGGACTGGATGATCATGTTGTCCACCCGGTGCACGTTGAACTTCACCTTGGCCCGGGAGTAGCTGTGGCCGAGCCCCAGCTGGGCCTTGGCCGCCGACTGCGCCGTGAGGCCCCGGACCAGCGCCGCGAAGTGCAGCCGGATCCCTGGGGGACACGGGGGGACAATGGTGACACCGCACGGACACCGAGCTGCCACCACGTGCAGCCCAGGGACACCTCACAGCCACGGCACCGTGTCCCCCCGCTGCTCACCCCTCCCAGGTGAATCCCAGGACCCCAGAGATGTCCCCTGTCCCCTCTGTCCCCACTCACCTCGCATGAGCTCGGCGACGACGCCCCCGGTCTGGCACTGCACCCCCAGCTCCTCCAGCACGGCCGCGCCCATCTTGGCATCGCCCACCCCCAGCACCACCTTCTTCCTCTTGGGGGGCAGCGCCGTGTCCAGCAGCAGCCGCAGGTCCTCGTGCAGGACTCCTGCGGGACAGGGGGGGCTCAGCGCGGCCCGGGGCTCCCCGCGGGAGGGGGGTCCCGGTGTCCCCGGCCCCGCCGCGCTCACCCTCGGACACGGCGTTCATGTTCTCCAGCGCGCTCTGCGCCGACCGGAACGGCGAGAACGCCACGAGCTTCACCACGTTGTGGAACTTGCCCAGCGTGAGGACGCTCTCCTCCACCTGCAACCGGGGACAACCGGGGCGGGGGCTCCGGTCACACCCGGGCACGGGGAACGGCCCCCGCCGGTTTCCCCCCCGCCTCCCCGGTCCTTCCGCTTCTCTCCATCCCCGCTCCCGTTGTGTCCCCTCCTGCCCGCACCTCCCCGATCCCCGCTGCCGTCCTTCCCCCCGCCGTTCCCGCCTCCCCACTCCGCTCCCCTCCCGTTCCTGCCCGTCCCCGCTCCCGCCGTTGCCGGTGCGGTACCTGCGGCAGCAGCAGGCCGATCTCCTCCACCTCCCGCACGGCGAACAGCGCGTACCCGGCCGCATGTTCGAACAGCACGTGCAGCAGCACCTGCGGCACCGAGGGCTCCGCTCACCGGGGGCGGCACCGCGGCCGCGCTCCCGCCCATCCCCGCGCCCGCCGCCCCGGCCCGATGCGGCTCCCCCGGCCTCCCTCCGGTCCCGGCGCGTCCCGATGCGATCCGAGGAGGCTCCTGGGTCCCTCCCCACGCCCGATGGCGGCGGATGCGGCCCGGGCCCGTCCCCTCACTCACCATCGTCCTCCCGCCGCCGCCGCCGTCCGGAACTGACGCGCTGTCCCCGCCGGAACCCCGTCTCCTCCCTCCTCCACCAATCAGCGCCCACTGCGCCGCGCCCTCCGCCAATCACTGTGGGCCACCCTCGATGGGCCCGCCCCACAGCCAATCAAGCAGAGATTAGGCTGACCCCGCCCCCTGGCCGGCACCTGCCAATCAGAGCCTGGAGGGGGCGTTCCCTCCCGCCTTTTCCTGCGCGCCAACCAATGGGAGCAGCGCGCGCGAGCCCAGGCCCCGCCCCTTCCCGCGCTGCTCGGTTCGCGCGGGGCCGCACGTGGCGGGACCCGGGACCCCCCCCCAATGTCCCAATGGCCCCGCGGTGCCACCCCCGGACCCCCAGAGCTCTCCCGGTGCCCTCCTGGCACCCTCCATGCCATCCAAGTGTTCCCCTGGTCCCACCCGGGTCCTCCCAAATGTCTCCCAGTGCTCCCGGTGCCACCCCAGGACCCCCAAGTGTCGCCGTGGTTTCACCCGGGGGCTCTCTGTGACCTCCCCGGGGTCCTCAGTCCCCTCCCGGGACTCCCAGTGCCCCTCTCGGATCCCTCCTGTGACCCCCGCTCCCCTTTTATGCTCCCCGTGTCCCACCCGAAGCCCCTCGTGTCCCTTCCCGTGTCCCCGCCCGGTGCGCGGTTCCAGGCGCAGGCAGCGCGTCCAGGGAAGTTTTATTGGATGCCAGGAGCGCGGGGTCCCGGGGGGGTTCCGGGGGGGTCCCGGGGGGTTCTGTAGTGTCCGAGAGCAGCGCGGGGGGCCCGGATCCCCCCGGGGGAAGCGGCTCCGGCTCCCACGGCGAGCGGGGCCGGGCTGGGGGGGAACGGAGAGTCCCGAGGGAGGGGACAGCGGGCCGGGGGTCCCTCGGGGGCGGCTCAGGCCACGAAGTGCTGGCGGAGGTGCTGGAGCAGGTCCGGGGTGAGCAGCACGCGGTGCGCCTGGCCGTGCCCCGGGGCGCACGGGATCGTCACCCGCCCGCACAGCGCCGGGCCCTGCGCCTGCTCCTGCTTGGCCTGCGGGGACAGCGACACGCTCAGGGTGTCCCCAAGGGGACAGCCACACGCCCACAGTGTCCCCAAGGGGACAGCCACACCCTCACAGTGTCCCCAAGGGGGTGGGACCTGGGGGGTGACGCTGGGGTGGGGCAGGGGCTCCTCACCCAGCCCATCCCTGGAATGGGGGATCCCTCGGGATTGGAGTTTGTCAGAACAGGGGGCGCCTCAAAATTGGGGATCGGGAACAGGGGATCCCTTGGGATTGGGGTCCCTCAGGACTGGAGTCGCTCAGAATTGGGGGACTCTCAGGAACAGGGGGCTTTTGTGACTGACATCTCTTGGAACTGGGGTTCCCTCAGGATTGGGGATTCTTTAAGATTGGGGTCCCTCAGGATTGGGGGTTCCTCAGGACTGGAGTCCCTTGGAATTGGGGGGCCCTCAGGAATGGGATTTTTTTTGTGACTGGCATCTCTTGGAATCGGGGTTCCCTCAGGAATGGAGGTCCCTCCAGATTAGGGGACTCCTTTGGGATTGGGAGGTTCCTTGGGATTGGGGTCCCTCAGGAATAGGGTTTTTTGTGACTGGTGTCTCTTGGAATTGGGGTTCCCTCAGGAATGGGGGTCCCTCGAGACTGGGGTCCCTCTGGATTGGGGACTGCTTGTGATTGGGGTCCCTCAAGTACAGGGGATCCCTTGAGATTGGGGGTCCCTCAGGATTGGGGTTCCTTGGGACTGGGGTCTCTCAGGATTGGGGTTGCTCAGAATTGGGGGACTCTCAGGAACAGGGGGCTTTTATGACTGGCATCTCTTGGAATTGGGATTCCCTCAGGATTGGGGGTCTCTCGAGATTAGGGGACTCCTTTGGGATTGGGGTCCCTCAGGATTGGGGTCCCTCAGACGGGGCTCTCACCTTGAGGAAGGAGGAGGACGGGAAGGTGCCGAAGGTGGTGGAGACGCCGGCGCCCGGCTGCTGCTGAACCATCTCCCGCAGCGTGTCGTCCTGGGGGCACAGCAAGGTCACCCCAAAACCCACCCCGGGGGGACCCCCCTCACCCACCCTGGGCAGGAATCAGAGGGGTCAAACCCCACTGTTCTGGGAGGAGAACGGGAATGGGAACGGGAACGGGAATGGGAATGGGAATGGGCAGCACCTCGTCCCCTCACTGGCACCAGGTGCCACCAGCCCTAGCCTGGGGGCTGGAGGGCTGGGCTGGGGGTGCCACCAGGTCCCCCCAGGCTGGAGAAGACCTTTGCTCACCTTCAGGGCGTCGATGGAGTTCTTGAGGGCGCAGAGCCGGGCTGTCTGCTCCAGCAGCCGCGCCGACGAGCTCCGCGCTGCAAACAGGAAGGGAGGGATGGGCCGGGGGGACACGGACACAGCTGAGCACTGTGACCCCCTCAGGCTGGCACCCCGTGGGCTTTGGGGGGTTTGACCGCCTCAGCTTGGTACTGGGTGGGTTTTGGAGGGTTTGATCTCCTCATGTTGGTACCAGGTGGGTTTTGGGAGATTTTTACTCCTCAGGTTGGTACTGGGTGGGTTCTGAGGCGGTTTGACCTCCTCAGGTTGGTACCAGGCAATTTTAGGGGGTTTGATCTCCTCAGGCTGGCACTGGGTGGGTTTTGGGGGGGTTGACCCCCTCAGCTCGGTACCAGGTGGGCTTTGGGGAAGGTCTGACCCCCTTGGATCAGTACCAGGAGGATTTCAGGGCTTGGGGGAGCTCCCCAGCAGGGAGAGGCTGAGCCACCTTGGAGCAGCTCATCCCCTGGACACTGAGCCATGTCCCCAACACACCAATGGCCCTGAGGGGGACAGGGCCTGTCCCTCAACCCAAACACCCCAAAGCTGCTGGCAGAGCAGACCCCAACCCGCAGCGAGCCCTGCTCCGGCTGGCACATCCCTGCCCGTCCTGTGGGCAGAGGGACAACACAGAGGTGCCCCAGACCCCCCAAACCCCAAAGAACGTTTTTGTAGGACCTACTGGATTTGCTCTGCCTCATGTCCAGCACCTTGGCGTTGGCACTGAGCTGGTACAGGGTCTCCAGCAGCTGCGTGGTCTTGCGGTACAGGCTCTGCGTGGGCAGCGCCTCGGGCGGCCGCTCCCGCACCACAGCCACGCGGGGCACCTGCAGCGGTGCCAGGCTGGCCAGCTCCAGCTTCATCTGGGCACCCTGGCACCACGGGAACACCAGTGAGGGGTGTGGGGAATGGGGAAAACACCAAGGAAATGGGGGAAATGGGGGAAAACAGAAAAGCAGGGGGTGAAACGCTGCACCACAGCCACGTGTGGCATCTGCAGCAGTACCAGGCTGGCCAGCTCCAGTGGTGCCAGGCTGGCCAGCTCCAGCTTCATCTGGGCACCCTGGCACCACGGGAAAACCAGTGAGGGGTGTGGGGAATGGGGAAAACACCAAGGAAAGGGGGAAAATGAGGGAAAGCAGGGGGTGAAATGCTGCACGCCACAGCCACGTGTGGCACCTGCAGCAGTGCCAGGCTGGCCAGCTCCAGCTTCATCTGGCCACCCTGGCACCACAGGAAACCCGGTGAGGGGTGTGGGGAATGGGGGAAACACCAGGGAAAGGGGGGAAATGGGGGAAAGCAGAAAAGCAGGAGGGAAACGCTGCTAAGGACAGCAGGGGTGGGAGCAGGGATGGGCCCCGTGGGGGTTCCTTGCATGTGGGGCTGGTTGGGTTTAATGAGCTGCTCCATCCCATCCATTGCAATTAATAGCCATTAGAATAGTTGGTTAATTGGGTTTTCTGCTGCTGTGCCCCATGGGTGGGGTGTTCATTAATCAATCAATCAATGGATCAATCAGGTTTTGCTGGTGGCATCTGCACGGAGGGGACAGGGCTGGCAGGGACAGGGCTGGCAGGGACAGGGCTGGCAGGGCCATCAGCAGCACCCCCAGATCCACCACCAGCATTCCCAGCTGCCAGTGCTGACCCTGCTCTCAGCCCCTTCCCCTGGAGCACTCCAGATGAGAGCCTGTTCTCCAGCTCATCCCATATCCCATGGGGATCACATCCCACAGGGATCCCATCCCACATTTATCCCATCCCACGTGGATCCCACCCCATTCCCCCAACCTTGAGCAGGTTGTTCTCGTTCTTGAGGTGTTTCAGGGAGAGCTGCAGGGCGTCGATCTGCTGCAGCAGGAGGGGAGAGTCCTTCACCTGCACGGGGCCAGAGCCACCTCCTGGCACCTGCCCGGCACCGACACCTGCACAGGGACACTGCCATCAGCACTGCCACCAACACAGGGCACTGCCATCAGCACTGCCACCCTGTCACCAACACAGGGCACTGCCATCAGAATTGCCATCCTGTCACCAACACAGGGCACTGCCATCAGCACTGCCAGCTGTGACAGTGGCACAGGGCACTGCCATCAGCACTGCCACCCTGTCACCAACACAGGGCACTGCCATCAGCACTGCCATCAGCACTGCCACCCCTGATGGTGGCACAGGGCACTGTCACCAACACAGGGCACTGCCATCAGCGCTGCCACCCCTGATGGTGGCACAGGGCACTGTCACCAACACGTGGCACCTCCCTGGAGAAGTCCCAGCAGCTCCCAGTGCCCCTTCCCAAGGCTCTCCAGCTGTGGTCACCCCTCTCCACATCCACCACAATTCCATGCTCGTCCCTCCCTTCCCAGCCCCCCTGGAGCCCCCAGGCCCAGCAGCCTCTGAGCAGGACCTGGATCCTTCCCTGGCTCCCACACGGAGCCCTGTCCCAGGGTTTGGGTGTCCTGGGATTCCATTCCCCCCATGCTGCATGCAGGGTGTGTCCATACCTCGCTGCTGTTCCTCTGCAGCACAGGGAGAGGGGCCAGGAGAGACAAGAAAAATCAGGATTAAATCCCAGGATTGGGCGGGAGAGGAGCTGTGGCTGGAGCAGCTCTGGGCTCCCATTGCCACACCTGGGACTGACCCCGTTCCCAGCAGCTGGGAGTGACCCCAGCAGGGCCCCTGCAATGCTCCCCCAGAGCCAGGGCTCAGCATGGAGCTCCCAGGCTGCTCCTGCTCCTTTGGGAATGGGAATGAGCAGCAACATTCCTGGGAATGCTGCTCTGTGGCTGTGGCTCTGCGGGAGCACCATTCCCACATTCCTGGTCACACACCACCCCGGCAGGGGACACCCGGCCCGTTCCTGTCACTCACCCCCGGCGATGCCGGACACGATGGAGGCCACGCCCGAGGGCGGAGCCCCCCGCAGCCCCTCGATCGTCCTCTTGGACTGGTTGTTCAGGCGCTGCTTCAGCTCCACCTTCTCCGACTCCAGCTGGTCAATGTCAGCCTGGAGAGCGTCCATGGTCTCCTCAAACTCCCTGGGAAGAGCACACGGAGGGAGGGATGTGTGAGGCCAGGGACGATGCTTGGCCAGGACTCCTGATCCTGTCCCTCTGTCCCTTGTCCCCAGTCCCTCTCCAGCTCTCCTGGAGCGGGCTCTGAGCTCTCCTGGGTCCTTCTCTTCTCCAAGTGAACACTCCCAGCTCTGCCAGCCTGGTTCCAAGCAGAGGGAACCCAGCTCTTGGAGCAGCTCCGTGGCTTCCTCTGGATGAGCTCCACACTCCCAGCCCTGCTCCAAACTCACTTCTCCTTCTTTTTGAGCAGAGTCTGGGTCTCGTCCAGCTTGGTCTGGATCTTCTCCACGCGGTCGTCGGCGTCCTTGGAGGCGCTGTCCAGCTTCTTCTCCAGCAGGCTGAGCCGCACGTTGGCCTCGCTGAGCTCCTCGCCCTGGGGCAGGGAGGGAATCAGGGAGCTGGGGGAGCCCCCAAATCACCAGCACCCATGGGTGGAACCCAGAAAAGCCCCTCAGAGCCCCCAGATCACCAGCACCCAGAGGTGGAACCCAGAACAGCTCCCCAGAGCCCCCAAATCACCAACACCCATGGGTGGAACCCTGGAACCCAGAACAGCTCCCCAGAGCCCCCAAATCACACCCAGAACAGCCTCCAGCTCCCACCCTGAGCACCCCAGAACACGGTGGGGGCAAGATCAGGATGGCAGCACCTCCCTGCCCATGGGAAAAACATCCCCAGGAGATCTGGATGGGGCTTGGGATCAGCATCTCCATAGGCAGGAAGGAAGCCAGCAGGAGTGTGGAGGTGAATCCCAAAGCAGCCAGGAAGGTGGGGATGGGTGAGGGACACCAAGGATGGGTGAGGGACAGCAGGGATGGGTGAGGAACAGCAGGGATGGGTGAGGGACAGCAGGGGTGGGTGAGGGACAGGCAGGGATGGGTGAGGGACAGGCAGGGATGGGTGAGGGACAGGCAGGGATCAGTGCAGGGACAGCAGGGATGGGTCAAGGACAGCAGGGATGGGTGAGGGACAGGCAGGGATGGGTGAGGGACAGGCAGGGATGGGTGAGGGACAGGCAGGGATCAGTGCAGGGACAGCAGGGATGGGTGAGGGACAGCAGGGATGGGTGAGGAGGAGCCAGGAAGGCAGGGATCAGTGAGGAACACCTCACCTTGATCTTGAGGGACTTCTTCAGCTCCTTGATGACTGTCTCCCTGTCCTCCAGCTTCAGCCCCAGCCCCTCAGCATCCGTGATCTCCGCCCGGAGCGCGGCCGCCCGGAGCTCTGCCGGCGGCGTGGGCTGGACCAGGGGGACAGTTGGGATTTTAGGGAGAATCCCAGACACCCCAGCTGCCCAGCTGCCTGTGCTGGTCACCCAGAGCCTCCTGGTGAGCAGAACAGAGCCCAACCCACCTTGTTCTGCGGGCGGTCGGCGTCGTACTCGCCCTCCTGCATGGCCGTGGCCATCTTGTTCATGGTGGCCATGAGGATGCTGCAGGACTGGCGCAGGCACTCGTAGGGATTGATGCCCTGGGAGCCGTAAATCTGGGAAGGACAGGAAGGACCTGGCTGCTGACCCTGGGCTGGGCTCACAGCCCCCAGCCCACATCCCACAGCTGATGTTTCCCTCTGATGGTTATGGGTGTCCCTCTGATGGTTAAGGGTGTTCCTCTGATGGCTAAGATGTTCCTCTGATGGTTAAGGATGTTCCCCTGGTGTTTAAGGATGTCTCCCTGATGTTTAAAATGTTCCTCTGATGTTTAAGATGTTCCTCTGATGTTTAAGGATGTCCCTCTGATGGTTAAGATGTTCCTCTGATGGTTAAGGATGTTTCATTTTTAAGGATGTCCACCTGGTGTTTAAAATGTCCCTCTGCTTTTTAAGGATGTTCCTCTGATGTTTAAGGGTGTTCCTCTGATGTTTAAGGGTGTTCCTCTGATGTTTAAGATGTTCCTCTGATGGTTAAGGATGTTCCTCTGATGGTTAAGGACATTTCTCTCATTTTTAAGGACGTCCACCTGGTGTTTAAAATGTCCCTCTGATTTTTAAGGATCTCTCCCTGATGTTTAAGATGTCCCTCTGATGGTTAAGGATGTTCCTCTGATTTTTAAGGATGTTCCTCTGGTGTTTAAGGATCTCTCCCTGATGTTTAAAATGTCCCTCTGATGTTTAACATGTTCCTCTGATTTTTAAGGATGTCCCCCTGATGTTTAAGAATCATCCTTAAAATCCACATCCAACACAAAACCTGCACTTCCATCAACAAATCCAACCAACAAAATGCAAAAGATTAAAATATAAAATACAAAAATCCAAGTAACACCAAACAGAAGAGGACGATTTACACAGGACCCACTCCTTGTCCCTTCACCAAGGATGTTTTACCTGGGAATGGTGGGAAGGGTGTCCCACCTGAGAATGGTGAAGGATGTTCTACCTGGGAATGGTGGGAAGGACATCCCACCTGGGAGTGGTGGAGGATGTTCCACCTGGAAATGGTGGGAAAAGATATCCCAGCTGGGAATGGTGGAAGGATTTTCCACCTGGGAATGGTGAAGGATGTTTAACCTGTGACTGGTGGGAAGGATGTCCCAGTTGGGACTAGTGGGAATAATGTTCTTCCTGGGAATGGTGAAGGATGCCCAGCTGGGAATGGTGAAGGATGTTCAACCTGTGACTGGTGGGAAGGATGTCCCAGCTGGGAATGGTGGAGAATGCCCAGCTGGGAATGGTGAAGGAATCCCAGCTAGGAATAGTGAAGGATTTTCTACCTGGAAATGGTAAGGATGTCTCACCTGGGAATGGTGGGAAGGACATCCCACCTAGGAATGGTGGAAAGGATTTTCCACCTGAGAAGGGTGAAGGATGTTTAACCTGCGACTGGTGGGAAGGATGTCCCAGCTGGGAATGCTGAAGGATGCCCACCTGGCATGCTGAGGGGTGCCCACCTGGCACGCTGGAGGATGCCCACCTAGCATGCTGGGGGATGCCCACCTGGCACGCTGGGGGATGCCCACCTGCTCGCTGAGGGATGCCCACCTGGCACGCTGGGGGATGCCCACCTGGCACGCTGGGGGATGCCCGCCTGGCACGCTGGGGGATGCCCGCCTGGCACGCTGGGGGATGCCCACCTGCTCGCTGACTTTGAAGGCCAGCTCCTCGAGGCGCGGCGCGGGCAGCCCCTCGTTCTCGGCCAGCGGCGCGATCAGCTGCGCCCCGGCCGCCGCCACCTCCTGCAGCACGGCCACCACCCACGTCAGGTGCTTGCGGCACTCCAGCAGCGTGTCCGACACCTGGCAGGGCACAGAGGGGTCACTGGGGATGGCACCTGGGCTCCTGGGGTCCACACCTGCCCTGGGACCATCACCAGGATTGGGGGAAATAATGGGAACATGGAGTGAAACGGGTCCTGGGTGAGAATCCAGGTCTTTATCTGAGATGGGATCACAAAATCCATCGTGCCCAGGGAAGGAGCTCCAGGAGCAGCTGAGGGAGCTGGAAAGGGGCTCAGCCTGGAGAAAAGGAGGCTCAGGGGGACCCTGTGGCTCTGCACAACTCCCTGACAGGAGGGGACAGCCGGGGGGTGTACGAATTTGGGATCTTATCCCAGGGAACAGGGACAGGAGGAGAGGAACGGCCTCAGGTCATGCCAGGTTGGATATTGGGAACAATTCCTCCTGGGAAGGGCTGTCCCCAGCCCTGGGGAGATTTAACATCCACCTGGGGACACGGTCAGTGATGGCCTTGGCAGTGCTGGGGCATGGCTGGACTCGGGGATCTCCCAGGGATCTTCCAACCTAAACCAATCCCTGATTCCATGATCCCAGCTCAGCTCACACCACCTCCCTCTGCCCTGAGCTGCTGCCCAGCTTCCCTGGGGTGTCTGCTGCCGGCCCAGTGCATCCCACAGCTCCCAGTTTGTGCCTGAGGGGTGGCCTTAGGGCTGTCCCTGTCCCCTGACCTGTGGCCCGAAGCCCAGGGCCGCCGGAATCCCCGGCGCGTCCGTGCCCGGCATGCGGCGCCGGATCTTCTTGCAGAACTGGCGGATGTCGCTGCAGGACGTCTCCAGGTCCTTGAGCAGGATGGCCAGGTCTGCTGCCTCCTGCCCGGCCTGGGGACACAGAGGGACCTCAGAGGGACACAGGGACAGAGAGGGGCATAGGGATAGAGGGACTGAAGAAGATCTCAGAGGGACACGGGAACAAAGGAACATGGGAACACAGAGGGACCTCAGAGAGACACAGGAACTAAGGGACATGGGGACACAAAGGGACCTTAGAGGGACACAGGAACAGAGGGACATGGGGACACAGAGGGACCTCAGACAGAGGGAACCTCAAAGGGACATGGGGACACAGAGGGACTGTAGACAGATAGACCTCAGAGGGACACAGGAAGAGAGAGGGACATGGAGGGACCTCAGAAGGGCAGAGAGACAGAAGTGACAAGTCCCTCAGAGTGACAGAAGGACAGAGAGACAGAGTGACAGGTCCCTCAGAGGGACACAGGGAGAGAGAGGGACCTTAAGAGGGACAAGGGGACACAGAGGGACCTTAGAGAGAAGAAACCTCAGAGGGACACAGGGAGAGAGAGAGGGACTTTAGAAGGATACAGGAACAGGGGAACATGGGGACACAGAGGGACCTTAGAGGGACACAGGAACAGAGGGACCTGGGGACACAGAGGGATCTTTAGAGAGAGGGACCTCAGAGGGACATGGGGACACAGAGGGACTGTAGACAGAGGGACCTCAGAAGGTCAGAGGGAGAGAGGGGGACATGGAGGGAGCTCAGAGGGATAAGGGGACACAGAGGGACCTTAGGGAGGGGGAGGTCTGACAGACACAGGGACAGAGAGGGACCTCAGAGGGACATGAGAGACAGGGAAGGACCTCAGACAGAGGGACAAGAAGGGACCTCAGACAGAGGGACATGGGGACAGCAGGAAGCTGGCATGTGCCCAGCCATCCTGGCAGGTGCTACCTGGAGGAAGATCCTACCTGGGGAGGAAGATCCTACCTGGAGGAAGATCCTACCTGGAGGAAGGCCCGCAGCCGGCACACCTCCACCCCCATGCAGTCCAAGGCACTCTGGGTGAACTGTGGGCACAGGCACAGGGACCCTCAGCACAGGGACAGGGACAGGGACAGGAGGGGCCCCAGGGCACACCAGGGTTTCAGTCCCAGGAATTCCAGGATGGACCCTGCCACCCCACCAGGATTTTCAGGAGCAGGGAAATGGGCTGAGGCAGTCAGGCTATTTCTGGTCTGGTTTGGTTTTATCCAGGGGTGCAGGACTCTGGTTCTTCCCTTGGGAAATCCAGGATACAACCCCCACCCTGAGACAGGAGCATCCCCACATTCCCATTCCTGCTCTTCTCATCCCCATGTCTCCATTCCCTGACCCCAGTGCCACCAATGGGGAAGAGTGGCTGCACTAGGGAGTGGCAGCAGGGACACCTCCCCTCCCACAGGGATCCTGGGGGACACAGAGGTGGAAAAGAGGGATCAGGGAAGGGCTGTCCCCACTCACCTTGATGTGGTCAGCCAGCTGCAGCGTGCAGTCCTCAGCCTGGTCAGCCAGGTGGATGCTGTACAGGTGCTGTGGGAATGGCAGGATCAGCATCCTCATGGGAAAAACCCAATGTGGGAACACTCAAAAAAACCCCAAATGTTGAGGGTTTGGGCCATTTTTTTAAATAGAAGTAACAACAGTGCCCCAAAAGAGCTGGTGATGCTTAATTCCACAGGTGAGCAGCGTGGAAAGAAGGAAGGAATGTGGGATGGACACAGAGCAGGGGACACAGCCTGTGACAACACCCCAAGGAAAGGGCTGCCAAAAGGAGCTGATCCACGTCCAACAGGTGAGGTGGCACCTGCCCCCAGTGCCACCAGCCCCAGCCCCACCTGGTAGTACTTGATGGCTTTGGTGAGGGGCTCCACGTTGACGGTCTCGTCCAGCTGGTCCTTGTGCAGCAGCTCGATCAGGAAGTCCAGGGAGCGCTCGTGGACGCTCATCTCGGGGTACAGGGTCCCCACCTTCTTGTACACCTCCACACTGCAGCGGTTCAGGGCCCTGAGGGGGCAGGGACAAGGGGCTGGGGGCATCTCCAGGCAGGGTGTGGGAGATCAGAGCCCTGGGGTGATGCTGGCCTGGGACAGGGACACGGCTGGGACCTGGCTGGGGCTGGAGGTCCTTCCCAAGGGGACAGCAGGAGGTGCATGGAGATGGGAACCCCCACAAGGGAATAAGGGGATCCTGCTGCTTCTTTGTAGGCTGGCTCCCAAAATTCCTTCCCATGTCACTCATTGGGAAGGACATACAGAGGTCACAGAGAATGAATCCTGCTGGATTTTTCTGGATTGGCTCCCAAAATTCCTTTATGTGTAATCTCATAGGAAGGACACACAGAGGTCACAATGAAGGGGATCCTGCTGGATTTTTCTAGATTGGCTGCCAAAATTCCTCCATGTGTGTCACCCCTTGAGAAGGAGAAGGGGAAACCATCCTTCTCTAGCTTGAATCCCAAAATTCCTTCATGTGTCACCCTTTGGGAAGGACACACAGAGGTCACAGAGAAAGGAACCCTGCTGGTTTTTTCTAGTCTGGTTCCCAAAATTCCTTCCCATGTCACCTTTTGAAAGAAGGGGAACCCATTCTTCTTCTCTAGCCTGGATCCCAAAATTCCTTCATGTGTCACTCATTGGGAAGGACAAACAGAGGTCACAATGAAGGGGACCCTGCTGGCTTTTTCTAGCCTGGCTCCCAAAATTCCTTCATGTGTCACCCCTTGAGAAGGAGAATAGGAAACCATCCTTCTTCTCTAGCTTGAATCCCAAAATCCCTTCTCATGTCATCCTTTGGGAAGGACACACAGAGGTCACAGAGAAGGGGAATCCTGCTGGTTTTTTCTAGCCTGGCTCCCAAAATTCCTCCATGTGTCACCTCTTGGGAAGGACACACAGAGGTCACAGAGAAGGGGATCTTTATAAGGTTATAAAGGGATCCCACTGCTCTTTTCTAGCCTGGATCCCAAAATCCCTTCTCACGTCACTTGTTGGGAAGGACACAGAGAAGTCACAGAGAAGGGGATCCTGCTGCTTTTTTCTAGCCTGGTTCCCAAAATCCCTTCCCATGTCACCCTTTGAGAGGGACACTGAGAGGCCACGCAGAAAGGAATCCCAGAGCTTTTTTTCCAGCCCAGTTCCCAATATCCCATGTGATCTCTTGAGGGACAGAGAGAGCTCATGGAGAAAGGGATCCCACTGCTTTTTCTCCCCAAACCCCTTCCCATGCCATCCCTTGGGAAGAACACACAGGAAGGCTCACAGAGAAATGACCCCGTGGCAAGGCACTAACAGCGACCCCACCACCCTTTCCCAGCCCGGCGGCCCAAATCCCTGGAACTCCGCCCGGGAGGGAGGGACGGGGCGGGGCGGGTACTCACTGCTCGTATTTGTGCAGCGTGGCCTGCAGCAGGCTCAGGGAATAGACGAGGCCGGCGGCGAAGCTGAGCTGCTCCCCGGGGGCTCCGCGCAGCCCCGCCCGCTCCGCGCAGCTCTCGCTCAGCTCGAACCTCTCCTGCGCCTGTTTGCTGATCAGCTCGGCCTGGGGGGGACAGGGAGATCCTTCAGGGCATCCCGTGCTTTCCTGTTGTGTCCTGCTGGGCCGTGGGAAACAGCTGCTGCACCCCCAAAAAGTGACCTGTCCTTGCAAAGTGACCACTGAGTGCTCTCACCACCCCTGGCTGCTTCCTCTCCTTTCCTTCTCCCAGATCATTTTATAATCGTGGAATCATGGAATTATTTAGGTTGGAAAAGTCCTTTAAGACCAACAGAGTCCAACTGTTCCCCCAGTTCCACCACTGACCATGTCCCCAAGTGCCACGGCCACAGAGCTGATAAATCCCCCAGGGGATGGGGACTCCACACTGTCCTGGGGACTCCACACTGTCCCCAAGTGCCACATCCACAGAGCTGATAAATCCCCCTAGGGATGGGGACTCCACACTGTCCCCAAGTGTCACATCCACAGGGCTCTTAAGATGCCCCCGGGAATGGGGACTCCACACTGTCCCCAAGTGCCACATCCACATCCACATCCACAGAACTGTTAAACCCCACCAGGGATGGGGACTCCACACTGTCCCCAAGTGTCACATCCACAGAGCTCTTAAGATGCCTCCAGGGATGGGTACTCCACACTGTCCTGGGGACTCCACACTGTCCCCAAGTGTCACATCCACAGGGCTGTTAAATCCCCCTGGAATGGGGAATCCACACTGTCCCCAAGTGTCACATCCACAGAGCTCTTAAGATGCCTCCAGGGATGGGGAATCCCCACTGTCCCCAAGTGTCACATCCACAGAGCTGTTAGATCCCCCCAGGAATGGGGACTCCACACTGTCCTGGGGACTCCACACTGTCCCCAAGTGTCACATCCACAGAGCTGATAAATCCCCCAGGGGATGGGGACTCCACACTGTCCTGGGGACTCCACACTGTCCCCAAGTGTCACATCCACAGAGCTGTTAAATCCCCCCAGGAATGAGGACTCCACATTGTCCTGAGCCACATCCACAGAACTAGTAAATCCCCCCAGGGGATGGGCACTCCACACTGTCCCCAAGTGCCACATCCACAGAACTAATAAATCCCCCCAGGGATGGGGACTCCACACTGTCCCCAAGTGCCACATCCACAGAGCTGTTAGATCCCCCCAGGGATGGGGACCCCACACTGTCCTGAGCCACATCCACAGAGCTGATAAATCCCCCCAGGGGATGGGGACTCCACACTGTCCCCAAGTGTCACATCCACAGACCTGTTAAACCCCCAGGAATGGGGCCTCCACACTGCCCTGAGCAGCTGAGCCAGACCTGGCCACCCCTTTCCAGATGGAATTTCCCCAATATCCCACCAGAACCCCTCCAGAGATGGCACCTCCAGTCACTCCAGAACTTCAGGAAGTTCTCCAACACTAAACACCCCAAATCCCCGATTCCCCCTGGGGACAAAGGTGTGGTTTGCTGTCCCCAGGCTGTCCCACCTTGCAGATGAGGCGTGGGATGAGCAGGAGCACCAGGACGCAGTCGTGGTCGCCGCCGTGCCGCAGGAAGCTGTCGGGCATGAAGGAGGTGAGCAGGGACACGTGGCGGTTGGCCTGCTGCACCTCCATCTGCCGCAGCTCCATCTCGATGGCCTGAGGGACACTCAGAGTCACCCGGCTGCTCCAGGGCCTCCCTGGCACAGCCCAGTTCAGGGGGATCACTCATGGAATGCTGCTCCTTGGAGAATGATCTGGGATCTCCCAGCCCACCCAGTGTCACCCATGCCATGGGTAGGGACACCTTCCTCGATCCCAGGGTGCTCCAGTCTGGCCTTGGGAACTTCCAGAGTTTCTCTGGGAAATCCCTTCCAGGGCCTCACCACCCTCACAGGGAAGAATTTTTCCCCAATATCCCATCTAAATCTCCACTTTTCCAGTGGGAAGCCACTCCCTGGGTCCTGTCCCTCCATCCCTTGTCCCCAGCCCCTCTCCAGCTCTCCTGGAGCCCCTTCAGGCCCTGCAAGGGGCTCTGAGCTCTGCCTGGATTTTTCCCCTCTCCAGGTGAACATTCCCAGCTCTCCCAGCCTGACTCCAGAGCAGAAGAGCTCCAAAATCCTGGAAGGTTTGTGTTGGAAGGACCTTAAAGCCCATCTCATTCCAGCCCCTGGAACACCTCCCACTAGCCCAGGTTGCTCCAAGCCCTGTCCAGCTTAGCTTTGGACACTTCCAGGGATCCAGGGACAGCCACAACTCTGGCAATACCCTGGAACCTGTCCCAGGACATGGATAAACCCATCCAGGTCTCCTGCTGGCCCTACCTTGGCGTGAGCTTTTGTCTCTGCAAATTTGATTTTGAAGTCGAACATCTCGGGGGGCGGCTGCTGCTGCTTCTCTGCAGACGCTTCCTGCTGGCTCATCAGCTCCCGGTTCACATCCTGGCCACAGGGACATGGGGACATGGGGACACGGAGATCAGGGACCCTCAGCAAGCCCCTCCCCAGACCTCCCAGCACCTCCTGCTCGTGGGGCCCCTCCACCCAGTGAAGGTGGAGGGGAGGGAGAGGCACCAAGAGTGTTCCGGTCCTGGAATATCCACAGGCTCATTTCCCCCTGCCAGCAGACCTGATAACCCCCACAGGCAAGAATTTTTTCCCAATACCCCCAACTAAATCTCCACTTTCCCAGTGGGAAGCCATTCCCTGTGTCCTGTCCCTCCAACCCTTGTCCCAAGTCCCCCTCCAGCTCTCCTGGATCCCCTTTAAGGCACTGAAAGGGCCTCTGAGGTCTCCTTGAAGTCTTCATGGACATTCCCAGCTCTCCCAGCCTATCCCTGTAGGAGAAGGCACTGGGGGGGTCCCTATGGAATCTCCACAAGGAACCCACTCAGCTCCAAGCTGTATCCTGCCATACCCAGGACATTCCCTGGTGATCCTCCCTCTGGCTCTCCTGGCCACCAGGTGAGCTCCAGGTAGCCAGTTTCTCTGGGAAATCCCTTCCAGGGCTTCACCATCCTCACAGAGAAGAATTCCTTCCCAAGATCCCATCTGAATCTCCCCTTTCCCAGTGGGAAGCCATTCCCTGTGTCCTGTCCGTCCATCCTTTGTCCCAAGTCCTCCTCCAGCTCTCCTGGAGCTCCTTTAAGGCACTAAAAGGGGATTTGAGGTCTCCTTGAAGCCTTCATGGACATTCCCAGCTATCCCTGTAGGAGAAGGCACTGGGGGGGGTCCCTATGGAAGCTCCATGAGGAACCCACTCAGCTCCAAGCTGTATCCTGCCATACCCAGGACACTCCCAGGGGATGCTCCCTCTGGCTCTCCTGACTATCAGGACATTCCCAGGGGATGCTCCCTCTGGTTCTCCTGACCACCAGAACACACCCAGGGGATGCTCCCTCTGGCTCTCCTGGCCACCAGGACACACCCAGGGGATGCTCCCTCTGGCTCTCCTGGCCACCAGGACATTTCCTGGTGATCCTCCCTCTGGCTCTCATGGCCACCAGGACACACCCAGGGGAAGTTCCCTCTGGCTCTCCTGACTATCAGGACATTCCCTGGTGATCCTCCCTCTGGCTCTCCTGGCCACCAGGACATTCCCTGGTGATCCTCCCTCTGGCTCTCCTGGCCACCAGAACACACACAGGGGATCCTCCCTCTGGCTCTCCTGACCACTAAAACACACCCAGAGGATGCTCCCTCTGGCTCTCCTGACCACTAAAACACACCCAGAGGATGCTCCCTCTGGCTCTCCTGACCACTAAAACACACCCAGAGGATGCTCCCTCTGGCTCTCCTGACCACTAAAACACACCCAGAGGATGCTCCCTCTGGCTCTCCTGGCCGCCAGGTGAGCAGCAGGAGGAGCTGGAGGTGGGGGCACACCTGCAGGTGGGCCGTGAGCTCCCGGTACTTTTTGATGGTTTGCTGGTAGTCGGCCACGGTCTCCTGGGCGGCCTCCACGCGCTTCTCGGCCTGGCGCACGCGCGCCGTGGCCATGTCCAGCTGCTCCCGCAGCTCCAGCTCCGTCTCCCGGGCGTTCTCCTGCAGCTCGTCGTTCATCTCGTTCATGGCTTCCTGCAGGGAGGTGGCACCAAGGGGACAAAGTCACACATCGAGGCTGAGATGTGTGCCGGTGCTCTGGAGAGCTTCTGCAAATCCCGCTGGTGTCATCATTGCAGCTCCCCATCCCCCAGGAGATGGAGTTCCTGGGGGAAGAGCTGCTGCTGGAGCAGCTGTTATCCCAGGGAATTCAGCAGCTCTTTCCCAGGAATTCCGTAGTGTTATCCCAGGGAATTCAGCAGTGTTATCCCAGGGGATTCTGGAGCCCTTAGCCCGGGAATTCTGGAACCCTTAGCCCAGGAATTCTGGAGGCCTTATCCCACGGAATTCAGCAGTGTTATTCCAAGGAATTTAGCAGCTCTTTCCCAGGAATTCAGCAGCTCTTTCCCAGGAATTCAGCAGTGTTATCCCAGGGAATCAGCAGCCCTTATCCCAGGGAATTCAGCAGTGTTATCCGAGGGAATTCAGCAGCTGCTATCCCAAGGAATTCAGCATCTATTATCCCAGGAATTCAGCAGCTGGTATCCCGGGGAATTCAGCAGTGTTATCCCAAGGAATTGAGCAGTGTTATCCCAGGGAATTCAGCAGCTCTTTCCCAGGAATTCAGCAGTGTTATCCCAGGGAATTCAGCAGTGTTATCCCAGGGAATTCAGCAGTTGTTATCCCAGGAATTCAGCAGCCCTTATCCCAGGGAATCAGCAGTTGGTATCCCAAGGAATTCAGCATTTGTTATCCCAAGGAATTCTGCCTTACCAGGTCCCCGACGGTCTCACGCAGCTCCCGGACCTTCTCCTCCAGATCCAGGTTTCTCTCTGTCAGAGTCTCCACCATCTCCTCAGCACCCAGCGCTGCATCCACCTGCCAGGACACACATCCCAATCCATCCCTGCTCCAGGACACACATCCCAATCCATCCCTGCTCCAGGACACACATCCCAATCCATCCCTGCACCAGGACACACATCCCAATCCATCCATGTGCCAGGACACACAACCCAATCCTTCCTTGCCAGGACACACATCCCAATCCATCCCTGCTCCAGGACACACATCCCAATCCATCCACCCATGCTCCAGGACACACATCCCAATCCATCCCCTGCCATCCCAATCCATCCCTTGCAGGGCACACATCCCAATCCATCCCCTGCTATCCCAATCCATCCCTGCTCCAGGACACACATCCCAATCCATCCCCTGCCATCCCAATCCATCTCCTGCAGGACACACATCTCAATCCACCCCTGCTCCAGGACACACATCCCAATCCACCCCTGCTCCAGGACACACATCCCAATCCATCCACCCATGCTCCAGGACACACATCTCAATCCATCCCCTGCCATCCCAATCCATCCCTTGCAGGGCACACATCCCAATCCATCCCCTGCTATCCCAATCCATCCCTGCACCAGGACACACATCCCAATCCATCCCCTGCCATTCCAATCCATCCCTGCTCCAGGACACACATCCCAATCCATCCCATTAGGACACACATCCAAACCCATCCCCTGCCATCCCAATCCATCTGTGTGCCAGGACACACATCCCAATCCATCCCCTGCCATCCCAATCCATCCCCTGCTATCCCAATCCATCCATGCTCCAGGACACACATCCCACCTCCAGGCAGAGCCCACCACAGCCCCACTGCTGGAACAGGGTTTGGAATTAGGGAATATGGGACCAGGAGTGTTGGTCCCTGCAGTGGGATCACTGCACGTGGATCTCCAGGAGTCTCAATGTCCCAGACATCCCCAAACTGCCCCAAATGTCCATGCACATCCCAAATATCCCACCCCACCTGTCCCTCACCTGCTCCTTGAGCTCATCCACCGTTTTCTCCGCCTGCTTCACCTCCTCCTGCAGCTTCTCCCGCTGCTGCCGCAGCGACTCCAGCTCCGTGTTCTTCTTCTCCATCTGCTTCTGGAGCTTCACGTGCTCCTGCTTCTCTGAGGCTGACAGGTCCCTCATCCTGGGACAGCCACAGCTCCTGTCAGGGCCCTCCCAAGAGCCCCTGTCTGCCCCAGCCAGGATAACAGAGCTCATCCAGCCCCACCTGCCCCTCGCTGGTGCAATGTTCCCAAAATCCAGCTCATTTACACCAAGGGATGGGTCCCACCTGAACTTCTTGGCTGTAGATTCCCAAATAAAAAGCCCATGAGCACCCAAGCCCTGGGAGGTGGGATCATCCAGGGAAAGGCAGATCCCAGGGCTGGGCAGGGTCTGGAGAACAGTGCTGGGATACCAAGCACCACATCCATCCACAGGGAATGAGGCATTCCATAGGGAATGAGGCTGGAGTGGCTCATTGTCCCCATCCCCACCAATCCCCTGTGACAAGGGACTCTCCCTTCCCTGCGGATGCTTTAAGAGCTCAGCAAAGATCCCAGAAATATAAACAGGAATGACATGGGCTGCTCCAGAGAAGGACTGGGATTGGTGCTCTCAGACTGAGGGAGCACAAGAGGCCTGGGAAGGAATTTGGGGAAGCACAGGTGAGCTCCCACCTGACAAGAGCCTCCTTGAGCCTGGCGTTCTGCTCCTCCAGCTGTTTGACCTGGTAGCTGGATGCTGCTCCATCAGAGCCTGTGGAGGAAAGGAGGAATCAGAATCCCAGAATCCCAGACTGGTTTGGGTGGGAAGGGATCTTAAATCCCACCCATTCCCACCTCCTGACATGGGCAGGGACACCTCCCACTATCCCAGGCTGCTCCAAGCCCCATCCAACCCAGCTTTGGACACTCCAGGGATGGAGCAGCCAGAGCTTGTCTGGAAGAATTCATTCCAGGACCTCGGGACCCTCAGAGAGAAGAATTCCTTCTCAATATCCCACCTAACCCCACTCCCTTCCCCATTCTCCAAGCCCAAAGCCCCTCTCCCTTCCCACCTTTCTCCTCAATCTCGTGCTTGAGGATCTCCAGGTCCATGGTGAGGTATTCCACCTTCTCCTTGAGGGAATCCACCTCCTGCTGCAGGGACTCTGCCCTCTCCTCAGCCATCTCCTTGTCCAGCGTGGCCATCTCGATGGCATCAGCTGTGTCTGCCATCTCCTCCATGTACCTTTCCTTGGCTTCCAGGGCATCCTTGGCTTCCTGTGGGCAAGCACAGCAGCTGAGGGGACTCCACAACTCTGGAGAGACCCCACAACAGCTCTCAGGAAATTATTGTCCCTCAAGGCTCTCACAAATCCAATGGACACTGGGTTATCTGGGATGGGAGAGGACAGCCCAGGGCTCCAGGGTGTCCCACTCCTCTCTTCCCTGGCAGGAGAAGCAGGTGAGGACAAAGGTAGGGAGACAGGGAATACTGGAGCAGACAGATAAATCCTTGGGGAAAGAAATGAGGAATCCACTGTGGAAAGTAGGGCAGGGAGAAGGAAACTCTCCTTGGCTGCTTGGATGGAATCCTGGGAGCTGCAGGCACAGCCAAGGGGGAAAGGGAAACTCCTGGAATTCCTGGAGAGAGAGAGAGAGGGAAGAAGGAAGCACCTGGAGAGACAGAGAGAAGGGGAAACATCTGGAGAGAGAAGGAAGAAGGAAGCACTTGGAAAGAGAGGGAATAAGGAATTCAAATCCTGCCTTGGCTCAGCTTGGTTCCCAAAAACACCCGATGTCAATTCAGAGCAAAGGAAAAGACCTCGAGTTGCACCAGGAGAGGTTTAGCTGGATATTGGTAAAATTTCCTCCCAGAAAGGTTTGTCAGGGCTGGAATTCCTCCTGCAGTCACCTCTCCAGGCACTGCCCCACTCCCAGGGACACTCACTCACCTTCTTGGCCTCCTTCAGGCGTTTCTGGAGGTCAGCCTGCTGCTCCTGCATTTTGCTCTTCCATTCCTGCACCTGCTCCAGCTGGATCTTGTACTTCTCCAGCTCCTTGAGCTTTGCCTTGTCCTCATTCCTCTTGATTTTCAGTGTCTCCAGCTTCTCCTCAAGGTCCCTGACCTGGGCACGGAGATTCTCCTCCTCCTACAACACCAAGGCAAGAATTAGGGAAGGAGCAAGGACATCCTTGGACAGAGCTCTGGGGATGTTTCTGGAAGCCCAGGGAACCTGGCCTGAATTTGGTCATCAATATTGGGGCAGTTTGAGAAGAGAGGGACTTGGGACAAGGGCCTGGAGTAGCAGAATTAGATGGGATTTTGGGAAGGAATTCCTGGCACAAGTTGCCCAGAGAAGCTGTGGCTGCCTGATCCCACTGCAGCATCCACATCATTCCCAGGTGATCTCCCCCCAGGGAAAACTGATCCAGCTCCTTTTCCAGCAGCTCAGCTCCCAGGGCAGGGAAAGGCTGATGCCAGCATTCCCCAAAGGCAGGGCTGCAGGGACAAAGGGATGTCACCTCCCTCCCTGGCAGCAGCCACAGAGGCTAAAGCTTCAAATCCCAAAGCTGGGTGACAGCAAGGAACTGGTCTTGGAAAAATCCAGAACCTCCCATGGATTCCTCCTCTGCTGCTTTCCCAGCCTGGACATTCTGATGTCCCCAAAAAGCCACTTCTGCACCCAGTTATAGAAACCAGAGAGCTCTGGGCATGGGGACACAGGTGGGGACATCCCCTGTCCCCACCCTGGGCTGCCATCCCCAGTTCTCCCTTCCACACACAATCCCAGAGGATTGTCCTCTCCTGCTATTCCCTCCCTGGCCTTGTGCCCCAAATCTCTACCAAGCTCTAATTAACTCAATAATCAAAGCAGGACAGAAATGATGAAAAAGTTTTTTAAAGATCAAAACGGGAATAACTCTGTAATGATTAAAAATCCCTGAATTTGGGAAATATTGCATCTTTCCAGGTGAGCTTTGCATCCCAAGGCAGGAGGGCCCTCAGAGCCTCCCTGCTGGTCCCTCCACCCCAATTCCCCCAAATTTGGGAAATCCTGAACCTTTCCAAGGAATCTTTCCATCACAAGGCTGGAGGGGCCCCAGTGCATCCCTGGTCTCTCCACCCCAATTCCCCCCAAATTTGGGAAATCCTGAACCTTTCCAAGAAATCTTTCCATCCCAAGGCTGGAGGGTCCTCAGTGCACCCCTGGTCTCTCCACCCCAGTTCCCCCAAATTTGGGAAATCCTGAACCTCTCCAAGGAATCTTTCCATCCCAAGGCTGGAGGCCCCCAGTGCATCCCTGCTGGTCCCTCCACCTCAATTCCCCCAAATTTGGGAAATCCTGAACCTTTCCAAGGAATCTTTCCATCCCAAGGCTGGAGGGTCCTCAGTGCATCCCTGGTCTCTCCACCCCAGTTCTCCCAGCACCAGTGGGTGCTGCCAACTGGACCCTGTGGATTTAACAGACTCAAGCTCTGACTCAGAGCCTCAACCCTGCCAAACTGCTCCGATGCCACCCGTGTCCCACAGGGATTTATTTGGGAAGGGATGGAGCTGCACTGGGAACTCTCTTTGTCAGTGGCCTCGCAGCTTTGCTGCCTCTTCCTCCGTGCTGTCCCGATGCTCCTCCCACAGCCCAGTGACCACCCCCAGGACCCTCCAGGGCCCCTCCTCCTCTTCCTCCTCCTCCTCTTCCTCCTCCTCTTCCTACTCCTCCTTCTCTTCCTCCTCTTCCTCCTCCTCCTCCCAGTGCTGGGTGCAGTTTTCCCTCCTGCCCTCTGGGGAGCACCGGCAGAGCCCAGCGCTCACCTGGGCAGGGCTCGGGGCAGAGCTCACCTGGATACCAATCAGGGCAGAGCTCACCTGGGCAGGGCTCACCTTGGTGGGCGAGGGGACGGGCGGTGCCCCGGGGGAGCCGAGGGAGGGCGTGGGGATGACGGGGGCCACCAGCGGGGTCTGGGCGGGCGTGCCGGGCTCGCTGCTGCTCATCTCCCCGCCCGACGCCGAGGCCGAGCCCGAGGGCCCCGCGGTGCCGCCGGACGCCGATGATGTGGGGGTCCGGGTGGGCTGCAAAACACCAGCGTGGGGTGAGGGGGAGCCAGGGGGGACATCCCAAGGGATGCTGCTCCCACCGTGACACCTCTGGTGACTCCCAGATTCCCGTTTCCAGTAGTGGCACTGACTTGTGTCACTGTCAGATGCTCTTCGGAGAGAATTCATGGATAACCCACTGGGGAAGGACTCCACGTGTTTCCCAGAGAAGCTGGGGCTGCCTCCCATCCCTGTAAGTGCCCAAGGCCAGCTTGGAGCACCCTGGGATAATGGGAGATGTCTCTGCTGTGGCACTGGGTGATCTCCAAGGTCCTTCCCAGCCCAAACCATTCCAGGATTCCAGGATTCCATTTCCCAGCTCCAGAAGGTGAGACAGCAAAACCTCAGAGCCCACCAAGATGAGAACCCAGATTTAGGGGAGCAACAAGAAAATCAACAAGGAGTGAGTTCCCAGAGTCCAGTGGGGCCTGATGCTGCTTCATTAGCACTTATGAGGCTGTTAATTAATCACTGCCTGAGCCCAGGCAGTGGGAAAAGGGGTGAGGGAAGCACCAGGTGCCCACTGACCCTATTTCTGGACCATTCACCTCTTACTGTAAATTAAATTTCCTGACTTGATTTTATTTCTAGAAATGGCATTTTTGGTGCCATGAGGGTTCACCAAGTGTGTGGTTTCACCCACGGGTACAGCTGAGAAAGAGAAACATTCACCCTCTGCCCTTATTTTCCCCAAAATGGAGGCAAATCTGAGTTAACTCGACTGCAGCATGTCCAGCAGCCCTTGGATAGGCCCAGCCTGCCCTCCTGGGATGATGCCAGCTCTCCCAGGCACAGAAAACAGGGAATTTCTGGGTGGCACCGAGCCCCACACGCTTTCTTTCAGATACAACTCAAACCAAAGATGTTTGTTGTTCCTGCTGCTTTTGGGGTCACAGATCCCCCCCAGAGAGCAGGGTTAGATGGGATATTGGGAAGGAATTCCAGGCTGCTGAGGCCCTGGCACAGGTTGCCCACAGAAGCTGTGGCTGCCACATCCCTGGAAGTGTCCAAGGCCGGGTTGGATGGGGCTTGGAGCCACCAGGGATGGTGGGAGCTGTTCCTGGGTGGAGCTGGATGGGCTTTAGGTCCCTTCCAACCCATCCCATGATTCCAGGATCCCAGCTCCACCTCCCTGCCCAGGCAGGTGTGAGGCCAAAGGAGCAGGAGGTCCCATGGGACATCCCTGCAGAGACATCAACAAGAACCATCCAAACCCAGGGAATGGGGGCATCCCAAAGCCCTGGGGCTGATGGAATCCACCCCTGCCTGGGGCTGGAAGCACCTGCTGAGGATGGAGCCCTCCCTGCAGGAGAGTTCTCCACCTCCAAACTCAATCTTGAAGGATTTCCCTCCCACATTTCCTCCCTTCAAGCCACAAGTCCCTGCCCAAGGTGAATTCTGGTGGCTGGAGCAGCCCCTGGGGGCCAGGTGGGACCACACAGCCCTGCCTGACACCTCAGGCTCCCTCAGATCCCACTCAGATCCCACCTCAGGCTCCCTCAGATCCCACTCAGATCCCAAATCCCAGCACAAACTGGGACAGTCAGGGAGCAGCAGGGACCCCCTGGCACAGCCTGGGCACTGCCACATGGATTTCACACTGTTCCATCCTGGGAAAGGGTCCCCAAGGATCTGGACCTGCTCCACAGGAGTCCATCAGAGGAGCTGTGAGCTCCTCTGAGCTCTGCACAACGAGGTGGAAGGACAACGATGGGGTTGAGAACCAAGGGTTGTGTTTGGGTGGGGTTGGCACCCAATGGACCATGTCTGGGTGGGGTTGGCCACCAGTGGATCATGTTTGAGTGAGGCTGGCACCCAACGAGTTGTGTTTGAGCGGGGTTGGCAACTAACAGCTCATATTTGAGTGGGGTTGGCAATGAATGGATCATGTTTGAATGGTGTTGGCAAACAATGGATCGTGTTTGGATGGGGCTGGCACCCAACGGCCTGTGTTTGAGTTGGGGTTGGCACCCAATGTCCCATGTTTGAATGTGCTTGACACCCAATGGCCCATGTTTGAGTTGGGGTTGGCACCCAACAGATCATGTTTGAGTGGGGCTGGCAATGAATGGATCATGTTTGAGTGGGGTTGGCAATGAATGAATCATGTTAGAATGGTGTCGGCAATGAATGAATTGTTTGAGTTGGGGTTGGCACCCAATGGCCCAAGTTTGAGTGGGGCTGGCAATGAATGGATCATGTTTGAGATGGGGCTGGCACCCAATGTCCCATGTTTGAATGGGCTTGGCACCCAATGTCCCATGTTTGAGTGGGGCTGGCACCCAATGGCCCATGTTAGAATGGTGTTGGCAATGAATGAATTGTTTGAGTGGGGTTGACACCCAATGGCCCAAGTTTGAGTGGGGTTGGCACCCAATGGCCCAAGTTTGGGTGGGGCTGGCACCCAATGGCCCAAGTTTGAGTGGGGCTGGCACCCAATGGCCCATGTTTGAGTGGGGTTGGCAATGAATGGATCATGATAGAATGGTGTTGGCAATGAATGGATCATGTTTGAGTGGGGCTGGCACCCAATGAATCCTGTCTGTGGTGCTGTTGGCACCTGGTGATCCATGCTCGTGACAGGGCTGACACCCGACGCTTTAGCGGCGCTGGCACCCCCGGGGCCGCTGGTGCCCCCCGCGCTCGGTGCCCCCACCGTGGCTGCTCACCTTGGGTCGGCGGGCGGTGCTCTGGAGGGCAGCGGGAGCGGAAGCAGAGAGGACAGACAGTCACACAGGGACAGAGGAGCAGAGAACAGCCGGCGGCGGCCGGAGCGGCAGAGCAGGGAAAGGAGACAAAAGACAGCACGGCATCGTTAGTGTGCCCGGCACCGTTAGTGTGCCTGGCATTATGGGTGTGCCCAGCATTGTGGGCGTGCCCGGCATCGCGGGTGTGCCCGGCATCGTTAGTGTGCCCGGCATTGTTAGTGTGCCCAGCATCGCGGGCGTGCCCGGCATAGTTAGTGTGCCCGGCATCGCGGGCGTGCCCGGCATCATTAGTGTGCCTGGCATCGTTGGTGTGCCCGGCATCGTTACTGTGCCCGGCATTGTTAGTGTGCCCAGCATCGCGGGCGTGCCCGGCATCGTTAGTGTGCCCGGCATCGTTAGTGTGCCTGGCATCGTTAGTGTGCCCGGCATCGTTACTGTGCCCGGCATCGTGGGCGTGCCCGGCATCATTACTGTGCCCGGCATCGTTACTGTGCCCGGCATCGTTACTGTGCCTGGCATCGCGGGCGTGCCCCGTGGCACCGGGCGCATGCTGCGTCGTTAGCCTGGGGGCTCGTTAACCGGCTCCACGGGCACAGATCCCATGGGATGCCCTGGCACAGCTGCCATGGGACCGCAGAGCCCAGAGCCAGCCCTTGCCCCATCCCCGTCCCTCCAGCCGAGTGTGGGGACAGAGCTGGGGACAGAGGGCACGTCCTGAACCCCCAGCCCAACCCTACAGATACCCCAGGGCACATCCACCCTGTATTTCCAAGGAATTTTGGTCTTCAGAGGCAAAGCCTGGTTCAGGTTGGTTGGGCATTCCATGGGCACGGGGGGTTTGACCTCCCACGCCTTTCCCAGAGACCCCCAGAGTAGGAGATGGAAAGGATTTAATCTTAAAAGATGATTTTTCTCCTCTCCTCATCTCTCTGGTTTTCCAAAAGGCCCAGAGCACCCTGGACCAGCTGCCCCAGAGCCCCCAGGCTCTGCTTTGTTTAACCAAAAATTCCAGGGACACCACAGAGCTGATCCCACACTCCCAACTTTTCCTTTCGTGGCTGGAATTAAATCATCCATGATTTTGGGGCAGGACCCCCCCACACCCCCTCCATGCACATGCAGCAGCTCCCAGCAGCTCAGGGAGAGGAGACCACAGGGCTCAGCCTGGAACAGAGACAAATATGAAATTATTTCATAATTTTCCCCTTAAAAACAATCCCTAATGGATGGAAAAGGAGGAGTGACCAGGCTGGTCCTGGGGGGCAGTGGGTGGGCATTGGGAACATCTGTCCAGCTGCAGCCTTGGAGCACTTCCACGCTCTCCCTCATTTCTGATTCCATGACCTAATCCCAGCTGGGAATAAACAGGAGCAGAACAGATGGATAATGGCACTGCCACATGATCTCATGTCCAGGATGGGGACATGAGGCACACGGAGCCCACCAGGGACCAGCAGCTCCAGCTGATCTCCAACACAGCCATGTTCCCTCCCGAGGCCTCGGGAAACCTCAGAGTTTTATTTCTCTGTTTTCAATATCAACCAGGATGTGTTTGCACTTCCAATCTTCCCATCACCTCTGGCATTGCTTTGGTTAAATCCTGCTCTGCTCACTTCCAGCCTATTCCCATGTCAATCCTGAGGAAAGACATTCCCATCTTCCACGACATGTCCTGAGTGACCAAATCTGTCAGAAAAGTGGAATTGCAGCAGCAAAAGGTAAAACCCTCAGGATGCCCTTCAGGAGCTCTCCAGCATCTTCCCAAAGTCCAAGTAAGCAACATGGAGCAGCAACAAAAATCTGGGAAACACTTGGAAAATGTCTTCTTCAGGAATTCCACACGTGGGGGGACTCAGGAGTGGGGCAGGGCTGGGGGGTCCCACACCGACCACAGAGTCCTTGGACATGGGGAAATGTCACCTGAGACAGCTGAGTCCTGTCCTGGGGGACACCAAATCCTTCCCTGAGGGACACTGAGCCTTTTCTTGGATGGGGGACACTGATCCCTGTCCCACGAGACACCAAACCTTGTTTTGAGGGACACCAAGCCCTGAACTGGGGGACACTGAGCCTTATCATGAGGGACAATGAGCCTTGTCCTGGGGGACAAAGTGCCCCAAACTGGGGGACAATGAGCCTTGTCCTGGGGGACACAGAGTCCCAAACTGGGGGACAATGAGCCTTATCCTGGGGGACAATGAGCCTTGTCCTGGCCATGGGGTGGGGGACACCAACTCAAACCCTGCCTCAAACCACCCCAAACCCTAAAACCAGGGAGAAGCCTCCTGGTAACCATCCCAAATAATCCTGCTCTGTGCATCCTTGGGAGTTCTGGTCTCCTCCATGTGATGACCACTGAAAGTTGAAGATCCAAGACCCTCAGGATCCATGGCAAAGGGATGTTCTGGGATGCTCCAGCTGCTCTCTCCATCAGGAATGGGGGATGGCCGGGCTCCCCTCCGTGGTGGCACCATCTGTCCCCAGCCAGTCATCCCTGGGCTCTGGAAAAGTCGGTGACCAGGATGGGACGTGGATTTTCCAGTGTCCAGCATCGTTCCAGCCCTGGGAGCAGAGGCTCCAGCCCCACCTGGATTCTCCTGGATTCAGGATGCTCCAATCCCCTCACTGGGATGGATGGATGGGGATGGATGTTCCATGGAGCTTCTGGCTCTGCTGTGTAATGCTGCTGCATCAATATTTGATGGAATTACAAAACCTCAGCTCCCAGGGGAGCGCTGGGGGCTCCGAACCGGCGCGCTCCGAGATGGACTCAGCTCCTGGCAGCAGGAACTCTGGAAAAATCCTCCTGGACACCAAGGACTGACTGTGCTGGGGTCAGCATTGCCTGCTGAAGCTGGGGTCCTACAAGTCCCTCCTGATTTGGTTCTGCTGCAGCTGTGGGAATCCTGATCCAGGCAGGAGCAGCGAGTGCTGGATGGATGAGCAGGAATGTGTGAATGTCACCTTCCAGCAGGCAGGACAGGGCAGGTGTCACTGGAGCCTTCTCCTGGGTTAAGTTTCAATGCTTCAGGTCTGAACTTCACAGCCTGTGGCTGCTGCTGTGGAGGATTCCCAGAGTTTCCAGGAGGATTCTGACTGGCAGCAGCTCCTGAGTGGGGCAGGCAGTGCTGGGGGTGATGCCCAGACACTGATCCAGTGCTGCTCCATGCTGATGCCATCCCACTCCATTCCCAGGAATTTGGCCCCTTGGAGGCACCTCCCCTCTGCTGGAGCTGAGTCTCAGCCCCAGCATGAGCCCCTCAGGGTGTGGTTCCCTGGGATACTGCTGGGAATTCTGCATTTTAAACCACCAGCATCACCCAGGTCTCACAGGTGTGATTCCATGGGCGAGGAGAGGAGCAACAGGAAAAGCAGGATGGAATCCAGGCTTGGGGCTGAGCTCCAGCAGCCCCCACTCCCCCCTCCAACGGGGCAGAGGGAAAGCAGCATCCGTGAAACTTTCCATGGGGAGGAGGATTAACAGGGACACGTGACGAGGAGCGTCGGTGTCTGAGCTCAGGGAGGTGCAGGGGTAAATCAGGAGCATTTCCAGCTCAGGTCTACTCCCTGCCATCAGCCAGAAATTCCCAGGATTTCTCTTTAAGCTGAGCAGTGACATCGTGGTTACACTAAAAATAAACATATAGGCCAGTGCCCGTGCTGTCACCTGCGGGAATGGCAGCCTGGCAGGGACTCGGGTACTGCCAGCCTCTGGGAATGCCAAAGGCTGAACCCAACAGCGTGGCTGGCAGGAAAACCGGGACTGTGGGCACACAGCTTCCCCAGGGTGGGCACCGGTGGCACTGGAAGCAGGGATGGCACCCGGCAGCAGGAACAGCACTGACACTCTCAGGCTGTGGGCACAGGGACAGCAGCAGGGATGGCAATGGCACCCCTGGAGTGGGGATGGCACTGGCAGCGGGGACAACACAGGCAGCAGGGACAGCAGTGACACCCCCAGGCAGAAGGGATGGCACCGGCGGCAGGGACAGGGATGGCAGTGGGGACAGGGATGGCACCGGCAGCAGGGACAGGGCCCCGGCAGAGCCGCAGAGCCGCTGCATTGGCCGGGTGACACGGAGAGGGGACTCCGGGAGCTCGGAAGGCAAAGCCAGCCATGAACCGCTGCTCACCCACCGCCCCCCTCCTCCCCGAGCCCGTCACGCTCCCAATTACAGCCCGGCAGCATCAACGCGGGGAAAACGGGCAAAACCAGCGAGGAGGCGGCCGGGAAGCGGGGATGCGATGCCGGGAGGGGTGGGGGGGATGCGGGCGCGGACCGTACCTTGCGTGTGGCCGGGGCCTGCCTCATCGTCGCGCAGGGACGGCCGGAGCGGGAGGAGACGGAGCAGCGGGTCAGTCAGCGCGGCCGGACACGGCAAATGGCCGCGGCCGCCGCCGGCCGCTCGCCGCGTCCTGCCCGGGGGCTCGGCGGGGGCTCAGGGGGTGCAGGGCAGCCCCCCCCGGCCGCGGCCGCTCGTCCCCGCTCCGCCGGTGGCTCCAACCACCGCCCCGGCGGCTCATGACATCACCGCGGAGGGGCCGCACCGCCGGGCGCTGCACCGAGCCGGGCGGATGAGGATGAGGATGGGGATGGGGATGAGGATGGGGATGGGGATGGGGATGAGGATGTGATGCTGCGCTCGGGGAGGGGACGGGGGGGTACTCAGGGGATCGGAGCCCCCCCGGGAGAGCCCCCCCGGTGTCAGCTCCGCGGTGCTGGCGGCTCCGTGGCTGCGCTCGGTATCCCCGCGGTACCCGCAGCCAAACCCGCCCCGCGCCGGCAAATCCCCCGGGAGCGGACAGACGGACGGAGCGGAGCCCGGATGGACAGATGGACGGCGCCGAGCCCGGAGGGATGGACAGATGGACAGAGGGATCATCTTGCGGCGCTGCCATCCAGCGCCTCGGGCGGATCGAGGGAGCTCAGGGTGCGGAGGGACCCCTCGGGCCTCGGAGAGCCCCTGCCCCAAAATCCCTGCCCTAAAAATGCCCCTCAGGGCGGCATCCAGCGCGTCCTGAGCCTCGCTGCCCTGCCAGGACCGTTCCCACAATTCCTGCCCGGCATTCCCGGTGTCCCTGGACAAGAACTCTGCTGGGAACCCACAGGATGTCACCAAGCACCATCTCCAAACTCTCCATGAATCCGTGTCCTGCCCCACGGAGTGCTGGAGAGCAGGAGAGCAGCTCCCTTTACATGCACACATCTTAAATCCCATCCATGATATGATTATTGTATTATGTAACATGAGCACAGACTCATCCAGCTCCCTTTCCAAGTGTGTTGTTTTCCAAAATCCCCACACTATGAGGGAGGGGAGAGGAGCTCAGGGTGCCCCAGGCTCACACCCAACCCTCCACACACAGAGGGAATTTTACCTTCAGTATTTTCAGTTCCTCAGCACAATCCTGCCAATCTCCTGGAAAAAGCATTTAAAGGTCTTTTTGACATTCCCTGGATGCAGCCCCTCGAGGATGTCATGCTGGGGACATCCTGTGTCCAACTGATCTGTGCTGGGATCTGACTCCTGAAAAACCCCTGGATCAGGGAATCAGGGGTGAGGGAAGTGTCCAAGGCCAGGCTGGATGGAGTTTGGAACAGCCTGGGATAGTGGGAGGTGTCCTTGCCCATGGCAAGGGATGGAACTGGATGGGCTTTAAGGTCCCTTCCAATCCAAACCATCCCATAATTCTGGAGCCCCTCTGCTCTGGAATCAGGATTGCTGGGAATGGAAAAGGGAAAAATCCAGGGAATCCTCAGAGATCCTAAAGAGGCTCAAGGGGAGCTGCAGAGGGACTGGGGACAAGGGACAGAGGGACAGGAGCCAGGGAATGGCTCCCACTGGGAAAGGGGAGGGATCTTGGCCAGGAATTCCTGGCTGGGCAGGAATTCCCAGATTTGCTGTGGCTGCCCCTGGATCCCTGGCAGTGTCCAAGGCCAGGCTGGACATTGGGGTTGGAGCATCTGGGATAGTGGGAGGTGTCCTTAAACATGGATGGGGTGGGAAAGGATGGGATTTAAAGTCTTTTCCAACCCAAACCATTCCAGGATTCTGGAGCTCTTTTGCTCTGGGAGAGCTGGGAATGTTCCCCTGGAGAAGGGAAAAACCCAGGGAATGCTCAGAGTCCCCAAAGGAGCTCCAGGAGAGCTGGAGAGGGACTGGGGACAAGGGACAGAGGGACAGGAGCCAGGGAATGGCTCCCACTGGGAAAGGGGAGATTGGGCTGGGATCTGGGCAAGGAATTCCTGACTGGGCTGGAATTCCCAGATTTGCTGTGGCTGCCCCTGGATCCCTGGCAGTGCCCAAGGCCAGGCTGGACACTGGGGTTGGAGCCACCTGGGACAGTGGGAGGTGTCCCTGGGTGGGTTTATTGTCCCCTCTAACCCAGCCCATCCCATGATCTGCTCCCCTGCAGCTCCTCTGGCTGTGGGCAGGGCTGTGGGCAGGGCAGCATTCCCAAGGGACATTTTTGGGAGCTGGAATTGCATCTCTTAACCAAGAAACCCCGACTTCCACCAGCCTGAGCACCACAAACCCCTTCAGGAGCCAGAGCTGACACAGGCCCAGCTTCTGGGATAATTTAAATCCATTCCAATGCTCCAACAGAATCTCCCTCCCATTCCCACCAGGCCTGGCCCAAAGCAGGAGCCCCTTTTGAAGCATTTCCAGATGAAATCATCCTGGATCCGTGGCTTTAAGCCCCTGGATGATCCCAGTGCTGTGTCCATTTCTGGAGGAGCCACGTGCAGGCTCACACGGATTTAAGTTTAAGATAATTATGGGTATTAGAGCTGCTCTAATGAACCAGCTCCTCTCCTCGCACACAGCTCTGCTCCCTAAATCCAGAATATATCAACTCTTCCCACACAAAGATCCAATAAATGCAGCAGCAGGGAGAAAATGCAATTAACCCCAGGGAAATGGTGTCAGGTGCTTTGGGCTGTCCCTAAAACTCCTCAGGGATGGGTTTTTGTTTTTTAAGGGAGGTTTTTTATCCTAAATCCATAGGAAGGAGATTGTGGCACCACCACAGATGGGAGAATTCCTGGCTCTTGGGAGGATTGGAGAGGAGATGCCAGGGTTAACTGCAGCTCTTTTCCATGGAGTCATCAGTTTGCAGCACCAGATGCTGCTCAGCTCCTGGCCCCAGAGGCTCCCATCAAAATAATCCCCACAGGCTCCCTTGGGGACACACAGACCTGTCACAGGGGTGTCACCCAGCCTGAGGAACAGCAGTGCCTGGGAAATCAGCCCTGGCTTCATCCAGGCCCTGCCATGGACACGGTTTGGGCAGCTGGGGTGAGCTGGGGTTTGGGAGCTGATGGATTTATCCGTTCCTCAAAAGGATTAACGGGGCTTGGGGTGACCCCTCTGTGTTCAACAGAGCAGCTGGGACCTGCTCCAGGCTGGAATGGGCCAGCTGCTCCTGCAGGGAGGCTGGGATAACACCAGGATAGCACTGGGATAACACCAGGATAGCACTGGGACACTGACCTGGCTGCTCCTGTATGGAGACTGGGATAACACCAGGATAACACCGGGATAACACTGGGATAGCACTGGGATAACACTGAGATAACGCCGGGACAACAGCCAGACACTGACCTGGCTGCTCCTGTATGGAGACCGGGGTAGCAGCAGGATAACACCGGGAAAATACTGGGATAACAACCAGACACTGACCTGGCTGCTCCTGCAGGGAGACCGAGATAATACTGAGATAACACTGGGAAAACACTGGGATAACACCAGGATAACAACCGGACACTGACCAGGCTGCTCCTGCAGGGAGACCGGGATAACACCGGGAAAACACTGGGACAACAACCAGATACTGACAGGCCATTCCTGTATGGAGACCGGGATAACACTGGGATAACACCTGGACACTGACCTGGCCACTCCTACACAGAGACCGGGATAACACTGGGATTACACTGGGACAACAACCTGGACACTGACCTGGCCACTCCTACACAGAGACCTGGATAACACCAGGATAATAACCAGACACTGACCTGGCTGCTCCTGCAGGGAGACTGGGATAACACTGGGAAAACACCAGGACAACAACCAGACATTGACCTGGCCATTCCCTCATGGAGACTGGATAACACCAGGATAACAACCAGACATGGACCCAGCCACTCCTGCATGGAGACCCGGATGAGACCCGGATGAGACCAGGATAACACTGGGATAACAACCAGGATAACAACCAGGATAACAACCAGGATAACAACCAGACACTGACCCTACCACTCCTGCATGGAGAGCAGGGAAACAGCAGGATAACAACTGGGATAACACTGGGACAACAACCAGACACTGACCTGGCCACTCCTACACAGAGACCAGGATAACACCAGGATAACACCGGGATAACACCGGGATAACACCAGGATAACACCGGGATAACACCAGGATAACAACAGGCACTGACCCAGGCACTGACGGGTCACCCTGTGGTGGGATGGGATGGGAGCAGGTGCCCAGCAGAGAGGGTGGCCCAGCCCCAGGGCACAGCAGGAATGCAGCCCTGGCACATGGGATGCCACTGGGACAGGGATGTCACTGCAGAGGGACAAACCTGATCCATCCAAGGGACAATCCCAGGATCAAACTGCCTGCAGCAGCAGGGGACAGGCGACCTGAGGTGGCAGGACAGGATTTCACAGCAGGGTCACAGCAGCAGCACATGCCACTGTGGATGTGGCACTTGGGGACACTTGGCAGTGCCAGGGGACAGTTGGACTCAGGGGTCTCAGAGGGCTTTTCCAACCTAAATATTCCACAGTTCCATGATCCCTGAATGGGTCAGACCCTGGCAGCTCATCCTGATGTCCCCAAGTGAGGCAAAGCTTTTGCTGGAGCTTTCCCCTGCATCCCTGGGAGCCCCCTGCTCCCATCACAGCCCTGTCACCCTAGGAGGTGACATCCATGACCCAGTGCCACCCAGCACTGCAGCAGGAGAAGGGACTGGCCTGTCACCACCACAGACACATCGTCATGGGGATGAAGACAGCACAAACTGCTTCATCCCAAAAATGACCTGGGAAAGACACTTTCCCTGCTCTTTAACCAGATTTTGGGGTCCTTCCCAGCCAGCCTGGCCCAGGACAGAGGCCAGCACCTCCTGAGGATACCATGGACCTCCTGCTCCAAGAACAAGGCCACCCAACACAGTGTCACAGCCAAGGGACAGGACCCCCAGTGTCCTGCAGCCTCTGCTCCGAGCCCTGGGGACAGCACGACCCAAAGGCCACAAAGGCCACAGCACTCCCAAACCCATGGAAAACAGGGGAGGAGCACAGCAGGGGGCAAGGCCCATCTGGCAGCAGCTCTGCACATTAAAGTCTGCAGATTAAAGTCTATATTTGACACACAGGAGCTGCCCTAATCTCCATAACGAGGATTTACCCGCTAATTACTCTCATTATCCAGGTCCCCCCGCCCAGATGGCACATCCCTGTGTGGGAACAGGAGCTGCCCAAGGGGCAGGGGGGTCTCAGGGCAATGCAGGGCTGAAAAGGTTAAATTGTGAGGGGACAGCAGGGCCTGCATGGGGCTGTCCCTCAATGGGGACGTCCCTGTGTGAGGTGTGTCCACACAGCCAGGACAAGGGGCAGGACAGTGACAGATCCAAACCCCCAGGACAGTGACAGTGACAAATCCATGATCCTCCGGACAGTGAGTGAGAGATCCAGACCCTCAGGACAGTGACAGTGACAAATCCATGATCCTCAGGACAGTGAGTGAAAAATCCAGACCCCCAGGACAGTGACAGATCCAAATCCCCAGGACAGTGACAGTCACAGAGCCACGGTCCTCAGGAGAGTGACTGTCACTACAATCCCCAGGACAGTGACAGATCCAGGTGCTCAGGAAAGTGACTGTCACAGATCCATGATCCCCAGGACAGTGACAGTCACAGCCATGGTTCTCAGGACAGTGACAATCACAGATCCTCAGGACAGTGACTGTCACCCAACCAGGATGCTCAGGACAGTGACAAATCCATGATCCTCAGGACACTGAACAGTCACAGCCCCAGATCCCCAGGACAATGACAGTCACACCCCTATGACTGCCAGGACAGTGACAGTCACAGATCCCCAGGGCAGTGACAGTCACAGATCCAGATCCCCAGGACAATGAAGTCACACCCCCATGACTGCCAGGACAGTCACAGCCCCAGATCCCCCAGGACAATGACAAATCTGTTATCCTCAGGACAGTGAAAGTCACACCCCCATGATTGCCAGGGCAGTAACAGTCACAGATCCCCAGAACAGTCACAGTCACAGATCCCCAGGACAGTCACAGTCACAGATCCCCAGGACAGTGACAGTCACAGCCCCAGGACAGTGACAGTCACAGCCCCAGAGCCCCAGGACAATGACAAATCTGTTATCCTCAGGACAGGGAAAGTCACACCCCCATGATTGCCAGGACAGTGACAGTCACAGATCTCCAGGACAGTGACAGTCACAGATCCAGATCTCCAGGACAGTGACAGTCACAGCCCCTGATCCCCAGGACAGTGACAGTCACAGATCTCCAGGACAGTGACAGTCACAGCCCCTGATCCCCAGGACAGTGACAGTCACAGATCCCCAGGACAGTGACAGTCACAGATCCAGATCCTCAGGACAGTGACAGTCACAGATCTCCAGGACAGTGACAGTCACAGCCCCTGATCCCCAGGACAGTGACAGTCACAGATCCAGATCTACAGGACAGTGACAGTCCCAGATCCCCAGGACAGTGACAGTCACAGATCCCCAGGACAGTGACAGTCACAGCCCCAGGACAGTGACAGTCACACCCCCATGATCCCCAGGACAGTGACAGTCACAGCCCCTGATCCTAATCCCAGCCGCAGCTCTGAGCAGACAGCGGGGACACCGCGGGGACACCGCGGGGACACCGCGGGGACACGGAGCAGCTGCAAACCCAGCAGAACAAGGACAGGGAAGGCAGAACTCAACATTCCAAACAGGAATTTATCCCAGCAGAGCCCCTTGGAGCTGGCAGGACCACAATGAGGGATCCACACAGCCCCTGAAGCCTTGGGGACATGGAGACACCTGGATCTGGGGGACACAAGGAGGGGACAGGTGCTCCTGGCCTCTCTCCACAGACTCTGCAGATTCCACATTGCTCCTCTCCTCTGGACTTCCCATGGACAAACAGAGCTCTTGGGATCCTTTTTCCACCCAAAAATCAACACTGAAGCAGCTGGAAAGCAAATCTGGACCACAGGGTGCACAGGTAACACCTCCCTCCCCTCTCCCACAGCTCCAGTGCCCACCTTGGCTTTTCTCTTGCCAAAATTCCCAAATTTCCTGCAGGGAATGATGATTTGGTGTCCCTGCCCGTGGTGGGGAATGAGATGGGCTTTAATGTCCATCCCAACCCGAACCATTCTGGGATTCTTTGCCAAGACCTTTGGAGTTTCAGCTCATCCTTGCACAAAAGATTTTTGCCTTCAGTAATTGTGACAAACCAGGGGGGGTTGAGTGTCCCCAAGAGAAGCCAGAGCCCTGAGAAGGTGCCACTTGTCCCCAGGTCACCAAGGAGGGTTTAGGAGTTATAAAAATATCTGTGAGGGAACAACCTCAGGCTGTACCAGGGGAGATTCAGGCTGGACAGTGGGAAAATTCCTTCATGGAAAAACCTGGAAAACACTGGAAGAGGCTGCCCAGAGCAGGGGGACAGTCCCCATTCCTGCAGATGTGACACTTGGGGACACCGCTGAGAACTCGCCGGTCTCGGAGCCATTTCCCACCCAAACATTCCACGGTGATGTGACAGCACCCTGAGCCGTGTCCCCCTCCCTGGGGGCTGGGAGCACATGCAGGGACAGCCATGCAGAGCTGGGATGGAGCAGGATGGGGACAGTGAGGGTGACAATGGCCCCGGCATGCAGAGGGACAGACAGACGGACGGACAGCACCTTTTTGGGCTTGGCTCCGCGCTGCGTGAGGAGGGAACAGAAGGAAGGTTAGACAGCCCTGGGGGGCTCTCCTAGGAACCCCCTGCAGGCTGCAGGAAAGGCAGGAGGGGAAACAGAAGCAGGGAAATTGAAATAAATCAAGGAGAAAACAGCCCTGGAGTCACCCCCTTGATCTGGTGTCACCTCCTGTCCCCCAGCACAGAGGATTTGGGGAGTCAGGACAGGTGTAAAGGGGAATAAATCATTTCATGGTGCTCTCCTAGGAACCCCCTGCAGGCTGCAGGAAAGGCAGGAGGGGAAATAGAAGCAGGGAAGTTGAAGTAAATCAAGGAGGAAACAGCCCTGGAGTCACCCCCTTGCTCTGGTGTCACCTCCTGTCCCCCAGCATGGAGGATTTGGGGAGTCAGGACAGGTGAAAAGAGGAATAAATCATTTCATGGTGCACAGACAGGGTAAAGGGATTGGGGGGCAGGATCTCCCAGGATGCAGAGGATGTGAGGACAAGGGGGAATGGTTTCCCACTGCCAGGGGGCAGGGATGGGTGGGATTTTGGGGAGGAATTCCTCGCTGTGAGGGTGGAAAAAGGCTGGGAGGGAATTCCCAGATTTCATGTGGCTGTCCCTGGATCCTTGGAAGTGTCCAAGGCCAGGCTGGATGGGGCTTGGAGCAGCCTGGGATAGTGGAAAATGTCCCTGGATGGGCTTTAAGGTCCCTCCTACCCCAAACCATTCCAGGATTCCAACACAAACCAGCAGGAGTGCCCTGGAATTCAGCTGCACATGGAGCAGCATCTCCTGTCCTGACCCCTTCTCCACATCAGCAGCACAAAAAAATTCACCAGAACAATCCCCATCCCCTGATTTCAAGAACATTGAGGTTTTCTAAATATTCTCTTTGTCCTCTAATGAATTCCAGGGTGGAATTAAAGCAGGAGGATGAGGCAGGGAGCACGTGGAGCACAGGCTCCAGCAGTGCCAGGGGTTGATGGATCACACCCCACACAGCAGGAAAAGCCAAAAATCCTTCCCAAAATCCCTCTAACACAGGGCAGGGAATCCATTTCCATCCTCCCCTCTGGCTGGAGCTCATATTCACCAGAGTTTGAACCCCCAGGTGCTGCTCCATCCCCATCCCAGTGGCTCCTACACCCAGCATCCTGCTCCAGAGCAGGGTGGGGAGCAGAATTCCCACTCCTGGGAATTATCTGGAATGGCAGCACAGGAGGCTGGGCTCCAGTGTGCCCCACAGGTGCCACAGAAGCTCCTTGTCCCCACCATTTCCTTTCCCATCCCAGCTGGGCCAGTTTATCCCCATGGAAAATCCAATTTTTACCCCAAACCACACAAACCCACCCCCAGCATCACCCAGCTCCATCCCTGGCCCCAGGAGTGGTGGCCTGGGCAGTGCTGGGGGAACTGCTGGATTTGATGGTCTCAGGAAATTATTCCAGCCACAATATTCCATAATTCCTCACTGCCCCACACTTGTGTGGCCATTCCCAAGGACAGGAACCTGCTCCAGATTCCCATTCCTTAGGAAATATCCCTCACATTTGGGTACAACACGTCCCTGTCCATGTCCCAGGAGCCTCTGGAGCTGCTCCTGGATCCCTGGAAGTGCCCAAGGCCAGGCTGGATGGGGCTTGGAGCACCCTGGGATAGTGGAAGGTGTTCCCTGCAGGAACTGAGGGGTTTTGAGCTCTTTTCCAGGATTCCAGGAGGGTCAGGGTTTGGAGGAAGCAGCCAGGGAATGCTGCTGAACTCAGATTGAAATGTGTGACACAGGACCTGTGCTGGACAATCCCTCAAGAACACACTGAAAATGACATTTTGTACACCTTGTTTCCCATGGATTTTAGGAGAAATTCTCTTTTCCATGGGCATTTTATCCCATGAAAGTGTCCATGTGTTCTTCCTGAAGGGATGAAAACCCCTCAGAGGTGACAAAGTGCTGGGGTCACTCACCAGTTTGCTGGCCTTGGTGGCATCCAGGGAATCTGTGGAGAGAGCAGAAACAGAGCCATGAGCCTGAGGGACACCCCTGTCCCCATCCCAGTGTCCCTGCAGCCCCAGGACACCCAGGAGGGGAGGACAGGAGAACTTTGGGAAGTGGGAGTGGAGCAGAGTCAGGATGGGGCAGGAAATGGTGGCACAGGGGGGTGTGGGTTTGGGGAAACAGGGAATTCCTTATGGGAGCTGCTGGATGAGGAAGGAAAACACCTGGATAGAGCAGAGCTGGGGCAGATCCACTGCTCTCCTTGGGCTGAATCCCTGGATTTCCTGAATTCCTGAGCCACTGGCACAGGCTGAATCCCTGGATTTCAGGAATTCCTCAGCCACAGGCTGAATCCCTGGATTTCAGGAATTCCTGACTGACTGGCACAGGCTGAGTCCCTGGATTTCAGGAATTCCTGAGCTACTGGTACAGGATGAATCCCTGGATTTCAGGAATTCCTGAGCCACAGGCTGAATCCCTGGATTTCAGGAATTCCTGAGCTACAGGCTGAATCCCTGGATTTCATGGATTCCTGAGCTACTGGCACAGGCTGAATCCCTGGATTTCATGGATTCCTGAGTGACTGGCACAGGCTGAATCCCTGGATTTCAGGAATTCCTGAGCTACTGGTACAGGCTGAATCCCTGGATTTCAGGAATTCCTGAGCCACAGGCTGAATCCCTGGATTTCAGGAATTCCTGAGCTACTGGTACAGGCTGAATCCCTGGATTTCAGGAATTCCTGAGCCACAGGCTGAATCCCTGGATTTCATGGATTCCTGAGCGACTGGCACAGGCTGAATCCCTGGATTTCAGGAATTCCTGAGCGACTGGCACAGGCTGAATCCCTGGATTTCAGGAATTCCTGAGCCACTGGCACAGGCTGAATCCCTGGATTTCAGGAATTCCTGAATTCCTGAGCCACAGGCTGAATCCCTGGATTTCATGGATTCCTGAGCCACAGGCTGAATCCCTGGATTTCAGGAATTCCTGAGTGACTGGCACAGGCTGAATCCCTGGATTTCAGGAATTCCTGAGCCACAGGCTGAATCCCTGGATTTCAGGAATTCCTGAGCTACTGGCACAGGCTGAATCCCTGGATTTCATGGATTCCTGAGTGACTGGTACAGGCTGAATCCCTGGATTTCATGGATTCCTGAGCCACTGGCACAGGCTGAATCCCTGGATTTCATGGATTCCTGAGCCACAGGCTGAATCCCTGGATTTCATGGATTCCTCAGCTACTGGCACAGGCTGAATCCCTGGATTTCAGGAATCCCTGGATTTCAGGAATTCCTGAGCCACAGGCTGAATCCCTGGATTTCATGGATTCCTGAGCGACTGGCACAGGCTGAATCCCTGGATTTCAGGAATTCCTGTGCCACAGGCTGAATCCCTGGATTTCAGGAATTCCTGAGCTATTGGCACAGGCTGAATCCTTGGATTTCAGGAATTCCTGAGCCACAGGCTGAATCCCTGGATTTCAGGAATTCCTGAGCCACTGGCACAGGCTGAATCCCTGGATTTCAGGAATTCCTGAATTCCTGAGCCACAGGCTGAATCCTTGGATTTCAGGAATTCCTGAGCGACTGACACAGGCTGAATCCCTGGATTTCAGGAATTCCTGAGCCACAGACTGAATCCCTGGATTTCAGGAATTCCTGAGCCACTGGCACAGGCTGAGTCCCTGGATTTCAGGAATTCCTGAGCCACAGGCTGCTCAGGGACTGGCAGAGCCACCATTGCTGGGAGGGGTGAAATCCGTGTGTGGGTGGCACTTGGGGACACAGAATCATGGAATGGCTTGGGTGACAAGGGACCTTAAATCCCACCTCGTGCCATGGGCAGGGACACCTCCCACTATCCCAGGTGGCTCCAGGGACACTTCCAAATATCCTCAGGTGGCTCCAGGCACACTTCCAAATATCCAGGGGCAGCCACAGTTTTTCTGGGCTCCCCCATCCTCAGAGGGAAGGATTCCTTCCCCAAATCCCACCCAAATCTCCCCTTTTCCACCGGGAAGCCATTCCCTGTGTGCTGTCCCTCCCTGGCAGGTGTGCCTGCATTCCCAGGTGTCACCAGCAGGTCCCCCAGGTGTCCCCTGCCGTGCTGGCTGCGTGGCAGAGCCATCCCTGCACCTCCCACTGCAGTGCTGCTGCAGCAGCTGCTGTTTCCATGGAAACCCTTGGCAGGCAGCCCTGCATCCCTGGCAGCATCATCCCACACCCCACCTGCAGCCCGGGCTCCTCCTGCTCTGGGATGCTGGGATGGGAGGGGCTGGCACTGCTGTCTGTCTGTCTGTCTGTCTGTCCCAACCCAGCATCCAGGGAAGGGGCTGGAGCTCCAGGAGCAGCTGAGGGAGCTGGGAAAGGGGCTCAGCCTGGAGAAAAGGGGGATCAGGGGGGAACTTGTGGCTCTGCACGACTCCCTGGATTCCTGGAGCCAGGAAAAGGGAAAAGGGGAGATTTGGGTGGTATTTTGGGAAGGAATCCTTCCCTCTGAGGATGGGGAAGCCCTGGCACAGGGTGCCCAGAGTGCCAACTGCCTGAATTCCTGGGAGTTGGGATCTGCTCCCAGGGAAGAGGGGGGATGGCCTCAGGCTGGGTCAGGTTGGATATTGGGAAAATTCCCTCTTGGAAAGGGCTGTCCAGCCCTGGCAGGGGTGGAGTGCCCATCCCTGGGGGGTTTAACCCTGGGCATGTGGCACTTGGGGACACGGGGGTGTCCAAGGACTTTTCCAGCCTGAATAATTCTACAATTCTACAGCAGCATCCCAAGCAGAGAGCAAGGAAAGATCCACTCCAAAACAGAGAGCAAGGAAGAGCCCATCCCGTTTCTCCCAACTAATTTCACCTCTTAATTCCCTGCAGAGGAGAAACCCCACCCACAACCAGCACCCAGCAGCCCCAGCCCGCCCCGACCCGTCAATCCCGATGCCACCAACGCTTCCCACGGGGAGCTCCGGGCTTGGCACACGGAGCCGCGGGAGCAGCCAAGGCAGGAAGCTGGCAGAGCCCCCTCCGGCAGCTCCGGGGAAAACATTCCCGACAAAGCCGAGCCCGGGGGCAGGGAGGGAGGGAAGCCCGGCTGGGCTCACTGCCAGCGACAGCGGGTGTGGGAAACGGGGAGGGAACGCTCAGAGGAGAGCGGGAAGGGAACGGGCACGGCCAAGGGGTGGGCACGGGGGTGCTCCAGGGCCACTGGGATCTGCAAATCCACAGGGTCGGAGCGTGGCAGTGCCCGCTGGGAAAGAGTCCATGGTTTGTCCCCTCCTTCAGGAAGGATTTCCCACCTTTCCAGGAAGGATTTCCCACGTCCATGGTTTGTCCCTTCCTTCAGGAATGATTTCCCACGTCCATGGTTTGTCCCTTCCTCCCAGGAAGGATTTCCCACCTTTCCAGGAAGGATTTCCCACATCCATGGTTTGTCCCTTCCCTCAGGAAGGATTTCCCACATCCATGGTTTGTCCCTTTCCTCCCAGGAAGGATTTCCCACATCCATGGTTTGTCCCTTTCCTCCCAGGAAGGATTTCCCACGTCCATGGTTTGTTCCTTCCTTCAGGAAGGATTTCCCACCTTTCCAGGAAGGATTTCCCACGTCCATGGTTTGCCCCTTCCTTCAGGGAGCATTTCCCATGTCCATGGTTTGCCCCTTTCTTCTGGAAGGATTTCCCACGTCCATGGTTTGTCCCTTTCCTCCCAGGAAGGATTTCCCACCTTTCCAGGAAGGATTCCCACCCTTCTGAGAAAGATTTCCCATTTCTACAGGAATGATTTCCCATCTCACCTGGGAAGGACTTCCCAGCTCTGCAGGAGGGATTTTCAATCTCCCCTGGAAGGATTCCCAACCCCTCCAAGAGAGATTTCCTGTCTTTCCAGGAAGGATTCCCACTCCTCCAAGAGAGATTTTTAATCTCTACAGGAAGGATTCCCACTCCTCTAAGAGAAATTTCCCATTTATTCAGGATGGATTCCCACTCCTCCAAGGGAGATTTCCCATCTTACCAGGAAAAGCTCCCAACCCCTCCAGGAGAGATTTCCTGTCTTTCCAGGAAGGATTCCCACTCTTCCAAGGGAAATTTCTCATTTATTAAGGAAGGATTCCCAAGCCCTCCAAGGGAGATTTCTCCTCTCTACAGGAAGGATTTCCCATCTCACCTGGGAAGGACTTCCCACTTCTGCAGAAGGGATTTTCAATCTCTACAGGAAGGATTCCCACTCCTCCAAGAGAGATTTCCCATTTATTCAGGAAGGATTCCCACTCTTCCAAGGGAGATTTCCCATCTTACCAGGAAAAGTTCCCAACCCCTCCAGGAGAGATTTCCTGTCTCTCCAGGAAGGATTCCCACTCCTCCAAGGGAGATTTCCCATTTATTCAAGAAGGATTCCCATTCCTCCACGAGAGATTTCCTTTCTCTCCAGGAAGGATTCCCAACCCTTCCAGGAGAGATTTCCTGTCTTTCAAAGAAGGATTCCCACCCACCCAGCCAAAGGAGATTTCCAATCTCTCCAGAAAGGATTTCCTGTCTTTCCAGGAAGAATTCCCACTCCTCCAAGAGAAATTTCCCATTTATTCAGGAAGGATTCCCAACCCCTCCAAGAGAGATTTCCTGTCTTTCCAGGAAGGATTTCCCATCTCACCTGAGAAGGACTTCCCACCTTTGCAGGAGGGATTTCCAATCTCTCCAGGAAGGATTTCCACCTTTCCAAGGGAGATTTCCCATTTATTCAGGAAGGATTCCCACTCCTCCAAGGGAGATTTCCAATTTTTTCAGGAAGGATTTCCACTCATCCAAGGGAGATTTTTAATCTCTCCAGGAAGGATTCCCAACCCCTCCAAAAGAAATTTCCTTTCTCTACAGGAAGGATTCCCACTCCTCCAAGGGAGATTTCTCATTTTTTCAGGAAGGATTTCCACTCCTCCAGGAGGGATTCCCACCCCACCAAGGAAGATTCCAATCTCTCTAGGAATAACTTCCCATCTCTCCAGGAAGCATTCCCACTCCTCCAAGAGAGATTTCCAATCTCTCCAGAAAGGATTTGCTGTCTTTCCAGGCAGGATTCTCACTCCTCCAAGAGAAATTTCCCATTTTTTCAGGAAGAATTCCCACTCCTCCAAGAGAGATTTCCCATTTTTCCAGGAAGGATTTCCACACTTCCAGGAGGGATTTCACACTCCTCCAGGAAGGATTCCTCAGCCCCTTCAGGAATAATTCCCCATCCTCTCCATCAAGGATTTCCCACCTCTCTGGGAAGGATTTCCCACCTCTCTGGGAAGGATTTCCCAGCTGGACCATACCTCTCTTAGGGACCTTCATGGCAGCAGATTCTGGGGTTTCTGGTGATGTTGTGTCTGCTCCATCCTCAAACACCTGGATCTGGAAAAAAACACAATGAAAATAAAAAATCCTTGCCCAAAATTCCCAAACTGGGAAACCAGGGAACAGATCCCTCTAGGAGTGGGTTGAGCAGAGTAGATCCCATGGTTTTGGCACAGATTTTTAATTTTATCTTTCTGGCTTTGCCATCAACCCTTCTGAAAAGAGCCACACACTCCTTATTTTCACTGGGAACATGAAATATTCACACAGGCAATGAGGAAACTCAAAGCTCTGGGTTTGACAGCCTGAAACATCCATACCAGATCCAGGGATTTTGCTTTTGAACTATTTTTAGCTGCATTTTTGCTGGATAAACATGGGAAATGAGGTTGGGAGGGATTAGATCCCTGAGAGAGAACCATCCCTGTGCCTCAGATCTGCACCTCCCAAATTGTTGCTGCAGGAATTTGTCTGATCCATGACACCTCCCACCTGTGGGCTCAGCTTGAAAATCAAAATAACCTGGGAAGCTGTCAGACAGGAATTCCATTTTGGGAAGGTTCCTGACACAAGGAATAATGAAATTTGAATTAAAAGCTACAAAGACACCAAGGAAAAGATGATGCCAAGGAAATCATGACACCTGCAGCCAGGCAGGGTGGGAATTCTGAGTGGTCTGGGGGTTTCCCAGCAGGAACAGCCCAGGAGGGAATTCCAGAGCTGCTGGAGAGGCTGGGGACAGGGACAGAGCAGGGCTGGGTCTGGAGTGACACTGGGAACTGCCACCACAGACTGGGCACAGGTGCCCATCGAGCTCCTCTGCCAGAGGCAGCTCCAGGTGATGCCACAATCAGGGATTGCCACCCACCAGAAAAGGAACAGCCATGCTTGGAACTGCCAGCTCAGGTAGAATCAGGGAATCCTGGAATGGCTTTGGTGGGAAAGGACCTTAAATCCCACCCAGTGCCACCCTCAGGGACACCTCCCACTGTCCCAGGCTGCTCCAAGCCCTGGCCCTGTCCCTTGGACACTGCCAGGGGTGGGGGATGCTCCCAGCCCCATCCAGAGCCTTGTGCCCGGGACCCTCTGCCCCTGCTCTGTCCATCTGTCCGTCCATCCATCCATGGATCCATCCATCCATCCATCCATCCATCCATCATCCATCCATCCATCCATCATCCATCCATCCATCATCCATCCATCCATCATCCATCCATCATCCATCCATCCATCATCCATCCATCCATCATCCATCATCCATCCATCATCCATCCATCATCCATCATCCATCCATCCATCCATCATCCATCCATCATCCATCCATCCATCCATCCATCATCCATCATCCATCCATCCATCATCCATCCATCCATCATCCATCATCCATCCATCCATCCATCATCCATCCATCATCCATCCATCATCCATCCATCATCCATCCATCCATCCATCCATCATCCATCCATCATCCATCCATCCATCCATCATCCATCCATCCATCATCCATCCATCCATCCATCCATCATCCATCCATCCATCCATCATCCATCCATCCATCCATCATCCATCCATCCATCCATCATCCATCCATCATCCATCTATCCAGGGGTGCCAGGGCTGGGGTCAGCTCAGGACCAGCTCTGGACCTGCTGGGGCAGCCCTGCACCCACAGCTTTGCTCTGGGACTGAGGATTTGGGGGATTTGGGGGCTGTTTATGGATGATGGATGGATGATGGATGATGGATGGATGGATGATGGATGGATGGATGGATGATGGATGGATGGATGATGGATGGATGGAGGGATGGATGGATGGATGGATGGATGGATGGACGATGGATGATGGACGGATGATGGATGGATGATGGATGGATGGATGATGGATGATGGACGGATGATGGATGGATGATGGATGGATGATGGATGGATGATGGATGGATGGATCCATGGTTGGACGGACAGATGGACAGAGCAGGGGCAGAGGGTTGAGAGAGATGGACAAAGGAGCCAGGTCCATGTGTTCAGCTTTAATGTGGGGAACTGGGAGTGTGCTGGAATTACACTGGGAAATCTCTCCAGGAGAGCAGCAGAGCTCCATCCAGCAATTCCTACACACCAAGAGCATTTGGGCTGGATAAGAACATGAAAAACTTCCTGGTGAGTTTCCCTCCAGCTCTGGTGGGTTCAGCTCTCTGTGTTTATCCCATTTTTAAAGGATGGGAATCATGCTCCCTGGAGCTGAAGCAGTGAATGGCTGGACTCCTCCTGAAGGTGATTTCCAACCTCAGTAATTCCTGAATCTCTCCTGGATGAGCCCTCTGCAGCCTCTGACCATGCATGATCCAAGAGCCCTTCCAATGGGTTGGACAGCAGATGCTGGGGTGGACCCCAGGACCCAAATGCCATCATTTCATGCTCAGCTTCCCCCTGTCACCCAATCCCAAAGTCCTGGCAATGAGAGGCCATGGGTGGGACACAAACCTGCCCCTTTGTGGCAGGGAGGGGACAGGAGCTGGCTGGACACAGGGGCTCCTTGGCAGGTGACCCAGGAACCCACCTGGAGGATGTTTGCTCTGCAGGGAGCTCCTGGCTCCTGCTGCAGCACACGAGCAGCAAATCTCAGCAGCTACACCCACACTGTGAGTGTTATCTCCTTCCAGGTAAACACAATTTAATGAAAATTCCTTGGATCTGCTTCCAGGTAAACATCTGAGATGGATCCCAAACTCCACCTGCTGCAGGTGGCAAATACAGAGCAGCAGAATGGAACAACTGGAAATACACCACAGTTTTCATTCCAGAACCTCAAGATCTGTGCAGAAGGTGAGATCCCACCTGCAGAACCTCAGGATCTGTGCAGAGGGTGAGATTCCACCTGCAGAACCTCAAGATCTGTGCAGAGGGTGAGATCCCACCTGCAGGACCTCAGGATCTGTGCACAGGGTGAGATCCCACCTGGTTTTAAACACAATTTAGTGAAAATTCCTTGGATCTGCTTCCAGGTAAACATCTGAGATTGATCCCAAACTCCACCTGCTGCAGGTGGCAAATACAGGACAGCAGAATGGAACAACTGGGAATACACCACAGTTTTCATTCTACAACCTCAACATCTGTGCAGAGAATGAGATTCCACCTGCAGAACCTCAAGATCTGTGCAGAGGGTGAGATCCCACCTGCAGGACCTCAGGATCTGTGCAGAGGGTGAGATCCCACCTGGTTTTAAACACAATTTAGTGAAAATTCCTTGTATCTGCTTCCAGGTAAACATCTGAGATCGATCCCAAACTCCACCTGCTGCAGGTGGCAAATACAGGACAGCAGAATGGAACAACTGGGAATACACCACAGTTTTCATTCTACAACCTCAACATCTGTGCAGAGAATGAGATTCCACCTGCAGAACCTCAAGATCTGTGCAGAGGGTGAGATTCCACCTGGTTTTGAATAATATTTAATGAAAATTCCTTGGATCTGCTTTCAGGTAAACACCTGAGATGGATCCCAAACTCCACCTGCTGCATGTGGCAAATACAGAGCAGCAGAATGGAACAACTGGGAATACAGCACAGTTTTCATTGCAGAACCTCAAGATCTGTGCAGAGGATGAGGTCCCACCAGCAGAACCTCAAGATCTGTGCAGAGGATGAGGTCCCACCAGCAGAACCTCAAGATCTGTGCAGAGGATGAGGTCCCACCAGCAGAACTCAGGATCTGTGCAGAGAATGAGATCCCACCTGCAGAACCTCAGGATCTGTGCAGAGGCTGAGATTCCACCTGCAGAACCTCAAGATCTGTGCAGAGAATGAGATCCCACCTGCAGAACCTCAAGATCTATGCACAGGATGAGGTCCCACCAGCAGAACCTCAGGATCTGTGCAGAGAATGAGATCCCACCTGCAGAACCTCAAGATCTGTGCAGAGGCTGAGATCCCACCTGGATTCGGAGCGATCCGTTCCATCTCCTTTGAGAAATGGAAAATCCCAAAACTCCCTGTACTTCCCCACCACCCCAGGACCCCAGAACCCCGGGATTTCACCCACCTGGGACTGCCTGACGAAGATGCCGTGGTTCTCCTCGCAGGTGAAGTATTTCCTGCCCTGCACTGTGCCGTCGTTCTTGCCCTTGGCCTCGTCCAGGATGACCCCGACCCATTTGCCGGTGGCGAACAGGGTGGCGCCCACGTAGGCCACGGTGCCCCGGTGGCCTTTGCCGATGACCTCCACGCGGGAGCCCACCTTGAGGGGCTTGCTGCTGCTGTCAGAGCTCATCCTGGCCGTGCTGGAGGCCTGGCAAGGAGAAAAGAGACCCTCAGAAAGGTGCCATGGACACGAGGGTGGGTGTCGGGATCGATCATTACCGTCCGGCCCCGCTCGGCTCCTCCAATCTTTTTATTTTGGGTGATTCCTTCAGTTCCCTTAGCCATGCTCCATCTTTCCCCGTTTTCTCAGCATTCCCAGTCTGGGAATTCTGTGCCCAGGAGCACACAGAGGTCATTGTCCCATCTGGTGGCCTCCCTGGGTGCATATTGGGATGGTTCATCACCATCCAGTCCCACTCGCCTCCTCCAATCTTTTTATTTTGGGTGATTCCTTCTGTTCCCTTAGCCATGCTCCATGTTTCCCCATTTTATCAGTATTCCCTTGGGTTTCCAGCCTTGGAATTCTGTGCCCAAGTGCAGACAGAGGTCACAGTCCCATCCCAAGAGCACACAGAGGTCATTGTCCCATCTGGTGCCTCCCTGGGTGCATATTGGGATGGTTCATCTCCCTCCAGCCCCACTCGCCTCCCCCAATCTTTTTATTTTGGGTGATTTCTTTCTGCTTCCTTAACCATGCTCCATTTCCCCATTTTATCAGCATTCCCATGGGTTTCCAGCCTGGGAATTCTGTGTCCAGGAGCAGACAGAGGTCATTGTCCCATCTGGTGGCTCCCCTTAGGTGCATATTGGGATGGGTCATCTCCCTCCGGCCCCGCTCGCCTCCTCCAATCTTTTTATTTTTGGGTGATTCCTTCTGTTCCCTTAGCCATGCTCCATCTTTCCCCATTTTATCAGCATAACCATGGATTTCCAGCCTAGGATTTATGTGTCCAGGAGCACACAGAGGTCAGTGTCCCATCTGGTGGCCTCCCTGGGTGCATATTGGGATGGTTCATCACCATCCAGTCCCACTCGCCTCCTCCAATCTTTTTATTTTGGGTGATTCCTTCTGTTCCCTTAGCCATGCTCCATGTTTCCCCATTTTATCAGTATTCCCTTGGGTTTCCAGCCTGGGAATTCTGTGCCCAAGTGCAGACAGAGGTCACAGTCCCATCCCAAGAGCACACAAAGTTCATTGTCCCATCTGGTGCCTCCCTGGGTGCATATTGGGATGGGTCATCTCCCTCCAGCCCCACTCGCCTCCCCCAATCTTTTTATTTTGGGTGATTTCTTTCTGCTTCCTTAACCATGCTCCATTTCCCCATTTTATCAGCATTCCCATGGGTTTCCAGCCTGGGAATTCTGTGTCCAGGAGCAGACAGAGGTCATTGTCCCATCTGGTGGCTCCCCTTAGGTGCATATTGGGATGGGTCATCTCCCTCCGGCCCCGCTCGCCTCCTCCAATCTTTTTATTTTTGGGTGATTCCTTCAGTTCCCTTAGCCATGCCCCATCTTTCCCCACTTTATCAGCATAACCATGGGTTTCCAGCCTGGGAATTCTGTGTCCAGGAGCAGACAGAGGTCAGTGTCCCATCTGGTGGCCTCCTTGGGTGCATATTGGGATGGTTCATCACCATGGGGCCCCGCTCGGCTCCTCCAATCTTTTTATTTTGGGTGATTCCTTCTGTTCCCTTAGCCATGCTCCATCTTTCCCCATTTTATCAGCATTCCTAGGGTTTCCAGCCTGGGAATTCTGTGTCCAGGAGCAGCCAGAGGTCACTGTCCCATCCCAGGAGCACACAGAGGTCATTGTCCCATCCCTTCACACTACTGGGACGTCCTCCAGCCCTTTTTATTTTGGGTGATTCCTTCTGCTCCCCAACAGGAGCCACAATCCATGGCACAGCCACCAGCAATGGCTCACAAATCTGATTTAACCCCTTCTATAACATTTTTATGAGCCTTGAGGGGGAAAGAAACCACAAGAGCAGCACAATCAGTCAGCCCTAACAGCTCATGGTCCATCTTCTCCCATTTTATCAGCATTCCCATGGGAATTCTGTGTCCAGGAGCAGACAGAGGTCATTGTCCCATCCCTTCACACTATTGGGATCTGGTGGCTCCCCTTGGTGTATATTGGGATGGTTCATCTCCTTCCATCCCTGCTCCCCTCCAGGGACTCTGAGGATTCCCTGGAATTTTCCCTTCTCCAGGGGAACATTCCCAGCTCTCCCAGAGCTGAGGGGCTCCAGAATCCTGGAATGGTTTGGGTTGGAAAAGACCTTAAATCCCATCCATTCCCACCCCATCCATGTGCAGATACACCTCCCACTGTCCCAGGTGATTCCAAACCCCAATGTCCAACCTGGCCTTGGGCACTGCCAGGGATCCAGGGGCAGCCACAGCAAATCTGGGAATTCCAGCCCAGGCAGGAATTCCTTGCCCAGATCCCAGCCCAATCTCCCCTTTCCCAGTGGGAGCCATTCCCTGGGTGCTGTCCCTCTGTCCCTTGTCCCCAGCCCCTCTCCAGCTCTCCTGGAGCCCCTTCAGGCCCTGGAAGTTCTCCCTGGAGCCTCCTCTTCTCCAGGCTGGACATTCCCAGCTCTCCCATCCTGTCCCTGACAGACATTTGCCCACCAGCCCCAATTTCAGAGAAACTTTTCCTGACTCTTTCACACTTGGGAAAAGAAGGAGAGCCCAGAATGAATCTCTCCCACCCCATCCCACCCCTCAGGCCCTGAGTCTCTTCTGTTTTAAATTAATCAGAAATTGGTCTGTGAGACACCTGGATGGATAAAATCCCTGCCTGGAATTCCCATGAAGATTCAAACCAAGATTAATCCAGGATTTACAAGAGGAAGAACTTTCCCAGCTGGAAGCAGGTGGGATGATGGACACACCTGTGGCTGTGGTGACAATCCCAGAGGGACAAACATGGGGACAGTCATCAAGTCATGGCACAGCCCAGAATTCCCTCAGCTTCCCAGGGCAGCTCCTCATGGATCCCCTGTGCCACACCAACATTCCCAGAGGAATTCCTTGGGATACCCCAATCCTGGGACACCAAAGGAAGAGGGTGGAGGAGCAGAACTGTGGGAAGCCACAAGTGCTGAGGCCACCGACAGTGACAGCCCTGTCACCCTCACTGTGGAAGGGGAATAAACTCCTAAATCCCAGGAAATGAGAAATCCAGGGATTCCCAGTGAAGGCCAGCTGAGGAGATCCAGGTGGTGGGAATGGGACAACCAGGAATGCTGAAGCTCTGTGGGTGCTCCCATGAGCCTGAATTCCAGGTTTCGTCCAAACACAACTGGCAGAAATCAAATATTATGAAATAATCTTATATTAAGACCAAAAATCCATCAAACAACAAAGAAACCCAACACCTCAAAGGAAAAGTTGATGTTCCAAATAACTCCCAAACTTCTGGCAGCAACATCCTGAGAGCAGCTGGAAAATGATGTCCCAGGATGTCCAGGAGGAGCCTGTGCCACATGCCAGGGACACCAGGTGAGGGACAAACACGTGGCTGTGCTGCCACCACCACCAGAGACTGCTCCCCACAATTCCCACCTGACACCACTCCAAAATCCAGCATTTTCCCATTTTCTCCCTTTCTGAAGCATGACAGACACCCACAGACTGTCTGCTCTGCTATGTGAAGGTCCTGGTGCCAGGGCACTGAAAATGGGATGAATTCCCAGTGATTTGGGAATTTTGGAGCTCCACCCAAACCTGAGGGCTCCAGGGTTCTGTTCCATGCCAGGAATATTCAGTGTTCCTGCAGGAGCTCCTCCCCCATGCTGGAGCCTCAAACTGCCACTCAAAGCTCAGATCAAAAGTTTCAGGAGAATCCCAAGCAGACAACTCTGCCAAGATCCAAATTCCAGGTGCTGCCCACAAAGCTGGAACAGGGAAAGACTTGGGAAGAATTCCTGATTTAATCCTGCTGCCCTGGCACTGAGGGTGGTGCCCTGGGTGACACCAGGATGTGGCACTGGCACGAAGTCATGGTGGCACTGGGTTCCAGGCTGCCAAACTGGGAGGGTGTGGGTGTCTCAGGACACCAGGAGCAGTGTCCCCAAACCCACAAGGGACATGGCCAGGGTGGGCAGTGGCTCCAGCCCCAGGAAGGGCCAGCACAGCCGTGGCTCCTGCAGTGCCCATTCCAAAATCCACGTGAGCCAAACAGGGAAAATCCACTCTGGGACCCCCCAGCATCCCTGGGACCCCCAGGATCCCCAGTCCTACCACATCTCCCTCCATCAGCCCTTGGAGCCACAATTTGGCTCCTTCCCTGAGCCCCCAGCCCCTCATTCCAAAATCCATGTGAGCCAAACAGGGATAATCCACTCACAGTGCTGCCCTGGGACCCCCGGGATCCCCAGCCCTGCCACATGTCCCTCCATCAGCCCTTGGAGCCAGAATTTGGCTCCTTCCCTGAGCCCCCAACCCTTGGAGTCCCCCAGGTTGTTGTGACAGAGCTGTCACGACCCAGGCTGGAATTTCACCCCCTCCTCCTGTGCCCCATGGAAAACAGGGAGGTTTGAGGGGCTCCAACCCCCAAAAACCCACATGGCCACACACTCAGATCCTGCTGGGGTGGGCAGAAAAGGCTCCAGGCTGGGAAGTTTTCCCTGCACAACCAAATCCCTTCGGCCACAGCCCAAATCCCTTCGGCCACAGCCCAAATCCCAGCAGCTCCAGGCCTGGTGGATCCCACAGCAGGCAGGACCCGGTGCCCACGGAGGGTCTGCCCTGCCCTGCTCCATCCTTGCCAAGTTGGCACAGCCAGGCCCAGCCGCGCCGGCGGGGTCTGGGACACAATGTCACCGCGGCGGCCACACGGGGACACAGCGACAGCGACAGAAACTCCCGGGAAAGGCCTGGCCCGAGGCCGGGGGGGCCGCTGGCACCGCACAGCCCAGGGGGAGCTGCAATACCGAAAAAGCTGGAAGCGCTTGCCAGGCCCGCGGAAGGAAGCTCGGCATGGCCCGGAGGGAGGGAGGGAGGGGAGCAAAACACGCCGGGATCTTTGTGCTGAGCAGCCCCGGAGGGGAGGGGAATGAATTAATTAATGAATTGGGGTAATCACCCACACGAGCAGGTAACTCCGGCCAAAATCCCCGGCCCTGCTGCAAGCCGGAGCATCCCCCTCCCCTGCCGGCGTTATTGTGCCACATTCCAGGGATGCACAATCGAGAATCCCTTACAAAACGCGGCTGTTTTCGCTGCGACAGCGCGGCGATCTGTCGCGATAGGAGCCGGCCGAGCCGGGAGCTGTTGAGTCAGCCCTCCCCGCCTTACCCGGCCGGACGCGTGCCTCCTGCCCTGGGCCATGCTGAGCGCTCCGGAGATTCCCCGATCAGCTCCCGCAGCTCACGGCCGCCAGCATCCAGCGCCTTTTCCCGGTGTCCCGACCGATCCGAGCATCCCCTCCGCAATCCTCCCCAGCCCCGGGCCGCTCCGGGAGGGAGGGAAGGGAGGGAAAATCCCTTTTTCAGGGCGAGGATGCTCCGAGAGGGAGGGATACAGAGAATTCCAGCGCTGCCGATGGAGCCACTCTGCGCCAGTGCCGCTCCAGACTTGTCACGGCGCCGGGGCCTCGCTGGGTCCTAACGCGCCCCGCAGGAGGAGCCACCGGGGCCGGGCCAGGCCTCGCCCTGCGCTGGCACCGCGGTGGCACCGGGCAGGGACACCCCGAATTCATCCCGCCGGGATCCCCAGCTGAGGTTTGTCCCGCTGGTTGGAGGATTTGGAGGGAAAACAAAGCCCTGAGTCGCAAAGGGTTAATGATGAGGGGCGGCTGGAATTGTCGCGGATTGTCCCGCTCCCGGCTGTGACAGGTGACAGCGCCTGTGCCATTGTTCGGGCTCGGCTGGCACAGCCCAAATTCACCGCCTCGGCCTCTTCCGGGCACTGCTCCCGGGTGAATCAGGCGAAAGAGGGGATTTGGGAGCCACCAGGAATGGGCACTGCCCAGGGGATTTGGGAACCACCAGGAGTGGGCACTAAAAAGGGGATTTGGGAGCCACCAGGAATGGGCACTGCCAAGGGGGTTTGGGACCAGCAAGACTGGGCACTGACAAGGGGATTTGGGAGCCACCAGGGCTGGGAACTGCCAAGGGGATTCGGGAGTCACCAGGAATGGCCACTATGGAGGGGATTTGGGAGCCACCAGGACTGGCCACTAATGAAGAGATTTGGGAGCCACCAGGAGTGGCCACTGCAGAGGGCATTTAGGAGCCACCGGCACTGGGCACTGCCGAGAGGATTTAGGAACCAGCAGGACTGGCCAATGCCAAGGGGATTTAGGAGCCACCAGCACTGGACACTGCCAAGAGGATTTGGGAGCCAGCAGGACTGGGCACTGACAAGGGGATTTAGAAGCCACCAGGAATGGCCACTATGGAGGGGATTTGGGAGCCACCATCACTGGTCACTACTGAGGGGATTTAGGAACCAGCAGGACTGGGCACTGACAAGGGGATTTAGAAGCCACCAGGATTGGGCACTAAAAAGGGGATTTGGGAGCCACCAGGACTGGGCACTGCCCAGGGGATTTAGGAGCCACCAGGGCTGGGCGCTAATGAAGAGGATTTGGGAGCCGCCAGCACTGGGCACTAACAAGGGGATTTAGGTGCCAGCAGGAGTGGGCACTAACCAAGGGGATTTGGGAGCCACCAGGGCTGGGCACTGCCAAGAGGATTTAAGCACCAGCAGGACTGGCCACTGACAAGGAGATTTAGAAGCCACTAGGACTGGGCACTGCCCAGGGGATTTGGGAGCCACCAGGACTGGGCACTAATGAAGAGATTTGGGAGCCACCAGGAGCGAACACTAACAAAGAGATTTGGGAGCCATCAGGAATGGCCACAGCTGAGAGGATTTAGGCACCAGCAGGACTGGGCACTAAAAAGGGGATTTAGGAGCCACCAGGGCTGGGCACTGCCGAGAGGATTTGGGAGCCACCAAGGCTGGGCACTGCCCAGGGGATTTAGGAGCCAGCAGGACTGGGCACTAAAAAGGGGATTTGGGAGCCACCAGGAATGGACACTACTGAGGGGATTTGGGAGTCAGCAGGACTGGGCACTGCCAAGAGGATTTAGGCACCAGCAGGACTGGCCAACGACAAGAGGATTTGGGAGCCAACAGGGCTGGCTGCTGCCAAGGGGATTTAGGAGCCACCAGGAGTGGGCACTGCCAAGAGGATTTAGGCACCAGCAGGACTGGCCACTGACAAGGAGATTTAGAAGCCACCAGGGCTGGGCACTGCCCAGGGGATTTGGGAGCCACCAGGACTGGGCACTGCCAAGAGGATTTAGGAGCCAGCAGGGCTGGGCACTATGGAGAGGATCTGGGAGCCACCAGGACTGGGCACTGCCAAAGGGATTTGGGAGCCACCAGGGCTGGTCACTACTGAGGGAATTTGGGAGCCACCAGGACTGGGCACTGCCAAGGGGATTTGGGAGCCACCAGGACACACAGCTGGGACAAACCCCACACCAAACGCTGCTGGAATTTGGGAATTTGTCCCCGGCAGCCCCAGGAACTCCAGGAGTCACCTCAGAGCCACCCAGCCACTGCAGCTGCAGCTGCCTCCCCTCTCCTGCTGGTTCCAAATGCACAAAATCCACAGAAAATCCTGCAAAAAGCTCCACAGAGGATGAGCTCCTTCCCCTCAGCCTCAGATTCTTAAAAAATTTAAAATATTTAGAAAATATGAATTATTTCATCCATGGAAAGAGAAATTTCCTCTGGGAAGTTCACCTTGCCAGAACCTGGGAGCAAATGTCACCTGTGTCACCCAATTACAGAGCCATGGGATGGTTTGGGTGGGAAAAGACTCAAATCCCAAAATTTCCACCCCCTTCCACATTTCCACATTTGGAAAAAACCTCAAAATTTTGGAAAACTCAAAATTTCCACATTTTCCACCATCCCAGGTGGCTCCAAGCCTCCAACCTGGCATTTCCAGGGATCCAGGGAAGGATTCTTCCCAGTTCCAGACAAGGATTTCTTCCTAATTCCTAAATTTTAAAGGATTTCTGCTTTTTCTTCCTAATTCCTAAATTTTAAAGGATTTCTGCTTTTTCTTCCTAATTCCTAAATTTTAAAGGATTTCTGCTTTTTCTTCTCCTGTGCAGGATCCAGAACAAGAGGCACAGACACAAACACTTGGAGGGAGCTCCAAGGAGAGGCTGGAATGCCAAGAGGGAACTCAAATTCCACAAATATTGAAGAGGGAAATCAAATTCCAAACAGTTTCAAGAGGGAAACCAAATTCCAAAAAAGGTTGAGGAGGGAAACTCAAATTCCAGAAAGATTGAAGAGGAAACTCAAATTCCAGAAAGATTGAAAACTCAAATTCCAGAAAGCGTGAGGGGGGAATTCAAATTCCAAAAAGTTTAATGAGGGAATTCAAATTCCAGAAAGTTTGAAGAGGAAACTCAAATTCCAAAAAGGTTGAAGAGAAAACTCAAATTCCAGAAAGTTTGAAGAAAAAAACTCAAATTCCAGAAAGTTTTAAGAGGAAACTCAAATTCCAAAAAGATTGAAAACTCAAATTCCAAAAAGTTTGAAGAGGGAAATCAAATTCCAGAAAGGTTTAAGAGAAAAAAATTCCAGAAAGGTTGAAGAGAAAATTCAAATTCCAGAAAGTGTGAGGAGGGAATTCAAATTCCAAAAAGTATAATGAGGGAATTCAAACTTAAATTCCAGAAAGTTTGAAGAGAAAACTCAAATTCCAGAAAGTTTCAAGAGGAAACTCAAATTCCAAAAAGATTGAAAACTCAAATTCCACAAAAGTTTAATGAGGGAATTCAAATTCCAAAAAGTTTGAAGAGGGAAATCAAATTCCAGAAAGGTTTAAGAGAAAAAAAATCCAGAAAGGTTGAAGAGAAAATTCAAATTCTAGAAAGCGTGAGGAGGGAATTCAAATTCCAAAAAGTTTAATGAGGGAATTCAAATTCCAGAAAGTTTGAAGAGGAAACTCAAATTCCAAAAAGATTGAAAACTCAAATTCCACAAAAGTTGAAGAGGGAAATCAAATTCCAAAAAGTTTGAGGAGGGAAATCAAATTCCAGAAAGGTTTAAGAGAAAAAAATTCAAGAAAGGTTGAAGAGAAAATTCAAATTCCAGAAAGTGTGAGGAGGGAATTCAAATTCCAAAAAGTTTAATGAGGGAAATCAAATTCCAGAAAGTTTGAAGAGAAAACTCAAATTCCAGAAAGTTTCAAGAGGAAACTCAAATTCCAAAAAGATTGAAAACTCAAATTCCACAAAAGTTTAATGAGGGAATTCAAATTCCAAAAAGTTTGAAGAGGGAAATCAAATTCCAGAAAGGTTGAAGAGGGAAATCAAATTCCAAAAAAGGTTGAAGAGGGAAACTCAAATTCCAGAAAGGTTTAAGAGAAAAAAATTCCAGAAAGGTTGAAGAGAAAATTCAAATTCCAGAAAGCTTAAGGAGGGAATTCAAATTCCAGAAAGTTTGAAGAGAAAACTCAAATTCCAGAAATACTAAAAATTCAAATTTCAAAAAGCTTGAAGAGAAAACTCAAATTCCAGAAAGCTTAAGGAGGGAATTCAAATTCCAGAAAGATTGAAAACTCAAATTCCAGAAAGGTTGAAGAGGGAATTCAAATTCCAGAAATCTTAAAAAGGGAAATCAAATTCTAGAGAGTTTGAAGAGGAAACTCAAATTCTGAAAACTTGAAGAGGAAATTCAAATTCCAAAAAGCTTAAAGAGAAAACTCAAATTCCAGAAATAGTGAAAATTCAAATTCCAGAAATAGTGAAAACTCAAATTCCAGAAAATTGAAGAGAAAACTCAAATTCCAGAAATACTAAAAACTCAAATTTCAAAAAGCTTGAAGAGAAAACTCAAATTCCAGAAAGCTTCCTCTGAGTGCAAGGAAAAGCAGGAAATTCCAGCCATGGAATCCCAGCAGGAATTCACAATGTCACCCCCTCAAACATGGGAATTGTTCAAACATGAATTCTTCAAACTTGGGAATTCCTGAAATATGGGAATTCCTTAATTATGAATTCCTGAAATATGGGAATTCCTGAAATATGGGAAAATCTCAAACTTGGGAATTCCTGAAATATGGGAATTCCTCAATTATGGGAATTCCTCAAACCCCCAGTGCCACCCATGCCACTCACAGTGACACCATGACATTACCAGATATTGCCAGTGCCACTCTCAGGGATTCCCAGTGCCACCCAGTGCCACCCATGCCACTCTCAGTGCCACTATGACATTACCAGAAATTCCCAGTGCCACTGATGCCACTCCCAGTGCCACCCACTCCACCCCCAGGCATTCCCAGTGCCACCCATGCCACTCCCAGTGATTCCCAGTGCCACTCCAAGGGATGCCCAGTGCCACCCATGCCACTCCCAGTGCCACCCACTCCACCCCCAGGGATTCCCAGTGCCACTGATTCCACTCCCAGTGATTCCCAGTGCCATCCATGCCACTCCTGCCACTCCCAGTGCCACCCATGCCACTCCCAGGCATTCTCAGTGCCACCCATGCCACTCCCAGTGCCACCTACTCCACTCTCAGGGATTCCCAGTGCCACCCATGCCACTCCCAAGGACTCCCAGGGCCACACACATCACTGCCAGGGACCCCCAGTGCCACACACATCACTGCCAGGGACCCCAAGTGCCATCCATGTCACTCTCAGGGATTCCCACTGCCACCCATGCCACTCCCAGTGCTACCCATGCCACTCTCAGGGATTCCCAGTGCCATCCATGCCACTCTCAGTGCCACTATGACATTACCAGAGATTCCCAGTGCCACTCCAAGGGATTCCCAGTGCCACCCATGTCACTCTTAGGGATTCCCAGTGCCACCGATGACACTGCCAGGGATTCCCAGTGCCATTCCTGCCACTCCCAGTGCCACCCATGCCACTCTCAGGGACTCCCAGTGCCACCCATGTCACTTCCAGGGATTCCCAGTGCCACCCATGCCACTCCCAGTGATTCCCAGTGCCACTCAGGGATTCCCAGTGCCACTGATGCCACTCCCAGTGCCACACATGTTACTGTCAGAGATTCCCAGTGCCACCCATGACACTGCCAGGGACTGCAAGTGCCATCCATGCCACTCCCAGTGCCACCCGTGCCATTTCCAGGGATTCCCAGTGCCACTGTGCCACTCCAATGGATTCCCAGTGTCACCCATGCCACTCCCAGTGCCACCCACTCCACCCCCAGGCATTCCCAGTGCCACCCATGTCACTCTCAGGGATTCCCAGTGCCACCCATGACACTGCCAGGGACTCCAAGTGCCACCCATGTCATTCCCAGTGCTACCCGTGCCATTTTCAGGCATTCCCAGTGCCACCCATGCCAGTCCCAGGGATTCCCAGTGCCACTGATGTCACTCCCAGTGCCACCCATGCCACTCCCAGTCATTCCCAGTGCCACTTCCAGGGATTCCCAGTGCCATTCCTGCCACTCCCAGTGCCACCCATGCCACTCTCAGGGACTTCCAGTGCCACCCACTCCACCCCCAGGCATTCCCAGTGCCACCCATGTCACTTCCAGGGACTCCCAGTGTCACCCATGCCACTCCCAGGCATTCCCAGTGCCACTGATGCCACTCCCAGTGCCACCTACTCCACTCCCAGGCATTCCCAGTGCCACTCAGGGATTCCCAGTGCCATCCATGCCACTCCCAGTGCCACCCATGCCAGTCCCAGGCATTCCCAGTGCCATCCATGCCATTCCCAGTGCCATCCATCCATTCCCAGTGTTACCCATGCCATTCTCAGGCATTCCCAGTGCCACCCATGCCATTCTCAGGGATTCCCAGTGCCACCCATGCCACTCCCAGTGCCACCCATGTCACTCCTGCCACTCCCATTGCCACCCACTCCACCCCCAGGCATTCCCAGTGCCACCCATGTCACTCTCAGGGATTCCCAGTGCCACCCATGACACTGCCAGGGACTCCCAGAGCCATTCCTGCCACTTCCAGTGCCACCCATGCCATTTTCAGGGATTCCCAGTGCCACCCATGCCACTCTCAGTGCCACTATGCCATTACCAGAGATTCCCAGTGCCACCCATGCCACTCCCAGTCATTCCCAGTGCCACTTCCAGGGATTCCCAGTGCCATTCCTGCCACTCCCAGTGCCACCCATGCCACTCTCAGGGACTTCCAGTGCCACCCACTCCACCCCCAGGCATTCCCAGTGCCACCCATGTCACTCCCAGGCATTCTCAGTGCCACCCATACCACTCCCAGTGCCACCTACTCCACTCTCAGGGATTCCCAGTGCCACCCATGTCACTTCCAGGGACTCCAAGTGCCACCCATGTCACTCCCAGTGCCACCCATGCCATTTCCAGGGATTCCCAGTGCCACCCATGCCACTTTCAGGGACTCCAAGTGCCACCCATGTCACTCCCAGTGCCACCCATGCCAGTCCCAGGCATTCCCAGTGCCACTCAGGGATTCCCAGTGCCATCCATGCCACTCCCAGTGCCACCCATGCCACTCTCAGGAACTCCCAGTGCCACCCACTCCACCCCCAGGGATTCTCAGTGCCACTGATGCCACTCCCAGGGATTCCCAGTGGCACTTCCAGGGATTCCCAGTGCCATTCCTGCCACTTCCAGTGCCACCCATGCCACTCTCAGGGACTCCCAGTGCCATCCATGCCACTCTCAGGGCCACTATGCCATTACCAGAGATTGCCAGTGCCATTCTCAGGGATTCCCAGTGCCATTCCTGCCACTCTCAGTGCCACCATGAAATTACCAGAGATTCCCAGTGCCACTCTCAGGGGTTCCCACTGCCACCCAGTGCCACCCATGCCACTCTCAGGGATTCTCCCAGTGCCACTCCCAGGTGTTCCCAGTGCCACTATGCCACTCCAATGGATTCCCAGTGTCACCCATGCCACTCCCAGTGCCACCCACGCCAGTCCCAGGCATTCCCAGTGCCACCCATGTCACTCCCAGACATTCTCAGTGCCACCCATGCCACTCCCAGTGCCACCTACTCCACTCTCAGGGATTCCCAGTGTCACCCATGCCACTTCCAGGGACTCCCAGTGCCACCCATGTCACTCCCAGTGCCACCCATGCCAGTCCCAGGCATTCCCAGTGCCACTCAGGGATTCCCAGTGTCATCCATGTCACTTCCAGGGACTCCAAGTGCCACCCATGCCACTCCCAGTGCCACCCACGCCAGTCCCAGGCATTCCCAGTGCCACCCATGCCACTCCCAGTGCCACCCATGTCACTTCCCAGTCATTCCCAGTGCCACTCATGTCACTCTCAGGGACTCCCAGTGCCACTCCCAGGCGTTCCCAGTGTCACCCATGCCACTCCCAGTGCCACCCATGCCACTCTCAGGGACTTCCAGTGCCACCCACTCCACCCCCAGGGATTCCCAGTGCCACTTCCAGGGATTCCCAGTGCCATTCCTGCCACTTCCAGTGCCACCCATGCCACTCTCAGTGCCACTATGCCATTACCAGAGATTGCCAGTGCCATTCTCAGGGATTCCCAGTGCCACCCATGCCACTCCCAGTGCCACCCATGCCACTCTCAGTGCCACTATGACATTACCAGAGATTCCCAGTGCCACTCTCAGGGGTTCCCACTGCCACCCAGTGCCACCCATGCCATTCTCAGGGATTCCCAGTGCCACCTACTCCACTCTCAGGCACTCCCAGTGCCACCCATGCCAGTCCCAGTCGTTCCCAGTGCCCCCCATGCCATGGCTGCCCCCCAGGCACCCCGTGCAGGATCAGGGCAATTTCCTGCTGCCCAAACTCTCTGCCCAACCCAGCAGCACAGACAGAACAATTCCAGAATTTTCCCCCCCTCCCCATCCAGGATTTTCTGGGATCTGGGATCTGTGCCAGGCCCTGCTGGGCAGCTGCAACAAATTCCAAAATTCAGAAATTCCCTCTGTTCATCCAGCAGGAGCAAAATTCCCTTTACTGCAGTTTAATTTTTATTTTTATAAAATTAAATTGTGAAATTCCACCCCAGGAGAGAAATCCTAAATTAATATTTGGGGTTTGGTGTTTATAAAAATGAGTGAAAATCAATCCAGAATGAGTTGGAGAATTTTTTAATTCTTCTCCAAGCTCTGAACAGTCCCAGGGGATCCTAAAAATCTCCCTGGGGATGGGAGAAATTGGATGTGAAAATTGGTGTTTAAATTCATGGAAATTCATCATTGCATTCATTGAATAAATTGAATTTATTGTATTAATTCATTAAAAATTGGTGTTTAAATTCATTGAAATTCATTCAATTCATTGAATAAATTGAATTTATTGTATTAATTCATTAAAAATTGGTGTTTAAATTCAATGAAATTCATTAAAATTCAATTAAATTCATTAAATTCATTGAAATTCAATGAAACTCATTATAATTCATTAAAATTTAATGAAATTCATTATAATTCATTGAAACTCACTGAATTCATTGAAATTCACTAAAATTAATTAAAATTCCCTGAAATCCATTAAATTCACTGAAATCTATTGAAATTCATTGAAATTATTGAAATTCATTGAAATTATTGAAATTCATTGGAATTCATTGAAATTCATTGAAATAATTCATTAAATCCATTAAATTCATTAAATTCATTGAAACTCATTAAATTCATTGAAATTCAATGAAATTCATTATAATTCACTGAAATTCACTGAATTTCACTGAAATAATTCATTACATTCATTAAATTCATTGAAATTCATTCAATTCATTGAATAAATTGAATTTATTGTATTAATTCATTAAAAATTGGTGCTAAATTCATTGAAATTCATTGAAATTCAATGAAATCCATTAAATTCATTAAGATTCAATGAAATTCATTATAATTCACTGAAATTCACTGAATTTCACTGAAATAATTCATTAAATTCATTAAATTCATTGAAATTCATTCAATTCATTGAATAAATTGAATTTATTGTATTCATTCATTAAAAATTGGTGTTTAAATTCATTGAAATTCATTGAAATTCGTTGAAATTCATTAAATTCATTGAAATTCAATGAAATTCATTAAATTCATTAAAATTCAATGAAATTCATGATCATTCACTGAAATTCAATGAACTTCACTGAAATAATTCATTAAATTCATTAAATTCATTGAAATTCACTCAATTCATTGAATAAATTGAATTTATTGTATTAATTCATTGAAATTCATTGAATTCACTGAAATTAATTCATTAAAATTAGTGTTTAAATTCATTGAAATTCATTAAATTCATTAAATTCACTGAAATTCATTCATTAAAAATTGGTGTTTAAATTCATTGAAATTCATTGAAATCCACTAAAAAAAATAAAATTCATTGAAATTCACTGAAATTCATTAAATTCATTGAAATCTATTGAAATTCATTAAATTCATTAAAATTCACTGAAATTCACTGAAATCCATTAAATTCACTGAAATTCACTGAAATTCTTTAAATTCATTGAAATCTATTGAAATTCATTAAATTCATTGAAATTCACAGAAAATCATTAAATTCGTTGAAATTCATTGAAATTCATTGAAATTCATAGAAATTCATTAAATTCGTTGAAATTCACTGAAATTCACTCATAAAAAATTGGTGTTTAAATTAATTGAAATTCATTAAATTCATTAAATTCGCTGAAATTCACTGAAATTCACTCATTAAAAATTAGTGTTTAAATTCATTGAAATTCATTAAATTCACTGAAATTCACTGAAATTCATTAAATTAATTAAATTCATTGAAATTCACTGAAATCTATTGAAATTCATTAAATTCATTGGAATTCATTGAAATCATTGAAATTCATGAAATTCATTAAAATTCACTGAAATTCTTTAAAATTCACTGAAATTCACTCATAAAAAATTGGTGTTTAAATTCATTGAAATTCATGAAATTCATTGAAATTCACTGAAATTCATTAAATTAATTCATAAAAAATTGGTGTTTAAATTCATTAAATTCACTGAAATTCATTCACAGGAAATTGGTGTTTAAATTCATTGAAATTAATTTTAATTCACTGAAATTCATTAAACTAATTCATAAAAAATTGGTGTTTCAATTCACTGACCAATCAGAATAAAAAGCTTCTTAATAACTACAATATACTAAAAATAACAGAATAAAATAATTAATCAGCCTTCTAAAACCACCAACTCAACACTAATTATCACCCAGCCAAACAATTAACAATTAATTAATTACTGCCCAGCCACCACAACAAACCCCATTCCTGCCAAAAAAAACCAAAAATGTGGCAAAAATTAAATTAAATTACCCCTCTCACTTTATCCCTGCTCCACCCTCCTGCACAGAACCACCAGGGGGTTTCCTGATTTTTTCCCGATTTTTCCTGATTTTTTTCCTGATTTTTTCCTGATTTTTTTCCCATTTTTCCCCGATTTTTTCCTGATTTTTTCCTGATTTTTTCCCGATTTTTCCTGATTTTCCCCCGACTTTTTCCCCGATTTTTTTCTGATTTTCCCCAATTTTTCCCGATTTTAACCCGATTTTTCCCTGCTTTTGCCCCGATTTTTTCCCGATTTTTTACCGAAATATTTTCCCCGATTTTCCCGATTTTCTCCTGATTTTTTTCGATTTTTTACCGATTTTTTACCGATTTTTTCCCCGATTTTTTCCTGCTTTTTCCCCGCTTTCCCCCCGATTTTTTCCCGATTTCCCCGATTTTTTCCCTATTTTCCTCCTTTTTTTCCCCCGATTTTTCCCCGATTTTTTCCTGATTTTTCCCCGGTTTTTTCCCCGCTTTCCCCCCGATTTTCCCCTGATTTTTTCCCGATTTTCCCCCGATTTTCCCCTAATTTTTCCCCGATTTTTTCCTGATTTTTCCCTGATTTTTTCCCTGCTTTTCCCCGGATTTTTCCTGATTTTCCCCGATTTTTCCCCCATTTTTCCCGATTTTCCCCCCATTTTTTCCTGATTTCCCCCGATTTTCCCCCGATTTTTTCCCGATTTTTTCCTGATTTTTTCCCAATTTTCCCCCGCTTTTCCTCCGCTTTTCCCCTGATTTTTCCCGATTTTTCCCCGATTTTATCCCAATTTTTCCTGATTTTCCCCCCATTTTCCCCCGATTTTTCCCGATGTCTTCCCGCTTTTTCCCCTGCTTTTCCCCCGATTTTTTCCCGATTTTTCCCCCGATTTTCCCCTAATTTTTCCCGATTTTCCCCTAATTTTTCCCCGATTTTTCCCTGATTTTTTCCCTGCTTTTCCCCGGATTTTTCCTGATTTTCCCCCCGATTTTTCCCCCCATTTTTTTCCTGATTTCCCCCGATTTTCCCCCGATTTTTTCCTGATTTTTTCCCAATTTTCCTCCGCTTTTCCTCCGCTTTTCCCCTGATTTTTCCCGATTTTATCCCGATTTTCCCCGAGTTTTCCCACAATTTTCCCTCGATTTTCGCCCGACTTTTTTCCCGATTTTTCCCTGATTTTTCCCCCATTTTCCCCGATTTTTTCCCCCGGTTTTTTCCCGATTTTTCTGATTTTTTCCCAATTTTCCCCCGATTTTTCCTGATTTTACCCCGATTTTCCCCCCATTTTTCCCTGATTTCCCCCGATTTTCCCCCAATTTTTTCCTGATTCTTCCTGATTTTTCCCCGGTTTTTTCCCGATTTTCCTGATTTTCCCCCGATTTTCCCCTAATTTTTCCCCTGATTTTCCCCCATTTTTTCCCGATTTTCCCCCGCTTTTCCCCCGATTTTTTCCCGATTTTCCCCCGATTTTCCCCTAATTTTTCCCCAATTTTTCCCCGATTTTTTCCTGATTTTTCCCTGATTTTTTCCCTGCTTTTCCCCGGATTTTTCCTGATTTTCCCCCGATTTTTCCCCCCATTTTTCCCGATTTTTCCCCCGATTTTTTTCCTTATCCTTCCTGATTTTTCCCTTTTTTTTTCCCGATTTTCCTGATTTTCCCCTGATTTTTCCCTTCTTTTCCTCCGCTTTTCCCCTGATTTTTCCCGATATTTTCCCCGATTTTTTCCCTATTTTCCCCCGATTTTTCCTGATTTTTTTCCCAACTTTTCCCCGCTTTTTCCCCCCGTTTTTTAAATTTCTCCCCCAATTTCCCCCTCCGGAGCTGCACCCGGCGCTAGGACCCTGCGCTGCGGAGCCTGCGCCCTGCTCGGCTGCACCGCGGCACCGCAGCCCCCGCTGCGCCTCCTCCTCCTCCTCCTCCTCCTCCTCCTCCTCCTCCTCCTCCTCCTCCTCGCTCCCCGCCGCATCCCCGCTTTTGCTGAAGGCTTTTTGTGGGGTTTTTATGGGTTTTTTATGGGGTTTTCTGTGGGGTTTCCCGGTTTTCTCCGCCCCGGGATCGATGCTCGGCAGCCACAGCAGCGCCCGGACACGGCGGAGGCCGGTGGGTATCCGGGAAAAGCGGATTTAGCAACTCGGGGAATTATCTGGAGTTTGTGGGGTGGTTGGAGCAGGAATTTTGGGGTTTGTACCCTCTAAAAGCTCCCTGGATTTTGTTGGGAGGAATTGTGAGGTTTAAAGTTTATTAATTTGTTGTTTAAGGAATTCCTTTGGGGAGTGAGGGGATGGAGAGGGGAGGAAAAGCAGGGTGGGAGTGATTCCATAATTCATGAACCCAAATCCATCAAAACTTCAATTCATCAAAATCCCAATCACTCCAAAAACCCCAATGCATCAAAACCCCATTTCCTCAAAAAAAACCCAAAAAAAACCCAATCCATCAAAACCTCAATTCATTAAAATCCCAATCCCTCCAAAAATCTCAATGCATCAAAACCTCAATTCATGAAAAAGCCCCATTCAGGCAAAAAACCTCAATGGATCAAAACCCCATTTCCACCTAAAAATCCCATTCTATCAAAACCCTAATCCCTGCAAAAAACCCCAATCCATCAAAACCCCATTTCCTCAAAAAAAAACCCAATCCCTCCAAAAAACCCAATGCACCAAAACCCCACTTCCTCCTAAAAACCCCATTCTATCCAAACCCCATTTCCTCCAAAAAACCCCCAATCCATCAAAACCCCAATTCATGAAAAAGCCTCATTCCCTCAAAAAATCCCAATCCCTCCAAAAACCTTAATCTATCAAAAACCCAATCCCTCAAAAAAAACCCCAATCCATCAAAACCCCAATCCAGCCAAAAAACCCCAATCCCTCCTAAAAACCCCATTCTATCAAAACCCCATTTCCTCCAAAAAACCCCAATCCATAAAAACCCCAATTCATGAAAAAGCCTCATTCCCTCAAAAAACCCCAATCCATCAAAAAACCCCATTCTATCAAAACCCCAATCCCTCCAAAAACCTTAATATATCAAAATCCCAATCCCTCAAAAAAACCCAATCCATCAAAACCCCAATCCAGCCAAAAAAACCCCAATCCCTCCTAAAAAACCCCATTCTATCCAAACCCCATTTCCTCAAAAAACCCCAATTCCTCAAAAAAATCCCATTCATAAAACATCCAATCCCTCCTAAAAACCCCATTCTATCAAAACCCCATTTCCTCCAGAAAACCCCAATCCATCAAAACCTCATTTCCTCTAAAAACCCCCCAATTCTTCCAAAACAAGCATTTCCCCAAAACCCCATTTCCTCAAAAAACTCCAATCCATCAAAACCCCCATTTCTTCAAAAAACCCCATTCTATCAAAATCCCAATCCCTGCAAAAAAACCTCAATCCAACCAAAAAACCCCATTCTATCCAAACCCATTTCCTCCAAAAAACCCCAATCCCTCAAAAAATCCCAATCCATCAAAAACCTCATTTCCTCAAAAAACCCCAATGCCTCAAAACCCCAATCCCTCCTAAAAATCCCATTCTATCAAAACCCCATTTCCTCAAAAAAACCCCAATCCATCAAAAAGCCCAATCCCTCCCAAATCCCCCATTTTATCAAAACCTCAATCCCTGCAAAAAAAACCCAATTCCTTTAAAAAACCCCATTCCATCAAAAGCCCAACCCCACCAAAAAACCCAATTCATCAAAACCCCATTTCCTAAAAAAACCCAATCCAACAAAATCCCAATCCATCAAAACCCCATTCCCTCAAAAAAACCCCAATTCCTAAAAAAAACCCCAAATTCCTCCAAAAAAATCCCAATTCTACCAAACCCCATTTCCTCAAAAAAAAAAAACCAATTCCTAAAAAAAACCCCAATTCCTCCAAAAAAATCCCAATTCCTCCAAACCCCATTTTCTCAAAAAAACCCCCAATCCCTCAAAACCTCATTTCCTCCAAAATAAACTCCAATTCATCAAAACCCAAATCCCTCAAAAAAACCCCAATCCCTCAAAACCCCAATCCAGCCAAAAAACCCCAATCCCTTCTAAAAATCCCTAAAAATTCTATCAAAACCCCATTTCCTCAAAAAAACCCAATTCCTCCAAATAAAACATTTCCTCGAAAAACTCAAATTCCTCCAAAAAAAGCATTTCCTCAAAACCCCATTTCCTCAAAAAACCCCAATTCATCAAAACCCCAATCCCTCCAAAAACCCCAATTCCTCCAAAAAAACCCCAATTAATCCAAACCCCAATTAATCCAAACCCTAATTAATCCAAACCCCAATCCCAGAAAATCATCTGCAGAATCAGCAGAACCTCCCTGGGCCAACCCCAACATCCCAAACTCCCTAAAATCCTATAAACCCTATAAAACTCCTCATTTTCCCCCTTTAAACAGCCCAAAATCTTTAATTTTTGTGTTTAACCCCAAAAGCACCAAGTTTGGGAATGGAGGGAAAAAGGGAAAAGCTCCAAAGTCCCAAAGAGAACCCAAAAATTCCAGGAATTTTTGATTTAGGGTTTTGAAAATTTTGAAAAAGCAACAAGAAAATCCCAAAATGTTGCTGGAAATTGGGTGGGAATTTGGGATTTTTGGGATTTCCTGAGGGTTCTGGAGTGAGGGATCAACAGAAATCCCAATATTTCCTGGGGTCAGGAGTGGGAATATCCCATATTGGCACCCTTAATGAGCTCCCCCTAATTAGCCCGGGTGTTAATTGTTAATTACCCTCGGGGATGAGGCGTTGTCACCTTGGCAATCCCAAACCCAAAATATCCCTAAATGCCCCCAGAACAGCCCTAAATGCCCCAAAATATCCCTAAATCCCCACTAAACATCCTTCAATAACCCCAAAACTGCCCTAAATGCCCCAAAATATCCCTAAATGCCCCAAAACAGCCCTAAATGCCCCAAAACAGCCCTAAATCCCCCACTAAACATCCTTTAATAACCCTAAAACATCCCTAAATGCCCCCAAAACAGCCCTAAATGCTCCCAAAATATCCCTAAATCCCCATTAAACATCCTTAAATAACCCCAAAACTGCCCTAAATGCCCCAGAATATCCCTAAATGCCCCCAAAACAGCCCTAAATGCCCCAAAATATCCCTAAATCTGCTCAAAATATCCCTAAATAACCCTAAAACTGCCCTAAATGCCCCAAATATCCCTAAATCCACTCAAAATATCCCTAAATCCCCACTAAACATCCTTCAATAACCCTAAAACTTCCCTAAATGCCCCAAAATATCCCCAAATGCCCCAAAACCAACCCTAAATGCCCCCAAAACAGCACTAAATAAACCCAAATCAGCCCTAAATAAACCTCAAATCCCTAAATCTCTCTGAAAAAAGCCCTAAATGCCCCTGAAACAGCCCTACAAGTCCTCCCACAACTCTGAAATGTCCCTAAACACCCCTACATGCCCCCAAAACAGCCCTAAATGCCCCCGAAATTCTCCCAAATATCCCTAAATGCCCCTAAAACATCCCTAAATCGCCTCAAAACAGCCCTAAATAACCCCAGAACAGTCCTAAATGCCCCAAAATATTCCTAAATCCCCCCTAAATGCCCCAAAACACCCCAAAATCCACCCCAAGACCCCTAAATGCACCTGCAGACCCCTCCACAACCCCAAAATGCCCCTAAAAAACCCTAAATCCTCCCCAAACATCCCTAAATGCCCTCAAAAAAGCCCTAAATAAGCCCAAAACTTCCCTAAATGCACCTGGAGATCCCCACACAACCCCAAAATGCCCCTAAAAAACCCTAAATCCCTTCCAAATAGCCATAAATGCCCTCAAACAGCCCTAAATCCTCCCCAAACACCCCTAAATGCCCCCTAAATACCCCCCACAACCTCAGAATCACCCTAAAACCCCTAAATCCCTTTCAAATACCCCAAATTGCCTTCAAACACCCCTTAATTCCTCCAAACACCCCTAAATTCCTCCAAACGCCCCTAAAAGCACCTGCAGACTCCCCACAAACCCCAAAATGCCCCTAAAAACCCCTAAATCCCTTTCAAACTCCCCTAAATCCTCCCCAAATACCCCTAAATGCCTTCAAACAGCCCTAAATCTCCTCCAAACGCCCCTAAATATCCTTGCAGACTCCCCAAAACCCCAAAATGCCCCTAAAAACCCCTAAATCCCTTTCAAATACCCCAAAATGCCTTCAAACACTCCTTAACTCCTCCAAACGCCCCTAAAAGCACCTGCAGACTCCCCACAAACCCCAAAATGCCCCTAAAAACCCCTAAATCCCTTTCAAACACCCCTAAATCCCCCCCAAATACCCCTAAATGCCCCCAAACATCCCTAGAGACCCTCCCAGAACCCCTAAATCCCCCCCAACGCCCCTAAATGACTCAACACGCCCCTAAATCCTCCCCAAACGCTCCCACAGATCCCAAAACACCCCCACGGACACCCCCCACACCCCATAAATCGCTCACAGCCCCCAGACCCACCCGCACACCCCAAAACCAACCCCACAACCACGCCAGGATCCCCCAAAACCCTTTGAGACCCCATAAACCCTAAAACCGCCCCAGACCCCTTCAAATTCCTCATTCATCCCTCCATACACCCCTAAATCTCCTTAAACCATCCTAAACCCCTCACGCAAACCCTAAAAACCGCTGTACCCATAGCCAGACCCTTTAAACCCCCTCAGAGCCCCCAGGCCCCTCACGAACCCCCTCAGACCCCTCACAACGAAGGACCCTCGGCCTCCCACCACCACCGCGGCACCTCCCCGCCCCAAATCCACATCCCCCGCCATTCCCGGACCGCTCCGGGACCCCCCGACCCCCTCAGGCCTCCCCCGGTACCTCCGGCCCGGCCGCTCCCGGTACCGTCGACCCCGCCCGGTAACAAAGCCCCCGCGGGCTGTCCCGCGCTGTGCCTGACGAATCGGGCCCCCCCGCACTGCCAGTATGGCCGAGCTGGGCGTCAGGCACAGTGCTGGGCAGCCCGCGGGGGCAGTAAGGGCGGAAGGGTCTTCACGCTTTGCGCATGCGCAGTGAGAAAAGTGAAGGCCGTGAAAGTCATGGCGGGGCCAGGCCCGGGGAGGAGGATGAGGAGGAAAAGGAGGAGGAAGCAACGCGACGGGACGCGGTCAGTCGGATCTCGGTAAGTGCTCTCGGGCTGGCCCGGCTCGCCCGCAGCAATGGGGTGTTGGCAGGAGGCGTTGCCATGGGAACGGGGTGTTGGTTCTTTGGGTTTTGGTTGGGGTTGGGTCCTGGTCGTGGTTCTGGTTGGGATTGGGGGATTTGGGGACCGGGCAGAGGGGATCGCAAAGCGGGGGGGTCTCAAGGTCCCCGAGGATCCCCAAGGACAGGCTCGAGGAAGGGCCGATAGAAGGGGGGTAATTTCCTCCCTTGGAGTTTCCCTGCTGGACCCGATCCGGTCCTTCCGGGAAGGGTTTGGGCCCATCCCGGTGTCCCCATCCGCGGTGTCCCATCCCCAATGTCCCATCCCCAATGTCCCATCCCCAATGTCCCATTCCCAGTGTCCCATTCATCCTGATGTCCCATCCCCAATGTCCCATCCCTAGTGTCCCCTCCCGGTGTCCCATCCCCAGTGTCCCATTCCCCAGTCTCCCATCCCCGGTTCCCCATCCCCGTGTCCCATCTCCAGTGTCCCATTCCTCAGTCTCACCCATTCCTCACCCTCCCGGTGTCCCCATCCCAATGTCCCATCCCCAATGTCCCATCCCCGGTGTCTCATCCCCGGTGTCCCATCCCTGGTGTCCCATTCCCCAGTCTCCCATCCCCGGTTCCCCATCCCCATGTCCCATCTCCAGTGTCCCCTCCCGGTGTCCCATCCCAATATCCCATCCCCAATGTCCCATCCTAGGTGTCCCATCCCCAGTGTCCCATCCCCAATGTCCCATCCCCAGTGTCCCATCCCCGGTGTCTCATCCCCAGTGTCCCATACCTGGTGTCCCATTCCCAATGTCCCATCCCCAGTGTCCCATCCTAGGTGTCCCATCCCCAGTGTCCCATTCCCAATGTCCCATTCCCCAGTCTCCCATCCCCGGTGCCCCATCCCCGTGTCCCATCTCCAGTGTCCTCTCCCAGTGTCCCATACCCAGTGTCCCATCCTCAATGTCCCCCTCCCGGTGTCCCCTTCATCCTAATGTCCCATTCTAATGTCCCATTCCCAGTGTCCCATCCCCGGTGTCCCATTCCCAATGTCCCATTCCTCAGTCTCCCATCCCCAGTGGCCCTATCCCTGTGTCCCATCTCCAGTGTCCCCTCCCGGTGTCCCATCCCAATATCCCATCCCCAATGTGCCATCCTAGGTGTCCCATACCCAGTGTCCCATTCCCAATGTCCCATCCCCAGTGTCCCATCCCCAATGTCCCCTCCCGGTGTCCCATTCATCCTAATGTCCCATCCCCAATGTCCCATTCCCAGTGTCCCCTCCCAGTGTCCCATTCCCAATGTCCCATCCCCAGTGTCCCACCCCAGTGTCCCATTCCCAATGTCCCATTCCTCAGTCTCCCATCCCCAATGGCCCTATCCCTGTGTCCCATCTCCAGTGTCCCCTCCCGGTGTCCTATCCCCGTGTCCCATCCCCAATGTCCCATCCCAGGTGTCCCATTCCCTGTGTCCCATCCCGTGTCCCGCTGCTGTCCCTGGGAGTTCCCATTGGACCCTGCCCTGGTGACAGTGACACACGGCCCTGCCCTGGTGACAGTGACAGTGACACACGGCCCCTGCCCTGATCACTCTCCGTGCTCCAGAGCTCTCTCTGTTCCCTCTGCTGTTCCTCAGCTGCTCCTGGAGGGACTTTCCCAGTTCCTGGGGGGTCCCCTGCTGTCCCAGAGGGTCCTTTTCCAGTCCCCGAGGTTCTTTCCCCATTTCCCAGGTTCTTTCCCCATTTCCCAGGTTCTTTCCCCATTTCCCAGGTTTTGTCCCCATTTCCCAGGTTCTTTCCCCATTTCCCAGGTTCTTTCCCCATTTCCCCAGGTTTTTTTCCCCATTTCCTGGGGCTTTTCCCCACATCCCAGGGTTCTTTCCCCATTTCCCAGTGTATTGTCTCATTTCCCGGGGTTTTTCCCATTTCCAGGGTCTTTTCCCCCATTTCCCATTGTGATTTTCTTTTCCCCATTTCCCTTTGTTTTTTTGGTTTTTTTCCCTGTCCCAGGGTTGTCCTGGTGGCAGGGTGCCCACAGTGACTGTCCCTGTCCCAGGGATGTCCTGGTGGCACAGTGGCTGTCCCTGACTGTCCCTGTGCCCATGCAGGGGTGCCCCAGGGGTGGGCAGTGCCCATGGTGACTCTCCCTGACTGTCCCCATACAGGGGTGCCCCAGGGGCGGGCAGTGCCCATGGTGACTCCCCCTGTCCCAATGATGTCCTGGTGGCACAGTGGCTGTCCCTGACTGTCCCTGTGGCCGTGCAAGGGTGCCCCAGGGCCAGGCAGTGCCCACAGTGACTGTCCCTGTCCCATTGATGTCCTGGTGGCACAGTGGCTGTCCCTGACTGTCCCTGTGCCCATGCAGGGGTGCCCCAGTGACTGTCCCTGTCCCATTGATGCCCTGGTGGCACAGTGGCTGTCCCTAACTGTCCCTGACTGTCCCTGTGCCCATGCAGGGATGCCCCAGCGCTGGGCAGTGCCCATGGTGACTGTCCCTGTCCCATTGATGCCCTGGTGGCACAGTGGCTGTCCCTGACTGTCCCTGTGCCCATGCAGGGGTGACCCAGCGCCAGGCAGTGCCCATGGTGACTGTCCCTTTGCCCATGCAGAGATGCCCCAGCACCGGGCAGTGCCCATGGTGACTCTCCCCATCCCAGGGATGTTCTGGTGGCACAGTGGCTGTCCCTAACTGTCCCTGTGCCCATGCAGGGATGCCCCAGCGCCGGGCAGTGCCCACGCTGACCTCGCTGTGCCTGCAGAGCCTGGCCCAGCACATGCAGAGCCTCTGGGCCAAGGACTACAGTGACAATTACCTGGACGAGTACGAGTTCCGCTTCCTCGTGGGACCCTTCAACGACCTGGGTGAGCTCTGGGGGGTGCCCCAGACCCCTGGGACCCCCGTGGGGAGGGCAGGGGGTGTCCCCAGGCCTGGCTGACCCCCCCTGTGCCCCCCAGCCTGCGGGCTGGTGCAGGAGCTGCTGCGGCTGCTGGGGACGAGCCGGCGGCTGTCGCGGGCAGCGCTGCACCTGCTGCTGCTGCCACACCTGCGCCAGCTCAGCCTCAGGAGCTGCCCTGCCCTGGCCAACAACGCCCTGGGGCACCTCATCGTGCTGCGCTGCCAGGTGGGCACGGGGCAGGGCATGGCAGTGGTGTTTGTGGGGTTGGGGGTGACATCCGTGGGGTAAGGGGGGTGACAACACTCTGGGAGTGCCGTGGTGGGTGGGGCTGGGTGTGAGCACCCTCTAAAGTGATGGGAGAGTGGCACAGGAGTGCCCATCCTCTGTAGGGCTGGGGGTGCCCACCTTCCATAGGGCAGGGGAGACGGAGGTTGGGTGGGTGCTCACCATCCATGGGGCAGGGGGGTGACAACACTCTGGGGGAGCAGAGCTGAGAGTGCCATGGTGTGTGGGGCAGGGGGAGTGAGGCCGGGTGTGATCCTCTCTAGAGGATAGAAGAGTGGGACAAGGGGTGCCCATCCTCTGTAGGGCTTGGGGTGCTCACCATCCAAGGGGCAGGAGGTGACAACACTGGGGGAGCAGGGCTGTAGAGCAGGGGGAGTGAGGCCGGGTGTGACCACCCTCTAAGGGGATAGAAGAGCGGGACAAGGGGTGCCCATCCTTTGTAGGGCTGGGGGTGCCCACTTTCCATAGGGCAGGGGAGATGGAGCTTGGGGTGGGTGCTCACCATCCATGGGGCAGGGGGTGACAACACTCTGGGGGAGCAGAGCTGAGAGTGCCGTGGTTTGTGGGGTAGGGGGAGTGAGGCCGGGTGTGATCCTCTCTAGGGGATAGAAGAGTGGGACAAGGGGTGCCCATCCTCTATAGGGCTGTGGGTGCCCACCTTCCATGGGGTAAGGAGGTAAGAGCTTGGGGTGCTCACCATCCATGGGGCAGGAGGTGACAACACTGGGGGAGCAGGGCTGTAGAGCAGAGGGAGTGGGGCTGGGTGTGACCACCCTCTAGGGGATAGAAGAGCGGGACAAGGGGTGCCCATCCTTTGTAGGGCTGGGGGTGCCCACTTTCCATAGGGCAGGGGAGATGGAGCTTGGGGTGGGTGCTCACCATCCATGGGGCAGGGGGTGACAACACTCTGGGGGAGCAGGGCTGTGGGGTAGGGGGAGTTAGGTTGGGTGTGACCATCTCTAAGGAGATAGGAGAGTGGAGCTGGGGGTGCCCACCTTCCATGGGGTAAGGGAGATAGAGCTTGGGGTGGGTGCTCACCCTACATGGGGCTGGGGGTGACAACACTCTGGGAGTGCCATGGTGTGTGAGGCAGGGGGAGTTAGACTGGGTGTGACCACCCTCTAAGGTGATGGGAGATTGAGACAGGGGATGCCCATCCTCTATAGGGCTGGGCGTGCCCACCTTCCATGGGGTAAGGGGGATGGAGCTTGGGGTGCTCACCATCCATGGGGCTGGGGGTGCCACCATCCATGTGCCAAGGGGTTGGCGCAGGGGGAGCAGACAAGGCCTGCCCACCCTCTCTGAGTCTCGCAGGGGGTCAGAGTGGCATCCGTGCCCCCCTGCCCGCCCCGCTGAGGCTCTCCCCGTGTGCCTGCAGGGTCTGAGCGTGCTGGAGCTGGGCGGCTGCGGGCGCCTGTCCCCGTCCGTGCTGGTGGACCTGGCCGAGGGGCTGCCCCGCCTGAGCCGCCTGGGGCTGGCCCACACCCAGGCCAACCTCCAGGTGCTGTCGGCCGTGGGCTCCTGCTGCCGCCACCTGCGGGAGCTCGACGTGACCGGCTGCAGGAAGGTGACACCGCGCGCCCTGCGCCACCTGGGCTACGACCCCCGCCGAGCGCAGCCCCGGCTGTCCCGCCCTCCGCGTCCTGCTGGCCCGCGACCTGGAGCACGCCGGCGACGGGGACGCGGTGGCTGCCGTGGCCTTCCTGCTGCTGGCGCTGCCGTGCCTGGAGGTGCTGGCGCACGGTGCCCTGCCGGATGCCCTGCGGTTGCTGCACTCGGGGCAGCTGGGTGGCACCGAGGACTCGGAGGGTTTCCCCTCGCTGGAGGAGCTGGCGCGGGGCCGGGGGGCTGCAGAGGAGGGAGCCCCGCTCACGCTGCCCCTGCGGCAGCTGGAGGAGGTGGAGGAGGACGCCCTGAGCGCCGTGCACGCCGTGTGTCCGCAGGCCGAGGAGCTCAGCGTGTGGCTTGGGGACAATCCCGGCTCCTCAGGGCTCCGGGAGCTGCCGGGCTGGAATTGCCTGTCCCGGGTGACGCTGGGCTGCTCCGGGCGGCACGGCCGGGCGCTGGCAGAGCTGCTGCCCTTGGCACAGGGCCTGGGCACCCGCCTGCATGCCCTGACCCTGCACGGCTTCACCTGCCGGGACCCTCTCTCGCTGCCCGCCCTCCTTGCCAGCTGCTCCGACCTGCAGATCTTCAGCGCCGAGCTGGAAGCGCCACCAAACCCTCGCACCCACCACGAGCCCCCCGAGGAGGAGGAACCCTCTGCCTCGCCACCACGCTGGGCCACCGACCTGCTGCCCCGGGGGCTGCCCCGGCTGCAGAGCTTCTCGCTGAGCCTGGCCGGGCCCGTTCCAGCCGCGCACGGGCCGGTGCTTTGCTCCACGCTGGCCTCGGCGCTGTGCGGGGCCCCCCGGCTGCAAACCCTGCGCCTGCTGGCGCTGCCCTTCCCGCTGGACTCGGTGCTGGAGCCGGCGCTGCCGGGGCTGCGGGAGCTGCGGGAGCTGTCGCTGGCCGGGAGCCGCGTGTCCCCCGGCACCGTGTGGCAGCTGCTGGGCTCCGAGGGGCCCCTGCGCCGCCTGGAGCTGTCCCGCTGCCCCGACATCCACCGGCGCGACTACGACAGCTTCCTGCAGGCCGTGAGGAAGCAGCGGCTGGAGCTGGACATCACCTGGGAGTAGCGACGGGGTTTTTAATAAAAGCGTCACAGTCGCTGGCTGGTGCCGTGTTGTCCCCTCGGCAGCGCAGGGGGAGCAGAGCAGCTGTGTCCGTGTTCTCCCATTGAGGGGTGACATCCCGGTGGCTCAGCCCTGCTCCGTGAGCCCCACCAGCCGCTCCGATGCCTCCCAGAGCTTCCGTGTCCCCATTCCCGCACTGAGAGGTGACATCCCGGTGGCTCAGCCCTGCTCCGTGAGCCCCGTCAGCCGCTCCGATGCCTCCCAGAGCTTCCGTGCCAGCGCGGGGTCGCGGGCGGCCGCCGAGGGCAGCGCCAGCCGGCAGCTGCTGTCGAAATATTTCCCGGTGATGCCCTCGGCTTCCTCCGAGATGGCACAGAAGATGGTGCTGGCAGCGCCCTGCTCGGGTGACTGTGGGGAAATGAGGGTGAGGAGGGGGCTGGCATCCCCCTCCCACCCTGCTGCCCCCGGGGTGGGCAGGACCCGGCCCCGCTCACCTTCATGAAGGGACGGAGGAGGACGAAGAGCGCCCGCACGGGCCGGCTGAAGTGGCGCATGATGCTGGTGCTCACCACGCCCGGGCTCAGCGCGTTGGCCGTCACCCCTGCCAGGCCACACCATCACCAGGGTGGCACCCCAGGGACCCCAAATCCCACCATGCCCAGGCTCAGCATGTTGGCTTTCACCCCTGCCAGGCCACACGATCAACAGGGTGGGCAGCCCAGAGACCCCAAATCCGCCACGCCCGGGCTCAGTGTGCTGGCCGTCACCCATGGCAGGCCACACCATCACCAGGGTGGCACCCCAGTGCCCCAAATCTCACCATGCCCGGGCTCAGCACGTTGGCTGTCACCCCTGCCAGGCCACACCATCACCAGGGTGGCACCCCAGTGCCCCAAATCTCACCATGCCCGGGCTCAGTGTGTTGGCCATCACCCCTGCCAGGCCACCGTTAGCAGGGTGGCATCCCAGTGCCCCAAATCTCTCGGGGAGCAGCAGGAGCAGCCCCCAGCCTGATCTCAGCCCAGGCTCTGCCACCATTGGGGGATCCCAGTGAGTCTCTCAGAGCCCTGAGATCTATCACAGGAGCACAGGGAGTTGGCACAGGGGGTGCCCCCAGGGTGCCACGGCCCAGCACCCACCTGTGCCCTGCAGGCGCCGTGCCAGCTCGGCGGTGAAGAGCACGTTCATCAGCTTGGTGCTGCTGTAGGCGGCGTCGTGCCCGCCCGGGCGCCGCTGCCCCGTCAGGTACCCGCTGTCAGCCGTGCCCACGCTGTGCCGGAACGACGACACGTTCACCACCCGGGCGGGCACCGAGGCCTTCAGCAGGTCTGTGCCAAGCAGGGGGTTGGTGTTGCGGTGCCATGTCATGGTTTGCCTCAGATACCCCTGATAATTCCCTGCCAGGTGTGCCAGTCTCCTCTCCTGACCCCTCCCAGCACTGTCTGCCAATCCTGGCATTCCAGAAGGGCATTGTGATAAATAGGGATGATTCGTGCTGATAAAATTGAAATTATAATCAATATTGGTACTTATAGCGACGGGGTTTTTATAAGTAATTATATAAGATTATATAATTATAATATAATATATATTATAATATATACAATATATATTATTATATATATTATATATATTATAATATATATTATATATATTATAATATATATTATAATATATATTATATATTATATATATATATTAATAGATTAATTAATATAAGTAATTATATTAATTATTCTATTAATTGGGAATAATAAAATTAGTTAAAAGTGGTAATGCCAAAGAAGAGGGTCCCAGAGCCCTGCACTCTGTACCCTGTGGTTATCTTTTGCTTATGCACTATTATTTGAACCAAATTATCCCTTATTTATATATTTTCTAAACTATTTAATTAAAATTGCTGCTATCTCAAATATTGTTTGGGGGTTTTTTTTATGAAGGGATAATTGGGCAAACATAACAGCATCAAGTGATTGGCAGAATTCAAAAGATGCCTCCACCCCTGAGGGGACATTGGGCCATCCAGGTGTCATTTGTCCCTTAAGACCTCCTCTCCTGTACCTGGTTGGTGGCTCCCTACCCCTTCCCTCCCCTCTCCCTGGGGTTAACAGAGCAACCACGAAGTCTGGGAGTTCTGTTGGAGGAGTTGCTGCATTCAGAGGCCTGAGGGCCACAATAAAGCTCTGGATCCAAACCCTCCATCAGAACTGATTCCTTTCCTTCACCATCACCTTCAAGCTTCTCCACCAGAGGAAAACCTGAGGAGCACCAGAGCTCCTGCATGCCTGGACTTCCCTCCAAGCACCCACTGCAACATCCAGCCAGCCAAAAAGTATCTCTGGGATGAAACACCACAGTGGTGCTATTTTGGTTCGTGCCAGACAATCCAAGGCACATCCCATCTGCTATATTAGTAATTATACCAATAATTACCAATTATTAATTGGTAATTATACCAATATGAGTGAGGAGGACTCCCCAGAGACCCCCTTGACTCCCCCAGCCCCTGCACTCACCCAGGAGGAGGTTGGTGAGCAGGAAGTGGCCCAGGTAGTTGGTGGCAAAGGTTTGCTCCAATCCTTCTGACGTGATGCCAAAGGGCAGCCCTGAAAGGAGGGTGGGTGCTGAAACCCAGGGCACCACAGGGAATATTTTTTTTGTCTGTTCTGGGGTGCCCTGACCCCCAGGTGAGCACTGACTTTCATCCTTATCCATGGAGAAAGTTTCCTAAATTCCAGAATAGACTAGAATCCATGAAAGCATGGAATAGATTATAGAGAGTGCTGTAAGTGTAAGTGAGAAATTGAGGTTTGGGGATTTTTAGTGTGTTGGGATGGAAGCAAGATGGAAAGCACAGGGTGTCATCCTGGATTTCTTCTTCATGTTTCTTCTTCCTCCTTCTCCATAGGTTTGGGTGGCATTTTGTAATTGGGCAGAAAAGTCCATGTTGGGATCAGTTATTGTGTAAAAAAGGAAAATAATCTAAGTGTCCGTTATTAATTGGAGAGTTTAGTCTTAAAAGACTTTGTAACAAAAGATTATTACCCATTTTGTGCTTTCTAATGAAAAGCTGCTGAGCCCACAGTAGTGAGACTGTTTGACTGATAAGAAATAATAAACACCTGAGCCCAAACACAGAATCACAGAATGATGAGGTTGGAAGAGACCTCTGAGATCATCGAGTCCAACCCATGCCCTCACATCTCACCCAGACTACAGCACCCAGTGCCATGACCAGGCTTTTTTAAACACATCCAGAGATGGTGATTCCCCACCTCCCTGGGAAGAGCATTCCAGTACTTTATTATTCTTTCAGTGAAAAATTTCTTCCTAATAATCCAATTTATCCACTCCCTGAGGTAGTTTGAGGCTGTGTCCTCTGGTTCTGTCAGAGACCGACCCCACCTGTCTGCAGCCTCCCTTCAGGAAGGTGTAGAGGGCAATAAGGTCACCCCTTTTCTTCAGGCTAAACAACCCCAGCTCCTTCAAACGTTCCTCACAGAGTTTGTGTTCCAGGCCCCTCACCAGCCTTGTGTTTGAGCATCTCAACATCCTTCCCAAACTGAGAGGCCAGAACGGGACGCAGCACTGGAGGTGTGACCTCACCAGTGCCAAGTGCAGGGGCAGAATGACCTCCCTGATCCTGCTGGGATCACAATCCCACAGGGGCAGAATGACCTCCTTGCTCCTACTGGGCTCATAATTCTACTGGGGCAGAATGACCTCCCTGCTCCTGTTGGCCCGACCATTCTTCAGGGGCAAAATGACCTCCCTGCTCCTGCTGGGCACACAAGTCCTGATCCAGGTGCAGAATGACCTCCCTGCTCCTGCTGGTCACACCATTCCTGCTCCAGGGGCAGAATGACCTCCCTGCTCCTGCTGGGATCACAATTTTTCAAGTGCAGAATGATCTCCCTGCTCCTGCTGGCCCCACAGTTCTACAGGGGCAGAATGACCTCCCTGCCTCTGCTGGTCACACAATTCTGGCCAATTCTTCAAGGCAAGAATGACCTCCCTGCTCCTGCTGGCCACACCATTCCTGATCCAGACCAGGAGCCATTTGTCTTGTTGGGCACCAGGACACATTTCTGGCTCAGCACCCCCAGGTCCCTTTCTGCCTGAACACCATCCTCAGTTTGTAACCTTGTAGGGGATTTTTGTGCCCAAAATGTAGAACTCTCACTCAGACTGATTAAACTCCATGCTGATGCACTCTGCCCATCCATCCAACCCATCTGAGTCTCTGTGCAGAGCCCTCCTTCCTCCCAACAGATCAACACCAGCTCCCAGCTTAGAATTACCATCTCAAACGCCTTCAATCCAGACAGACAAACCGACAGCTGGTACCCCCACAGGGGGGCACTGCCGTGGGCATCGGGACGGGGCTCTGGACCCCTCTTGTGGCTGGAGGGTTTTACCCGGCACCTACCGGTGACTCCGGCGTTGTTGACCAGCACGTCCAGGCGCGGCTCCTCCCGCAGCACGGCGGCGGCGAAGGCTCGCACCGAGGCCATCGAGCCGGTGTCCAGCAGCCTCAGCAGCACCGCCGGGTTCCCGGTGGCCGCCCGGATCTCCTGCACGGCCGCCTGGCCCCGCTCCTGGCTCCGGCACGCCAGGATGGTGCGGGCATTGCGGCGTGCCAGCTCCATGGCCACGCACTTGCCGATGCCTGCGGGACACGGAGGGGGTGTGGGGGATCCCAGCCAGGTCCCGCTGGTCCTTTGAGGTTTGGGAAGCCCCTGCCACAGCCAAAACCACCCAGCAGGGAATGGTGGGTGCTGGGGAGGGGATGGAGCACAGCTCGTGTGGGGTCACTCTGTCCTTGGGTGTGTGTGGACATCCCAACCCCAGCCTGGGGGTCCCAACATCTCCAGCAGTGGAACACAGGTGGGAGCGGTGACACCACCCCTGGTGTGACATGGTGGCCGTGGTGGCCTTGTCCGTCAGTCATTAACAGTCCCGAGTTAATGAAGGTGAGCAGAGGGCACCAGGAGCACACTGTGGGTGCCCAGGGGTGGCCACCAGCTTCTTCTGCACCAAAGCAGGGTCTGTGGTCCTGGGCTGGCAAAGGGACGCCCATGTCCCCTGCAGGTCACCCCTCAGCCATCGTGCCACCTCCCACACGCGTGTCCCCGCCCTCCCTGCTCACCGCTGTTGGCTCCGGTGACAATCACTGTCTTGCCCGTCAGGTCGGTGGGACACTTGCGGGGGTCCCAGGGGCTTCTGCGCTTGGCCCGGAGCAGCAGGGCCAGCAGCAGGAGCGGCAGGAGCCACCACGGGGGGCTCAGGGCCCCCAGCAGCTCCATGGCGGGGCGCGGGGTGGCGCTGGGGACAGAGGTCACAGCGGGACCTTTGCCCGGCCGGTGGCACGGCACGGCACGGCACGGGTCCCTCTGCTCCGTGAGCCGCTGGGAGCCGAGGGGGGACAGCAGAGTGGCTGGAGCAGGCAGGAAGGTGAGGAACGTGTCCCCTGTGCCACCCAACTGTCCCCAGTGCCACCCTGTCAGGAAATGACACCTCATTTACTGCTCTTAACAACCTGTGGTGCTGTAAAAACACCTGGGCTTTTTTTTCCCTCCAGCAACAGTTTCTGGCTGGGTCCGACACGTTCCTGCGGTGTTGAGTAACACGGGAGGAATATTCCGCTGTTGTGTTGATTAACGCGGGAGGAATTGTACCAGCGCAAAAAATGGGGTCACAAATAGGACGGGTGATTTGGGGGTTTCCTGTTTTGTAGGGCCGCCGGAGTGAACCCTCGATGAGCGCTGAATTAAGCGGTGAAAGCGCTCAGACGCTAATTAGGATCTGAAAGCCACGCCCACTCCATCATCTCCTGCTAATGAGGAATCGAAATCCGCACCTGAGGCTTCACCTGGTGCCGAAAAGGAACAGAAAACCACTCCTCATGCTAATGAGCGGAAACCACGCCCATTCATATGCTAATGAGGGTCTATGTAAATGCAGCTCGGGGGACTGGTAAAGCTCCCTGTGTCACACCGCTCTCCTCGGTGCCACCTCAGTGTCCCCGGTGCCACCTCAGTGTCCTCGGTGCCACCCCAGGGCTGCTCGCCCGCGCCACTTTGGACTCTCTGCGACCCCGGGACGGCTACAGGAGGGGCGATGTCCCCTGAAGTCCCCTGAAGTCCCCTTCGGGCAGTGCGGGGACACTCCAGGGCTGGAGCAGGTCCCTGTAGGGTGGCCCAGAGGGCGGCGACACTCCCAGCGAGGGACCCCGAGCTGCGCCCAGAGCTCCCGGGAAGGCGGAGGAGGCTCCGAGCAGGCTCTGCCCGCCCCGTTCCGTCCCCGTTCCCCAGGACGGGATCTCCCGGGGCAAAGCCACGCGTGTCACCTTGTCACACCGCCCTTATTCCTCATCTGGGGACAAAGGGGCTGCGGGGACCCGCCAAGTGCGGCTGCGGGCGCTGGTGGCACCGTGGGCTCCGCAAAACTCATTTTAGTAGATTTTTATTTACTTCTGACTGAAAGATCCCCGATCTCCAGGAGGGTCCCCCGGGGCCGCGACCTGCTCCAGCCACTGCACCGGCGACACTCGGGGCGACAGGGATCCCCCTAGAGCGGGGCCGGGCGCCGGGAGGGGCAGCTCCGGGGGCCGCTCCGCTTCCAGCGGGCTGTCCTGCCACTCCTCCGCCTCTCCGTATTCCGAGAGCCGGCACTCCGGGTAGGGCAGGATGGGCTTCAGGTCCTTCTCCGCCCTCCTCAACACCTCGTCCTCATGCTCGTCCCCGTCGTGCCCCGCCAGGGCGGGCCCGCGCCGCTCGCAGTGTCCCCAGCGCACGGTGACACCGGGAGCCAGGCGCACCGAGGCCAGCCAGGGGTCGCAGAGCTGCGGCTCGGCCCTGGCGGCCCTGGCGGTCGCCGGGATCACCTGCACGAGGGATCCCGGGAGGGGTATCCGGGACCGCGACGCTCCCAAGCGCGGCCGATCGGCCTCGGTGCTCACGTCCAGCACCTTCACCTCGGGCAGCACCCAGCGGGCGGCGCCGCGCCGGGCACCGAGCCGGGGCACCCCGGGGCTGTGGGAGAGTCTGCGCGGACGGACGGACGCCGCGCTGGAGCGGGAGGATGATGATGGCGGTGCTGCCTCCTGCTCGCGGGGCTCCGGTGCTGCCGGCGCTGCGGGTTCCGGGGGTGCGACCGGCGGCGGAACCGGGGGAGGGGGCGCGACCGGCGGGGGAACCGGGGGAGGGGCCGCGACCGGCGGGGCCGCCCGGGGCTGCTGGGGCCGGGAGGGTTGGCGGCGCCTCCGGGGGGACCGGGAGTGGCGGCGGCCCCGCTCGCGGGGCTGGGGAGCGCTGGGCGGCTTCGGGCAGAGCGGAGGTCGCGGCCCGGGAGGCTGAACGGGAGGAGCGGCGGCGGCGGCGGCGGACCGGGACTGGCACGGCGGGCAAAGGGACCCGGTGTGGGTGCGGGGTCGGGGTCCCCCCCGGTGTGGGTGACACCACGGGGCCGTGGGGCTCAGCCCGAGGGGTCTCGGGGAGGGGGGATCGGGGCTTGTCTCACCTGGCCCGGGGACCGAGGGGCACCCAGGGCGGTGTCGCGGCCGAGGGGACCTTTGGCTGTCACCGGGCGAGCCCCGGACGGGACCGGACTGTGGGGCTGAGGGAAATCCACGGCGGGAGCAGCTCCGGGAACCTCGCCGGGACCCACGGGCGGACTTTGAGCCTCGTCTGCCTCGGAGAGCTCCTCGGACGAGAGCTGGACAGAGGGGACCGGGTGCGGTGACACCGCGATCCCACGGCCCGGACGGGCTCCGGGGACTCGGGGAACCTCTCACCTCTTCCGAGGGTGGAGACGCCTCCGCGAAGGGGGCAACGCCCGGTGTCCACGAGTCCCAGACACCGGCTGGGGGCTCCTCGTCCTCCTTCCAGACCCCGTCCCGCTCGGGCTCCGGGTCCCCCTCGGGCTCCGGGTCCCCCTCGGGCTCCGGGACTTTGTCATCCCGCACCAGGAAGCGCCACTCGGTGACAAACAGGATGGCATCCCGCGCCCGCGCCACCGCGAATGGCACCCGCTGGGGACACAGCGCTGAGACCCCGCCCGCACCCCCCAGCCCCCCAAAACCTCCCCAAATTATGGGTGGGGAGGGGTCTCTCACCTGCCGGGCCACGGCCGCCAGCGCGACCTCGGTCAGGACCCGCTCCAGGAGCTCGTCCAGGATGGGCTCCACATCCAGCGGCTCCAGGGGCTCCGGGGACGGGCTGGGCTGGATCGAGGCGCGGCCGGAGCTCCTGGGGGAGCCCCGCCTGGACGGCCGGGGCTGCGCTCGGGGCTTGTCCTGCCTCGATTTGGTGCCGGCCCCGCGGGATTTCCCTTTCTGACCCGGGACAGAGACACCGAGAGATCCTGCTGCCCCCCGGGAGCGGCCCAGTGCGCCCCAGTATGGACCAGTACACAGCCACACAGCCCAGTGTGCCCCAGTATGGACCAGTACACCGCCATGCAGCCCAGCGTGGCCCTTCAACTCATCCCAGTACATTGCAGCTCATCCCAGTACATCCCAGTACATCCCAGTATAGTCCAGTACCTCCCAGCCCACACCAGCATGGTCCCCCAGCTCATCCCAGTATAGCCCAGTAGATCCCAGTATAGCCCTGTGCATCCCAGTACATCCCAGTACACCCCAGTATAGCCCAGTACCTCCCAGCACGGTTCCCCAGCTCATCCCAGTACATCCCAGTACACCCCAGTACACCCCAGTATAGCCCAGTACTTCCCAGCAAGGTTCCCCAGCTCATCCCAGTGCATCCCAGTACACCCCAGTATAGCCCAGTACCTCCCAGCAAGGTTCCCCAGCTCATCCCAGTGCATCCCAGTACATTTCAGTACATCCCAGTGCATCCCAGTATAGCCCAGTACCTCCCAGCCCACCTCAGCATGGCCCCCCCAGCTCATCCCAGTGCCTCCTAGTACATCCCAGTACATCCCAGCACATCCCAGTATAGCCCAGTACCGCCCAGTCCACCTCAGCATGGCTCCCCAGTGTAGCCCAGTACATCCCAGCTCGTCCCAGTACATCCCAGTATAGCCCAGTACATGCCAGTGCATCTCAGCCCACACCAGCATGGACGCCCAGCTCATCCCAGTACATCCCAATACATCCCAGTACACCCCAGTATAGCCCAGTACCTCCCAGCACGGCTCCCCAGCTCATCCCAGTGCACCCCAGTACATCCCAGTACCTGCCAGCCCACCCCAGAATGGGTACCCAGCTCATCCCAGTACACCCTAGCTCATCCCAGTACATCCCAGTACATCCCAGTATACCCCAATACATCCCAGTACATCCCAGTATAGCCCAGTACCTCCCAGTCCACCTCAGCATGGCTCCCCAGTGTAGCCCAGTACATCCCAGTACCTGCCAGCCCACCCCAGAATGGGTACCCAGCTCATCCCAGTACATCCTAGCTCATCCCAGTACATCCCAGTACACCCCAGTACATCCCAGTATACCCCAGTACATCCCAGTGCACCCCAGTACATCCCAGTATACCCCAGTACATCCCAGTACACCCTAACTCCTCACATCTCTCATCTCCTCCCAGCCAGTCCGCGCCACCTCTGCCCTGCTCCACCGCCTCCCAGTCCTCCCAGTCCCACCCAGTCCCTCCCAGTCCCCACAGTCCCTCCCAGTTCTCCCAGTCCCACCTCGGCCATCCCCGCCCCTTCGGCGTCCTGGGCTCCACGGCAACGTGACGTAATCACCATGCGCCTCCTGACTCTGCGTCATCACGCCGCGACGCGTCTCCATGGCGGCGGCAAGCACCGGGTGAGCGGAGGGGGGGAACCGGGGAGGGGAACCCGGGGGGAACCCGGGGGCGCTGAGGGGGAACGGCGACATTGAGGGGAACCGGGGGAGAACCGGGAGCACTGAGGGGAATCGGGGGCACTGAGGGGAACCGGGGGGTGGAACGGGTCCCGGGGAGGGCGGGACGGGCAGGGCGGGGGGCTCGGGAAGGGCTCGGGCAGGATGGGGGGGTCCGTGAGGTGGGGTTGGGGTGGGGTCTCTGGCACAGGAGCTCGGCCCGGGGGTTGTGGGGGGCGCTGGGAGGGGAGAGGATCTGCCCCCAGAGCCCCTTGGAGCTGCCCCCCGACCCCTGGAGCTCCCCAGACCCCCTTGGAGCTGCCCCCGACCCCTGGAGCTCCCCAGACCCCCTTGGAGCTGCCCCCGACCCCTGGAGCTCCCCAGACCCCCTTGGAGCTGCCCCCCGACCCCTGGAGCTCCCCAGACCCCCTTGGAGCTGCCCCCAGAGCCGTGGAGCTCCCCGGACCCCCTTAGAGCTGCCTCCCACTCTCCTGGATCTACCCCCAGCCCCCCCTAGATATGTCCCCAGCCCCCTGGAGCTCTCCGGATCCTCCTGGATCTGCTTCCAGATCTCCTGAATCTGCCCCCAGACCCCGTGGATCTGCCCCCTGCTCCTCTGGATCTGCCCCTCCATCCCCTGAACCTACCTCCAGCCCCCGGATCTGCCCCCCTCTCCCCTTTATCTACCCCAGCCCCACTTGGATCTGTCCCCAGACCCCCGGATCTGCCCCCACTCCCTTGGATCTGCCCCAGCCCCACTTGGATCTGTCCCCATACCCCCGGATCTGCCCCCACCTCTCCCCTGGGCCTACTCCCCAGCCCCCCTGGAGCTCCTGGAGCCCCCCTGGATCTGCCCCTCCCCATCTGGACCCATCACCAGCCCCATTTGAATCCCCCCCATTCCCTCTCTATTCCCACCCCACCCCTCAGATCCGCTCCAGCTCCCCGAGAATCTGCCCCAGACCCCCCTGGCTGTGCCCCCCAGCCCTGGCACCCCCCTGGCTGTGCCCCCCAGCCCTGGCAGCCCGGTTTGCCCGCAGGCCGTACCGGCGGGAGCGCAGCCTGGCCCTGCGGGGCAGCAGCTCTGCCCTGTACAACAACCTGGCCGTGCTGTGCCCGCCCAGCCGCGCCCCCGCCTTCGGGGCCGTGCACGGCTCCAGCCTCAGCCTGCTGGCCAGCGAGGGGCCCCCCCGGCAGCTGCAGGCACGGGGAGGGGGCTCTGCCCTCAGCACCCCCCTGCTGACCCAGGTGAGGGACGGGGACAGCCCGGGCTGGGTCCTGCTGGCAGCGGGCAGGGGGTGGCACCCGGCCCTGGCACCTCCCTGGCACTGGGTTGGGGTCGTGTCACAGCTCTGCCACCTCCTGGCACTGGGGAGGGGTCGTGTCACAGCCCTGGCATTGGGGAGGGGTCGTGTCACAGCCCTGGCAGCTCCCTGGCATTGGGGAGGGGTCATGTCACAGCCCTGGCACTGGGTTGGGGTCGTGTCACAGCCGTGCCACCTCTTGGCATTGGGGAGGGCACCCTGGGAGAGGGGCTGGGGGCTCCAGGAGGAAATTGGGGGGCTCTTGTTCCTGGAGGAGGGGTTTGGGGGGCTCCAGGAAGAGATTTGGGGGTTCCAGGATAAAATTTGGGGGCTTCTGTTCCAGGAGGAGACCTGGGGGTTTCAGGAGAAAATTTGGGGGCTCCTGTTTCAGGAGAAAATTTGGGGGCTCCAGGAGGAGATTTGGGGGGCTCCAGGAGAAAATTTGGGGGCTTCTGTTCCAGGAGGAGATTTGGGGGTTCCTGATCGAGGAAGAAGGGTTTGGGGGACTCTAGGAGGAGATTTGGGGGCTCTTATTCCAAAAGGAGAAGATTTGGGGGACTCCAGGAGAAAATTTGGGGGCTCCAGGAGAAAATTTGGGGGCTCCAGGGGGAGATTTGGGGGCTCCAGGATAAAATTTGGAGGCTCCAGGAGGAGATTTGGGTGCTCCTGTTCCAGGAGAAGATTTGGGGGCTCCAGGATAAAATTTGGGGGCTCCAGGAGAAAATTTGGGAGCTCCAGGAGGAGATTTGGGCGCTCCTGTTCCAGGAGAAGATTTGGGGGCTCCAGGAGGAGATTTGGGCGCTCCTGTTCCAGGAGAAGATTTGGGGGCTCCAGGATAAAATTTGGGGGCTCCAGGAGGAGATTTGGGAGCTCCAGGAGGAGATTTGGGCGCTCCTGTTCCAGGAGCAGAAGTTTGGGGTTCTCCTGGAGGAGCATTTGAGAGGTTTCAGGAGGGGATTTTGGGGGTTCTCCAGGGGAACACCCCCACGAGGTGGGGTTGGAGGGATGTTTTGGGGGTGCTGGCCCAGGAGGGGACAGAGGGGTCTCTCAGTGTCCCAGGAGAGGACAGGGGGGTCCCTCAGTGTCCCCAGGAGGGGACAGGGGGTCCCTCAGTGTCCCCAGGAAGGGTCAGGGCGTCCCTCAGTGTCCCAGGAAGGGACAGGGGGTCCCTCAATGTCCCAGGAGGGGACAGGGGGTCCCTGAGTGTCCCAGGAGGGGACAGGGGGTCCCTCAGTGTCCCGTTAGGGGACAGAGGGGTCCCTCAGTGTCCCAGGAGGGGACAGGGGGTCCCTGAGTGTCCCCTGGAGGGAACAGGGGGTCCCTCAGTGTCCCCTGGAGGGGACAGGGGGTCCCTCAGTGTCCCCTGGAGGGGACAGGGGGTCCCTCAGTGTCCCCAGGAGGGGACAGAGGGGTCCCTGAGTGTCCCAGGAGGGAACAGGGGGTCCCTCAGTGTCCCAGGAGGGGACAGGGGGTCCCTCAGTGTCCCCTGGAGGGGACAGGGGGTCCCTCAGTGTCCCCTGGAGGGGACAGGGGGTCCCTGAGTGTCCCCTGGAGGGAACAGGGGGTCCCTCAGTGTCCCCTGGAGGGGACAGGGGGTCCCTCAGTGTCCCAGGAAGGGTCAGGGGGTCCCTCAGTGTCCCAGGAGGGGACAGTGGGGTCCCTCAGTGTCCCCTGGAGGGGACAGGGGGTCCCTCAGTGTCCCAGGAGGGGACAGGGGGGTCCCTCAGTGTCCCAGGAAGGGTCAGGGGGTCCCTCAGTGTCCCAGGAGGGGACAGGGGGTCCCTCAGTGTCCCCTCCGTGTCCCCACAGGCCGCCTGGTGCGAGCTCCCATCGCGGGTGCTGCTGGTGCTCACGTCCCAGCGCGGGGTGCAGGTGAGGCCTGGGGGGCACTGGGGGGTCCTGGGGGGCACTGGGGGGTCCTGGGTGTCCCCCTGTCCCCCCCAGAGTGTCCCAGCTGTCCCTCCATGGCAGATGTACGATGCTGATGGCTCCACCATGGTGTTCTGGCACGCCCTGGATGTCCCGGATCTCCCAGCAGGTGAATCCCCCCCGAGCCCCCCAGGCCAGCTCTGACCCTGTCCCCAAGTGCCACCTGCACAGGGCTGGGAATGCCCCCAGGGATGGGCACTCCAGCCCTGCCAGGGTGGGAATTCCAGCCCTTTTCATGAAGGAATTTTGCCCAAATCCAACCTAAACCTCCCCTGGCTGTTCCCTCTCATCCTGTCCCTGTTCCCTGCTTGTCCCCTCCTGCCAGGGAGTTGAGCAGAGCCACAAGGTCCCCATTTGTCCAACCCTTCTGTCAAACTTGAAAACTTTTCTACAAATCCATTCCCCACATCCCCTGATCCCCCTTTTCTCCAGGCTGAGCCCCTTCCCCACCTCCTGCACACCCACACCTCAATATCTTCTTGTGACAGGCCCAAACCTGTGCCAGGACTGGGGTGTGACCCCAATTCCTGTCCCACAGTGACACAAACCTGTTCCCTTCCCCAATTCCTGTCCCAAACCTGTTCCTATCCCCAGGTCCTGTCCCAAACCTGTTTTCTTCCCCAGTTCCTGTCCCAAACCTCTTCCCTTTCCCATTTCCTATCCCAGAGTGACACAAACCTGTTCCTATCCCCAATTCCTGTCCCAAACCTGTTCCCTTCCCCAATTCCTGTCCCAGACCTGTTCCCTTCCCCAATTCCTGTCCCAAACCTATTTTCTTCCTCAGTTCCTGTCCCACAGTGACACAAACCTGTTCTCTTCCCCAGTTCCTGTCCCAAACCTGTTCCCTTCCCCAGTTCCTGTCCCAAACCTTTTCCCTTCCCCAATTCCTGTCCCAGACCTGTTCCCTTCCCCAGTTCCTGTCCCACGGTGACACAAACCTGTTCCCTTCCCCAATTCCTGTCCCACACCCGTTTTCTTCCCCAGTTCCTGTCCCAAACCTGTTCCCTTCCCCAATTCCTGTCCCAGACCTGTTCCCTTCCCCAATTCTTGTCCCACAGTGACACAAACCTGTTTCCTTCCCCAATTCCTGTCCCCCAGTGACACAAACCTGTTCCCATCCCCAATTCCTGTCCCCCAGTGACACAAACCTGTTCCTATCCCCAATTCCTGCCCCACAGTGTCCCAGACCTGTTCTCTTCCCCAATTCCTGTCCCAAACCTGTTCCCTTCCCCAATTCCTGTCCCGCAGTGTCACAAACCTTTCCTTTCCCTTCCAGCCCATTCCGTGTTTGCCCGAGGCATCGCCGCTGTCGGCGGCCGCTTCATCTGCGTGGGTGAGCCCGGGGCGTGGGCAGGGTGGTGGCCCTGGGCTGGCCCAGCCCCTGCTGACCCCCCTGACCCCACAGGGACATCCTTTGGGGCCGTGCTGGTGTTTGACATCCCCCCAAAAGGGACCAACGTGACGCTGAGCGAGGTCCTGGAGCAGCACCGGGATCCCGTCACCGACATCGCGGCCGAGCAGGGCCAGGCCCCGGTACGGGGGGAGAGGGGACCCTAAATCTCATCAGGGACAAATTCCACTGTCCTCCCAGGGTGCTCCAGCCTGGTCTTGGATATTTCCAGGGATCCAGGGGCAGCCACACTCTCACAGGGAAGGATTTCTCCCCAAAATCCCACCCAAATCTCCCGTTCTCCAGTGGGAAGCCATTCCCTGTGTCCTGTCAGGCCATCCTTTGTTCCAAATCCCTCCCATCTCTCCTGGAAGCTCCCAGGGCAGGTCCCTGCAGACTCACCAGGCAGTTTCCTCCCACTCAGCACTTTCCCTGATGAGTCACTGAACTTTCCTTGCTCTGGGATCCCCGAGGAATTCATCCCCCAGATGCCATTCCCGAGCTGCCGTGTCACCATGGGGACACGGAGCTCTTGTGTCACCTCCCGCTGCCACCCCGGGCTTTGCTCCCAGGGTTCCCAGGGCTGCACTGGGGCATTCCCAGGGTCGGGAGGAGCCGGGAATCCTCACGGAAGGAGGAAGGGGTGCCCTGATCCTTCCTCGAAATCCACCCCGGCGTGGCAGCGTGGGCAGGGCCGGACAAGTTCCAACGGCCACGCTCCCAACCGGGACCCGTCAGCGCTTCGGGAGCCGTCCCAGCTTGTCCTGGTGCCCGCGGGACAGTGCCACCCCAGAGCGGGGGACACTGCCCGGTGTCCCTGAGCCACCTCTCCCCACAGGACGGTGCTGGGGACCTGGTGACAGCCGATGACTCCGGGACGCTGTGCCTGTGGAAAAGCGGGGAGGAGTTCACGCTGCTGGGGAAGATCCCGGGATCTGGGTGAGCCCCGGGGGCGCCGCGGGGTGTTGGACACGATGGGGGGACACCCCCGGGGTGGTGACACGTGGCCCTGTGTCCAGCTGCACGTGCTCCTCGGTGGCGCTGTGGAACGGGATCGTGGCCGCGGGCTACGGGAACGGGCAGATCCGGCTGTGGGAGGCGGGCTCGGGGCGGATCCGCGCCCAGCTCAGCGCCCACGCCCGCTGGATCTACGCGCTCGACCTGGCACCGCTCACCGGCAAGGTACGGGGGGCACAGCTGGGGCACAGCTGGGGGCACAGCTGGGGTCACACTCAGCATCCCACGCTGGCATTCTGCCCAATATCCCAGCCTGCATCCCACACCAACATACACCGGGCATTCCAACCTGACATCCCAACCCGACATCACACTTTGAATTCCAGTCTGAAATCCCAACCTGGCATTCCAACCTGACATCCCAACCTGGCATCCCACCTGGTATTCCAACCTGAAATTCCAACCTGGCATCCCAACCTGGCATCACACTTTGAATTCCAGGCTGAAATCCCAACTTGGCATTCCAACCTGGTATCCCACCCTGCATCCCACCCCACATTCCACCTGGCATTCCAACCTGAAATCCCAACCTGGCTTTCCAACCTGAAATCCCAGCTTGGACTTTCAACCTGAAATCCCAACCTGGCATCCTGCTTGGCATTCCAACCTGAAATCCGAACCTGGCATCCCACTTTGAATTCCAGCCTGAAATCCCAACCTGCACCCCATCCACCCCAAATCCCACCTGGCATTCCAACCTGAAATCCCAACCAGATATTCCAACCTGAAATCCCAACCTGGCATTCCAACCTGAAATTCTAACCTGGCATTCCAACTTGAAATCCCACCCCAAAATGCCAACTGGCATTCCAACCCGAAATTCCAACCTGTTATCCCACCCCACATTCCACCTGGCATCCCAATCTGAAATCCCAGCCTGGAATTCCAACCTGAAATTCCAGTCTGAAATCCCAACCTGGCATCCCGACCTTAAATTCCAGCTTGGAATTTCATCCTGAAATCCCAACCTGGCATTCCAACCTGAAATTCCAACCTGAAATCCCAACCTGGCATCCCACCCCAACATCCCACCTGGCATTCCAACCTGAAATCCCACCCCAACATGCCAACTGCCATTCCAACCTGGCATCCCAGGTGGATTCCTGTCCCAGAGTGACAAGAATTCCATCCTGAAATTCCAACCTGGCATTCCCCCTCACATTCCACCTGGCATTCCAACCTGAAATCCCAGCTTGGAATTCCAACCTGAAATCCCAGCCTGGCATCCCACCTTGAATTCCAACCTGAAATCCCGACCTGGCATCCCACCCCACATCCCATTTGGCATTCCAACCTGAAATTCCAACCTGAAATCCCAACCTGGCATCCCACCCACTCCACATCCCACCTGAAATCCCAAACTGGCATCTCACCCCACATCCCACCTGGCATTCCATCCTGAAATCCCAGCCTGGCATCTCACCCACCCCGATATCCCACCCCAGTGTCCCACCCTGCCAGTGGCACTGCCACCTCCGTGGTGTCCCCACTGTCCCCCTGCTCCCCTGGCAGCTGCTGTCGGGTGCAGAGGATTCCTTTGTCCACGTCTGGAAGCTCAGCAGGAACCCGGACACCGATGACATCGAGGTCAGTCCGGGTTTGGGACACGGGGACAGGGGACAGGGATGTGGCCCTTGGAGCTGTGGAAATCCCGGAATTGGGGTTGGAATTGGATCCGCCCCCCGCAGGTGCAGCACTGCCACGCCGAGTGTGTGACCGACACTCAGGTGTGCGGCGCCCGCTTCTGTGACCCCGCTGGGGACACCTTCGCTGTCACCGGCTACGACCTGAGCGAGATCCTCTGCTACGGCCCCGCCTGAGCCGGGGCTGCTCCCGGGATAACGGGAACGCCGGGACAATCCACCGGGACAATCCACCGGGAACGCCAGGACAATCCACCGGGACAATCCACCGGGACCGCCGGGACGCTCCCCCGTGGGTGAGGGCTGAGCACGGATCCCCCCCCGTCCCCCGAGGGCCGGGAGCGGCTCCAGCAGCCCCTCGGGGATCCTCCCGTGCCTCCCACCGGCTCCGGGATCCTCCCGTGGCCTCCCGCCCTTGCCGGAGGGCGGCGTGGCTGGGAACGGAGCCGGCTCAGACGGGAGGATCCCGGGAAACCTGCGCTACCTGCTGCTCCGGCCCCGAGAGCCCAGCCCGGCGTCCCAGCGTGCGGCACCGGCCGGGCACAGCTCCTGGGGAGGGGAAAAACGGGGAGGGAGGCCAGGGGGACCTGGGGCATCCTGCATCCCAACCCTCCCAGGATCCCAAATCCCCGTGGGTGCTGCAGTCCCATGGCCGCTGGCCAGATGTTCGAGAGCCCAGCTGTGCTCCGGGGCTGGAAACAGCAGCAGCAGCTGCAGCAGGACCCCAGGGACACCCCCAGGTCCCCTCCAGCCCCCCCTGACTGTCGCTGACCCCCCCCACGGGAGCTGAGGTGACCCCAAGCTCTGCTCCCAGGGAGGGGGGAATGGGGGGCTCAGCCTGGGACAGGCCCTGAGGTGGGGGGGGATCCCCCCAAACCCACCCCACCCCTCCTGCCGTGCCGGGGGTCCCCCCCACCCATAAATGACCCCCCCACCCTTTACATCCCACTCGTGTCCCCCCAATGTGTGGGTCAGGTCCCCCCAGTTCTGTTCCCCACCCCCCAATAAATCACCCCAGTGTAGCCCCCCTGTGTCACTCCTTCCTTGGGGGGCCCAGCAGGGTTTGGGGGGGGGCAGCAGGGTTTGGGGGCCCAGCAGGGTTTGGGGGGGCTCAGCAGGGTTTGGGGGCCCAGCAGGGTTTGGGGGGCTCAGGAGGGTTTGGGGGAGGGCTCAGCAGGGTTTGGGGGGCTCAGGAGGGTTTGGGGGGGCTCAGCGGGGTTTGGGGGGGCTCAGCAGACTTGGGGGGCCCATCAGGGTTTGGGGCCCCCAGCAGAGTCCAGCTCCGTTACAAAAAGCTTTATTAAAGGTTAAAACAGCCGCTGCTGAGGTGGGGGGGCCCCGCTCCGGGCCGGGTGGGACCCCGATGCCGGGGGGGGGTCCCCGCTGTGCTCCTGGGGTAAAAAAGTGTAAAAACGGTTGTGCAGTTCAGCCCGGGGGAGGGGACACATCCCGGGGACAGCGACAATGCCACACCCCGGGACAGGGACAATGATCCCCCCACCCCGTCCAAGGCACAGAGATGAGCCGGGGGCTCTGCAGCCACACAAGCACCCAGGGACCCCTCCCCGCGCCCCCCACCCACCCACCCACCCACCCACCCCGCCCTGCTCACAGCTTGGACCCCCCCGCCCCACGGTAAAGGGTGGGGGGAGAAAATACAGCACCAGAGAGCCCTACGGGGGTGGGGACCCCCCAGAAAAGAAAGGGGAGCGGCAGAGCCCCCGCCCCCCGCGCACCCCCAGCCCCAAATACTGCTCGGTCAGAGGTAGCACCAGCGATGGCCGCGGCCGGCGGGGGGGCCCTGCCGGGGGCAGGGGGCTCAGCACGGCCCCCCCATCCCCACCGGGGAAAGGCACGGTGGGACCGGGGGGCTGCGACCCGGCAGAGCCTGTAAACAGCCGGGGAGGGGGGGTAAACAAGCCCTTGGAGACCCCCACCCCGGCCAAGCCCCCCGGTTCAATGGTGAGGGGGGGTCTCAGAGCTGAGAGCCACAGCCCAGGGTGGGGGTCCTGGGCCAACCCCTCTGTTCAGTGTGGGGTCCCTGGGGCTGAGGGTGGGGGTCCTGAGCCCCTCAGCCCAGCACAGGAACCCCCAGCCCTTCATGGGAGCCCCCCCCTCAGCACAGGGACCCCCAGCCCTTTATAAAAGCCCCAGGCCCAAACCCCTCCCTCCACACAGGGACCCCCAGCCCAGCTGAGCCCCCCCAGTCAAGTGTGGGGGTCTCAGGCCCTGAGCCCCCAGCTCAGCACAGAGACCCCCAGCCCAGTCAAGCCCCCCCAGCCCCGAGCCCCCCACTCACCACAGGGACCCCCAGCCCAGCTGAGCCCCCTCACCCTACACAGGGACCCCGGGGCCCAAGCCCCTGCTCAGCACAGGGGCTCCCGGCCCTCCCGAGCCCCCCAGCCCCACACGGGGGTCCCCTCGCCGAGCCCCCCCCGCTCAGGACACGGGGGGTGAGGGTCTCCAGAAGCACCACTTGCTGCGGGGGTGCTGCTTGCGCTGCAGCTGCTCCTCGCGCTCCCGCTCCTTCTTGGAGCGCAGGTACAGATCCTCCTCCTTCAGGTACCACACCGGGGGCCAGCGGTGCCGCTCGAAGTGAGCCTGGTTCTCTGTGAGGACATCCCGGGGGTTCAGGGCACGGCTGGGGACCCCCTGCCCTCCCCGTGCCCCCCTCCCCACCCTCTCCATACCTGGGGACATGAATTTCATCTCGCGGGGGAAGCGGCGGCACACGCGGTTGTAGTTGGTGCAGATGTAGTGCAGGCACCACGCTGCCAGCTGCCGGGCGTTGTGGAACTGGGGGAGGGATTTGGGGGGGTCACCCCATCACCTGGGAGTGCCCGTGCCCCCCCTCGGGGGTCTCCAGCCCCCCCATACCTGCGTCATCTCCAGGTAGATGATGACCTGCTCGTCGATCTCCACGCGCTGCATGAAGGCTCGGAGCAGCTCGTCCACGGCGTATTGCTCTGGGGAAACAGGGGGGGAAATGGGGGTTCGGGGGGGGTCACACACCGCGGAAGGGCCCCCCCGGGTCCCCCCACTCCGCGCTTACACAAGGACAGCGAGTGACACACGGGGACGATCGATGATCGATCCGTCCCCGCGGCGGCAGCGGGGTATTGGCAGGTGACGTCAGGGACCGCGGGGGGACACCGGGGGGAGCGGGAGCGGGCGGCGGGGGCTCACCGGTGAGCGCCTGCAGCCGCGGCAGGCACAGCCGGTCCGTGAGGATCAGCAGCTCCATGGCGTCCAGGTCGGGCGTGGGGGTGAAGACCCCGGTGTAGAGGAAGTCGAGGACGGCACGGAGGCAGGCGCAGTTGGTGCCGGGCAGGGACACCTGTGGGATGGAGGGGGCGGGGGGAGCTCAGAGACACCCCCAAAGGGGGCTGGGGGAAAGGGGGACCCTCCTGGAAGTGCCCTGGAGTAGCCCCCACAACCCAGCACAGCTCCCTGTGCAAGAGGGAACCAGGACACACACGTGTCCCTGGGCATGGGGGTCTGAGCAGCCCCCTGACCCCAACCAAAGATGCCCACCCTGCCCCCCAGAGCCACAGGTGCCCCCCGGTCCCCACCTCGCTGGCGTAGCTCTCGCGGAAGCCCCCCCGGAACATGGCCCTCATCCAGTCACAGCCGGCGATGAGCAGCGGCTTGTGCGCCGGCACCGCGCCGTCATCCACCAGGAACACCACGTCTGGGGACAGGGGACAGCTCAGGGGGACACAGCCACCTCCCAGATATCCCTTATCCCTGCCCAGACCAGGGACAGCCACCCATGGGACACTGCAGACCAGGGACAGCCACCCCTGGGACACTGCAGACCAGGGACAGCCACTCATTGACCATCACTGTCAAGAGGACAAGAATCCCTTGGACACCCCATGCATGGGGACACCACTGCCCTGGGGACAAGAATCCCTTGGACACCCCTATCATGGGGACACCACTGCCTTGGGGACAAGAATCCCTTGGACATCCTTTCCATGAGAACAGCCACCCCTCAGACACCACTGCCCTGGGGACAAAAGTCTCTTGGACACCCTTTCCATGGGGACACCACTGCCTTGGGGACAAGAATCCCTTGGACACCCCATCCATGGGGACACCACTGCCTTGGGGACAAGAATCCCTTGGACATCCTTTCCATGAGAACAGCAACCCCTCAGACACCATTGCCCTGGGGACAACCAGCCCTTGGACACCACATGCATGGCAACACCACTGCCTTGAGGACCCTTTCCATGGGGATACCACTGATACAAGAATCCCTTGGGCACCCCTTCCATGGGGACACCACTGCCTTGGGGACAAGAATCCCTTGGACACCACATGCATGGCAACACCACTGCCTTGGGGACCCTTTCCATGGGGATACCACTGCCTTGGGGACAACCACCCCTTGGACACTCCTTCGATGGGGACACCACTGCCCTGGGGACAAGCACCCCTTGGCCACCAGAGCCCAGAGCTGCCACCACCCCAGCAGCACCTCCATGACTGACTGGGACAGGACCCCAGACTCCAAAGACCTCCAAAGTGGTGGCAGGGGCTCAGGTTCACCATAGCCCCGTGACCCCACTGGCACCACAAGAAGGTAACACCATCTGGAGGTGACAATGGTGACCCTGCCATCCCCACAGCCCCCCACCCCACCCCCCATACCTGCAAAGACACCCTTGGCCAGGCACTCCTTGACGCGGTTGGCGCGGCGCACGTGGAAGGCCTTGGTGATCTCCTGGTTCATGAAGCTCTCCTGGTTGAGCTCGTTGGCCACCATCATGCGCAGGTCAAACACCTCCAGCAGCTCAGCCACGGCCCCCACCTGCCTCAGGTCACCGTGGGGCCTCTCCAGCTTCCCGGTGTACAGATACTCCAGCACGGCGCGCAGCGGCTCCGGCCGCACGCCCCGGTCCATGGCCACCACTGCCATCCGCCGCTCCCGCCCCGCCACCGGGTCGGCCACCGCCTCCCAGCGCAGGCTCAGGAACCCGCGGCCCCACGAGGACAGGTCACGGGTGTCCCCGTCCCCCTCGTTGGTGGGCGGCTCCTCCAGCGTGAAGAGGTCGTAGAAGCGTGAGCAGGCGGTGGCCAGGTAGACGCGGTGGGCAAAGACGCGGTGGCCGTCCTGCAGCTGGAAGACGACGTCGGCGCAGAGCGGGGCCTGGAACAGCGCGGCCGGGCCCCCCCCCAGGCCCGGGGGGGCGTCGGGCACCTGGATGAGGGGCGGGGGGGGCTTGGGGGGCAGGAAGGGCGCCTGCAGCAGCGGGCGCTGCATCTTGCGCAGGTGGGACTTCCAGAACTGCAGGTGGCGGCGGGACACGAGCGCGGCGCGGATGGCGTTGTCAAACACGTCCTTGACCCCGAACTGGGCCACCACGCTGGTCTCGTAGTAGGGCACCCCCAGCTCCTGGGCCACCTCGTGGCCCCGCTCCGGTGGCAGGATGTCCGAGGGCTTGATGGGCCTGGAGGGGCACGGACAGGGTGGGGGCTGAGGAGGGTGTCCAGGGCAGCCCCTCCTCGTTCCAAGGATGCTGGGAGGTCTCATGGCCGTGCCAGGGGGGGCTGGGAGGGCGGCCCCTCATTGTGGGGGTGCCAGGGGGTCCTCCCAAGCCAACAGTGCTGAGCAGGGCAGAGGTTCCACCCCACAAGTGCTGTCAGAACCCCCTGACCCACAAGGGGACCCCATCCTGCGGGGAGATGACACACCCTAACACGGTGGTGACAAAACTGGGCGTCCCCATAGCAGCACAGGGAGGGTTCCCCGCTTTAACGGGACTGGTGGTGACACACTGAGGTGTCCCTGTCCCCGCGGGGCTCGGGGGTGACGCTCTGGGGGCTCACTTGGCCAGCGGCCGGCGTGCGCGGTTGACGGCGTCCAGGTCGGCGTAGCGCAGGTCGAGCTGGCAGCCCACCAGCACGATGGGGGTGCGCGGGCAGAAGTGCTTGATCTCGGGGTACCACATGGTCTTCACGTGCCGCAGCGAGTTGGGGTTCGCCAGCGAGAAGCAGAGCACCACCACGTCCGACCTGCGGGGGTGGGAAAAGGCGGCGCTGTCCCGGTGCCACCCGCTGCCGCTCGGCGTCCCCAAACGCGTCCCCAAACACGCCCAGCTCGGGCGGCACCCGCGTCCCAGCCCCGCCCCGGGACACTGTCCCCAGCCTGGGACCCCCTGAGAGCCCCCCAGCCCCACAGATCCCCGCAGCCACACGATCCCCTGGGAACTCCACGGCCTCTGGGAGCCCCGTGACAGCGACAGGGGACAGGAGGGACCCCACGGGACCTGGCTTTGGGTCACCGCCGCCGGCCAAGCCACGGGCTGCCCCAGCTCGGGTGGGCACCGTGGTGGTCCTGAGCACCCATGGGGGGTGTTTGGGTGGGTGCCAGCCCCCAGCACCGGGGACATTCCACGCCTGCTGTCCCCAGTCCCGCCCCGCGCCCACCGTGGGGCGGCCACTGCCATCCCAGGGAGTGAAAGGTGCCAGGGGACCCGGCCTGGGGGGGTGCCAGGGGACATGGGGGTTGCCAGGGGACATGGGGGGGGGGTGCCAGGGGACACACAGGGGGGTGCCAGGACACACAGAGGGGCGCCAGTACCCCCAAGTCCCCGGAGCAGCCGCGTGGCCCCGGGCCCGGGTTGTTTTTAGTCCGTGCCGGGACGGGACGTGACCGGGAGGCGCCGCTGGAGCCGGGCCCGTGTCCCAGACCAAGATAGCCGCCACCGGCCCCCCCGGGGCCCCCGGCCAGCCCCGGGGCCACCGCGAGCCACGGGGACAGGGCCCCCCCGGCCCCCCCGGTCCCCGCCGTGCCGCGGGGAGATTAGCGGAGCCGCGGGGCTGGCGCGGGGCGGCGGCGATAAGAGAGCCCGGACGTGCCAGCGGCTACGGGGACCGGCTGTTTACAACCGGGGGACACGGGAGATCTGGGGGGGCCCTCCTGCGGCCAGCCCAGCGCCCCCCGAAAGGATTCCCGCAGCACAAGAGCCCCCCTGGAGCCGCCCCCCACCCACAGCTCCGGAGGGTCCCTGCTCGGGGCGGGGGATTCGGGGGGCGCAGTGTGGGGTCACGGTGCCCCCAAAGGTGTCCCCACAGGAGGGGGATGGGGTTTGGGGTGCCAGAGCTGCTCCCCGGGCGCTGGCAGGAGCTCAAGGGGCTCCTTTGGCTCTGTGCATCCCGGGATGGGCAGGGCTTGCGCTCGGGCGCTGGCGGTGGGGGCTGGGCTGCCGGTGACAGGAGCGGGGGTGCCGGTGGGGGTCCCGGGGGTGCCGGTGGCGGTGCTGGTAGGGGGTGGGGTTCCGGTGGCGGGTCGCGGTCCCACCTGCCATAGGCGAAGCGCCGGTCTTTATGGTGGTCCCCAAAGGTGTCCCAGAGGCGCAGGGAGACGCTGACCTCGTCCACCACATCTCGGGAGCGCTCCAGCACCTGTCGGCACGGGGAACGGCACCGAGAACGGCACCATCACCGACCGCCCTGCCCAGAACCACCGGGACCACCCCGCTGTGCCCCCTCTACCCCCGCCCAGTTCCTCGCTCGGTGTTCCTCGCGGTACCGGCTGCTCCCCGGTGCTCGGTACCCCCTGTTGCTCCCACCCCTACCCCGGTGCCCCTCCGTGCCCGGGGATGCCCGGTGTCTCCGGTAACGCCCCTCCCGTCGTTCCCCCGCTCTCTCGGTGCCCGGCGGTGCCCGCGGCCCTCACTCACCTCCTGGCACACGCGGTACTGGTCGATGGCCCACACGGTGGGCACGTGTGTGGCCAGCAGCCGGTACTGGCTCAGCGTGGCGTTGCAGGCGCGGGCGCAGATCAGCCGCGTCTTGCCCACGGCGTTGTCGCCAACCACGACGCACTTGATGGTCTCGACGTTGGGCCGCTCGTAATCCACGTCGGGGTCCATGGGGGCGCGGGGGGCCCCGGGCAGCGGAGCGGCCCCGCTCAGCGCCCCCCGCCCGGCCCCGGCCCGTTACCGACCCCCGCCCCGCCCGCCCCGCCCCACCCCGCCCAGCAGCCAATCAGCGCGCGCCGCCGCGGCACGCCCCGCCCCACCCCGCCCCGCCCCGCCAATCCCGCGCGGCGCCGCCCGCCTGGCCCCGCCCCCCGCGGCCCCGCCCCGCGCGCGGACAAAGGAGCGCCGCCAGGGGGCGCCGCAACGCCACGTGACGGCTCAGCCCCCTCGGGGCCACGCCCACACCCGCGGGTCAGGCCACGCCTATTTGGGCGTGTTCACATGACACGCCCCCGTGGTAGGCCCCGCCCACGTGGGTGGGAGGCGGGGTCGCGACAGCCGCGACAGCAGCGATAGCAGCGATAGCAGTGACACCTGTGACAGCAGTGTCACCGGTGACAGCAGTGACAGCAGCGGCATCAGTGGCAGCAGTTACAGTAGCGGGACACACCAGTGAAACCGGTGACAGCAGTAACCCCAGTGGCACCAGTCAAACCAGTGACACCAGTACAACCAGCGCTACCGGTTACACCAGCCAAAGGGGTGACGTCACTGACGGCAGTGACAGCAGTGACAGCAATGACAGCAGTGACACCAGGGATACCAGTGGTACCAGAAAAACCAGTAAAACCAGTGACACCAGTAGGAGTGACACCAGTAGAAAGTAACACCGGTGACACCAGCAACACCAGTGACACCAGTAATGCCACTCACACCAGAGACACCAGCGCCACCAGTGACCCTGGGACAGAGGGTGACACGGCTCGCCGCACACAGGGCTGGGCGTGTCCCTGGGCCCACAATCCCATTTTCCAGCATTTTTCTCCTCCCCGGGGATTTGGGATTTTCCAGCCGCGGTGCCCAAATAAGGGAACGGGGAGAGGCTTTGGGACAGGAGCCGTGCGGGGACAGGCCGGGCCAGACTCTGCGCTGGGAATGTCCCCAAGACCTCCCCGCCACCCCCTTCATGGTCGAGGGGGACCCGGTGACTCCCCCAGCCCCTAAAGTCCCGTTTCCTGGAGTAAAAAGGGAATAGGGGAGAGGTTCCAGGGCCAGGGGAAGGGACAGGGGGGACAGTTTGGGGACCCTGATGCTGGGGTGGGATCCTGGCACTGCAGCCACATTCCAGCGCTGGAGCCAAGCGCACAGCCCAGCGTGGGCCCCTGGGACCTGCTCCACGTCCTGCTGTGACATCTGTGTCCTGCTGTGGGATCCTGGGACCTCCACTGGCATTCCAGAGTGGGATCCTGGAACCTGCATCCATGTCCTGAAATGGGAATCTGGCACAGCACCCTCATCCCACTATGGCACCCTCATCCCAGTACAGGATTCTCATTCCAGTACAGGACCCTCATCCCAGTATGGCACCCTCATCCCAGTACAGGGACCCTCATCCCAGTACAGGATCTTCATCCCAGTACAGGATCTTCATCCCAGTACAGGACCCTCATCCCAGTACAGGACCCTCATCCCAGTCAGGACTCTCATCCCAGTATGGCACCCTCATCCCAGTACAGGGACCCTCATCCTGGTACAGGGACCCTCATCCCAGTATGGGAACCCCATCCCAGTACAGGACCCCCATCCCAGTACAGGATCCTCATCCCAGTACAGGGCCCAGGCCTGGTAGTGACCCTCATCCCAGTACAGGGACCCTCATACACGGCCCCCCATCCCTGTAGAGGCACCCTCATCCTGGTACGGGACTCTCATCCCAGTGCAGGACCCTCACCTCGGTACGGGACCCCCATCCTTGTACAGGATCCTCATACAGGGACCCTCACCCCGGTACAGAGACCCCCATCCCAGTATGGGACTTTCATCTCGGTACAGGACCCCCATCCTGGTTCGGGATCCTCATCCTGGTACAGGATCCTCATACAGGGACCCCCATCCCAGTTCAGGACCCCCATCCCAGTTCAGGACCCCCATCCCAGTACAGGATCCTCATACAGGGACCCTCACCCCGGTACAGGATCCTCATACAGGGACCCCCATTCCAGTTCAGGACCCCCATCCCAGTTCAGGACCCCCATCCCGGTACAGAGACCTCCATCCCAGTACAGGATCCTCATCCTAGTATGGGACCCCCATCCTGGTACAGGACCCTCATCCTGGTACAGGACCCCCATCCAGCTACAGGGATGCCCATCCTGGTGTGGGACCTCCATCCCAGTATGGGACCCTCATCCTGGTACAGGACGACCATCCCAGTACAGCACCCTCATCCCAGTACAGGATCCTCACCCCAATATGGGACCCCCATCCCGGTACAGGACCCCCATACAGGAACCCCCATCCCGGTACGGGATCCCCATCCCGGTACGGGACACTCATCCCGGTACCGGACCCCTTCCCAGTACGGGACCCTCATACAGGGATCCTCACACCGGTACCGGACCCTGTCCCGGTGCGGGACCCGGGCCCGTTCCCCGCGTCCCGGCGCTCCCAGCGCCGCCCGTCCCGTGCCGGTGCCTCCCGGCCGCTCCCGCCCCCGCCCCGCCCGGTGCCGCCCGTGGGCGGTGGAAAGCGCCGGGGGGGTGGCGGGGGAGGGAGGGAGGGGCGGGCACAGGGCGGCGGCGGCGGCGGCGGCGGCGGCCCCGGGATCGGGATCGGCCCCGGGATCGGGATCGGCCCCGGGATCGGGATGGCGGGGCCGGGGCTGGAGCGGTACCGGCTGGCGCTGCTGGCGGCGCGGGAGGACGTGGGGAACCCCCGGGCTGGGACCGACTGGTGAGAATGGGACACCGGGAGAAGGAACGGGAGCCGCGAATGGAGACCGGGAACGGGGGCGGAAGGGAGGACCGGGAACAGGGCACCGGGAATGAGGAGCCGGCACAGGGAACCCGGAATGGAAACGGGAACGGAAGAGGGGACCGAGACTGGGAACGGGCACTGGGACAGGCACCGGACACAGGACCGGGAACGGGAGCAGGAACGGGCACCAGCACGGGCCGGGGCGTCGGGGGCGGGCCGAGAGGCACCGGTACCGGTACCGGCACCGGGAAGGGGCTCCGGGGCGCACCGGGGTCTGGGCCGGAGGGTGCCGGTCCGCGGGGGGGTCCCAGGACTGAGCCCGCCGCGCTGGGAACCGGGAGCCCCAGCCGGTCTCGCCCCGTCCCGCCCGCTCCCTCCCGGTGCCGCCGGGCTGGGAGCGGCGCCGCCGCCCGGGGCTGGGGCAGGACCGGCCCGGGGGGGCTGCGGGAGCGGGGAGCACCCCGGGCTGCGGAAAGGGGGGTTCTGCCCGGCTGTACCGGGGGGATGCGGGCCCCGGGACAGTCCTGGGCTGGGGGTCCTGGGCTGGCCCCAGTTCGGTGCCGGTGCCGCGGGGCCGGTGTCCCCCCAAAACCCCATCCCGGGGTGGGAAGCGACGGCACCGGGGCTCATCGGGCTCGCAGCCCCCCGGCGTCACGGCAGCGCCCGTCCCCGTGGCCACCGGCCGGCCGGGCATTGCCCTCTGCCCCCGGAGCGCGGCTGGAGCCGCTCCAGCGCCGGCTCCTCCCGGGCGCCCTCCCGGCCGCGTGCCGGGCTCTGTCCCGCCATGTGGCGCCGCAGCCTGTCGCGACATGCCGCGACACGCGTGACGTGCCCCGCCGCGCTCCACGCGTGCTGCCGGAGCCGTGTCCAGCCCCGAACCGGAGCCACGCGGGAACAAAGAGGGGCAGAGCCGCCGGGAATGCCAGGGATGGGGGGACGGTCCCGCCGGGATGGGGCCCCCCGAGCCCTCCCAGGGCCGGGCGGGGGTCCCGGCACCGCCGCACGGGGTGGGGGTCGCTGGGGAGGAGCAGGCGGGGGTTGTGCCGCTCCGGCGCTTCCCACATTCCCATTGTCCCGGGGGCGGATGCTGCCGGCGGCACTTCCATGAATTCATCCCAAGCTGGTGGCACGGGGGAGCGCGGGGGGTGCCCAAGCCTGGCAGGTCCCCCCACTTTATGTGACCCCCCCACCCTGACCCCCACCCTGAGCCCCTTTCTGCCCCCAGGGCCGTCTTTGGCTATGAGAAGCACCACGACCTCAAGCTCCTGGATTCCGGAGGTACCGCGAGCGACGCTGCCGGGCAGTATCGGGGTGGGGGGGGTCCCCCGAATTTCCCCGAACCCCCTCTGACCCCCCCTCATTACAGCCGGGGGGCCGGATGAGCTCGCTGGAAAATTCTGCGTGGGCAGCATCATGTACGGGCTGTGCCGGGTCCCCGATCCCGGCTCCGGCACCCCCAGGATCGTCCTTATCAGCTGGGTGAGTGCGGGGGGGGCGCAGCTCGGGGGGACCCCCGGCCGGGACCCCCCCGGGCTGAGCGATCCGTGCGGTGCCAGGTGGGGGAAAAGGTGCCGGAATCGCAGCGGGCGGCGTGTGCCGGGCACCTGCCGGCCATCCGGGGCTTCTTCAGGGTGAGTGGGGGGCACGGAGCCCTCGGGGGGTGCTGGGGGGGGTGGAAGTTCCCCATTCCTGCCCCCCCTGTCCCCCCCATCCCGCCTCCCCGACCTTTGCCTGTGCCCGGGCGCATTCCTGGCGCTGCTGACTCAGCCGCGCTTTCCCAGTGCTCCCAGTCTTGGCCGCCGTGCCGGAGCTGTGGTTGGGATCCCTGCCCCCCCCCCAACGCGGTCCCGTCCTCACGGGGGGGTCCCGTCCCTCCTCCCCCCATCCCCCGGAACAGCTTCCGCTGCTCTGTCTGGGTCCGGGATCTGGATCCGGCCCCACATCTGGATCCAGTCCCACATCTGACACGTCCGTGGGAATCGCGCCGAGATTCCCCAGGGGAGGGTGGGCCGTGGGAGGGGTGGCACTGTCCCATCGTGTCCCGTGCCGGTGGCAGGAGGCCACGGCCGTCATCAGCGCCCGGCGCCCCGAGGAGGTGACGCTGGAGGGGCTGCGCCGAGTGCTGGCACAGCTGGAGCCCCCCGCCCCTCGCCCTCCCAGGAGGACCACCCAGGACCCCCCGGAGCTGGTGGTGAGTAGGGGGCGATGTCGCTTCGGGGCTTCCCGGGGGTCTCTGGGGGTGTTTGGGGGTTCTGGGGGTCCCACCCTGCCCCCCCTGTGCTCCCCAGGGCACCAACTACCGCAAGACCAACCCGGCGCTGGAGCTGCAGCGCACCCAGCGCGATTCCTTCTGGGAACAGGCTGAGGTGAGGGGTCGGGGGCTGGGGAAGGGCTGGGGGGTCCCCCGACATCCCGGGGATGGGGTCACGGCTGCTGCCTCGGGGCAGAGCCCGGGGGCCCCGGTGCCGAGCTTGGTGGGGGTCCCGGTGCCCATGTGGGGTGCAGTGGGGTCCCGGTCCCGGCCCAGAGGTCTGTGGGGGTCCCGGTGCTGACGCTTCAGGGATCCCACTGCCCATGGGGGTCTCAGTCCCAGTGTCGAGCTCCGGGGGGGTTCTGGTGCCAGAGCTGGTGCGGCGGTCCGTGGGGTCCCGGTGCCGGTGCCGGTCCCGGTGCCGGTGCCGAGGCTGGCAGAGCCCTGGTATGAAGTGTGGCGGGGTCCCAGTCCCGGCGCCGGTGCCGATGGCAGCGCGATCCCAGCGCCGCTCCCGGTGCGGGTGCGGGTGAGTTCCCGGTGCAGCCGCCGGTGCCGGTTCCCGGCGCTGATCCCGGGGCTGATCCCGGTGCGTGCGCAGCGCGAGGAGCAGCAGCGGAAGGAGCAGGAGAAGCAGCGAGAGCGGGAGCAGCGGCGGCGCTGGGAGCGGGAGCGCATGGAGGAGGAGCGGCTGCAGGCGGCGGAGCGGGAGCGGCGGCTGCAGGAGCGGGAGCGGCTCATCGAGGAGCGGCGGTGAGGGGCAGCGCTGGCCTCCATCCCTGTCCCATCCCCGTGTCCCCATCCCTGTCCCGTGCCCGTGTCCCCATCCCTGTCCCATCCCGTGTCCCCATCCCTGTCCCATCCCCGTGTCCCCATCCCTGTCCCATCCCGTGTCCCCATCCCTGTCCCATCCCATGCCCCCATCCCTGTCCCATGCCCGTGTCCCCATCCCTGTCCCATCCCATGCCCCCATCCCTGTCCCATGCCCGTGTCCCCATCCCTGTCCCATTCCCGTGTCCCCATCCCTGTCCCAGCCCCATGTCCCCATCCCCACATCCCACTGATGTTTCCCATCTGTATCCCATCCTGTCACATGTCCCATTCCCACATCCCGCTGGTGTTTCCCATCCGTGTCCCATGTCCCACCCCCGTGTCCCATCCCTGTCCCAGCCCCATGTCCCCATCCCCACATCCCATTGGTGTTTTCCATCTGTGTCCCATCATGTCCCACCCCCATGTCCCACCCTCGTGTCCCCATCCCTGTCCCAGACCAATGTCCCCATCCCTGTATCCCACTGGTGTTTCCCAGCCTGTCCCATGTCCCATTCCCGTGTCCCCATCCCCATATCCCACTGGTGTTTCCCATCTGTGTCCCATGTCCCACCCTCGTGTCCCCATACCCACATCCCACTGATGCTTCCCATCTGCGTCCCATCCTGTCACATGTCCCATTCCCCATATCCCGCTGGTGTTTCCCAGCCTGTCCCATGTTCCCATCCCCCCGTGTCCCCATCCCTGTCCCAACCCTGTGTCCCCATTCCCATATCCCACTGGTGTTTCCCATCCTGTCCCATGTCCCACCCCGTGTCCCACCCCTGTGTCCCATCCCGTGTCCCACCCCATGTGCCACCCCGTGTCCCACCCCATGTCCCACCCCCGTGTCCCACCCCGTGTCCCCTCCGTGTCCCCTCGGTGACGCCCCCCGTGCGGCCCCGCAGGCAGGAGCAGGCGCGGCTGGACGCGGAGGAGCGCAGGAAGGAGCAGGAGCGATGGGTGAGCAGGAAGGGGGCAGGAATGGGGGGTCTCGGGGGGATCGGATGGGTCTCGGGGGGATCGGGGGGGTCTCGGGGGGATCGGGGGGGTCTGTCCGGGGGGATCTGAAGGGGTTAATCCCGGGGGATCTGAAGGGGTTGATCCCGGGGGATCCAGGGTGCCCATCCTGGGGAATCTGGGAGGTCCATCCTGGGGGATCGGGGGGGTTCATCCCAGGGTATCAGGGGGGTCCATCCTGGGGGATCTGAAGAGGTTCATGCTGGGGAATCCGGGGGATTCATCCCGGGGGATCTGGGGTTCATCCCAGGGAATCCAGAGTCCATCCTGGGTGATCTGAAGAGGTTCATGCCGGGCGGCTCATCCTGGAGGATCTGAAGGGGATCACCCCTGGAATCCGGGATCCATCCTGGGGGATCTGGAGGGGTTCATCCCGGGGGATCTGGGGCTCCATCCTGGGGGATCTGAAGGGGTTCATCCCAGGGATCCGGAGGCTCCATCCCTTGGGATTGAATGGGTCCATCCCAAGGGACACAGGAGATTTGTCGCACGGGGATGCAGGGTGGGGCTCTGACCTGGGGAGGTGTGAGGGCTCCATCCCGAGGGATCCAGGCTCCATCCCGAGGGATCCAGGCTCCATCCCGAGGGATCCAGGCTCCCTCCCGAGGGATCCCTCAGCGTTCCCATCGCTCCCGCAGGAGCAGCAGCAGCGGGAGCAGGAGGCGGCCGAGCGGGAGCGCGGGGGTCGCACCGGGCTCAGCGGGACGGCGGCCGTGAGTGCCGGGACCGGGTCCCTCCCTGTCCCCGGGGATCACAGGGGTCCTGACCCTGCCGTGGTGCCCCACGGTGCCCCGCGCCACCCCCGCTGACCCCCCGGTCCCGCAGGAAGCCGCCATCCTGGTCTCCCAGCGCACCCAGAACCCCCGGGATTTCTTCCGGCAGCGGGAGCGCTCGGGATCCACATCCACATCCACATCCCCCCTGGCCGGCAGCACCCCCGGTAGGTGCCATGGCAGGGATGAGGGGCACGGGGGGCTCTGGGGGTCCCCGCTGAGCCTTCGTCCCCGCCAGGTGCCCGCCGGCCCTTCCTGCGGTACCAGCGCAGCCTGACGGAATCCGCCTTCATCTTCCGCCGGCCGGAGCCCCCCCAGACCCCCCTGCCCGGGGCCTCCCGGGGGGCACCGCCCGCCAGCCCCCGCCGGCCGCCGCCGCCTCTGCCCCCCGGCCCCGCGGGGACAGCGACACCCCCGAGTGCCGCCAGCGGGACCCCCGCCAGCCCCATGGGGACAGCGACACCTCCGAGTGCCACCAGCGGGACCCCCGCCAGCCCCAGGGGGAGGGACACCCTGGGGACGCCCCCCAGCCCAGCCCGAGCAGGGTCTCCCCATGCCAGCAGTCCTGTGGGGACAGGGACCCCTCAATGTGGCACCCTGGGGACCCCCGTCAGCCCTGTGGGGACAGGGACCCCCCATGCCACCAGTCCGGTGGGGACAGGGACACCCCAGTGTGCCACCAGCGGCACCCCCGTCAGTCCTGTGGGGACAGGGACACCCCAATGTGGCACCCTGGGGACGCCCCCCAGCCCAGCCCGAGCAGGGTCCCCCCCTTGCCACCAGTCCTGTGGGGACAGGGACACCCCAAAATGCCACCACCGGGACTCTCCACAGCCCCCTGGGGACAGGGACACCCCAAAGTGCCACCACCGGGACTCTCCACAGCCCCCTGGGGACAGGGACCCCTCCCTCTGTCATCCCAGGGAGCCCCCCCAGCCCTGTGGTGACAGCCACCCCCCAAAGTGCCACCACTGGGACCCCCCTCCAGCCCCATGGGAACGGGGACCCCCCCCCTCCGCCACCCTGGGGGCCCCCGATTTTGTCACCACCAGCTCAGGGTCCCCCCCTGCCATGCCTGGGTCCCCTCGCAGCCCCCCCCGCATGGGGGTCCCCCCTGTCCCCTCTGGGCCGGGGTCTCCTGAAAGCACTTGTGGGGTGCAGCCCCTCCCTCCTTGCAGCACTCCGGGTTTGGGGGGTCCCCCCAGCCCCCCTCGGGATGTGCAGGGGCCCCCCCCGCACAGCCCCCCCCTGCCCAGCCCCCCAGCCTGGGAATCCCTGGGGCCGCTGCTCGAGGATGTCCCCAGCCCGCGGGAGGGGTCCCCAAAACCCCCGGCCGGGCCCCCCCGCCCGCTGCAGGACCCGCAGGATTTGGGGCGCAATGGAATCGGGGGGCACGAGTGGGGGGGGCGCTGGGAGGCCCCCTGGGAGCCGGGACCCCCCCCGGGACAGGTACGGGGAGAGGCTGGGGGAGATCGGGGGGATGAGATGGGGGCTGGGGGTGATGGGGGGCTGGGGAAATGTGGGGGGCCGAGATGGGGTCTGGGGTCCTGTGGGTCTGGGGGTGATGGGGGCTTGGGAAATGTGAGGGGGCTGAGATGGGGGGCTGGGATATTGTGGGGCTGGAGGTGATGAGGGGCTGGGGGCGATGGGGGGCTGGGGGAAATGTGGGGGGGCTGAAATGGGGTCTGGGGTCCTGTGGGGCTGGGGGTGATGGGGGGCTGGGGGCTGCGGGGGGTTCAAGTTTTGGGGTTGGGGGAGCTCTGGCTGTGGGTCAGGGGGGAACCCCGGATCCTGGGGGATGTTCGGGGGGCTGGAGAGGGAATGGGGTGGGGGGGCAAGATGGGGTGGGGTCTCCTGGTGGGTGGGGGGGTGCAGAGACCCCTCAGACTCCTCCCACTTTGCGCAGGGGGAGGAGCCCGGCGAGAGCCTCGTCCTGCACAAAGCCACGCCAGGTACCCCAAAAACCCCCCCGGAACCCCCCCAAATTTACCCCAAACCCCCCAAATCAATCTCACCGCCGCTCTCCCCGCAGGCTTCGCGCTGCTGCTGGCCCGGGACGCCCCCCCACCCACCGCTTTTGGGGGGTCCCACCCCCCCCACCGAGGACGAGGACCTCTCCCCCCACGCTGTGTAATGGGGAGGGGGCTCAGCACCTCCTTTTGGGGTGGGGAGGGGTCCCCCCTATGGCACCACAGCGCACCCCCTCCCCCTCACCCCCCAGCACAGCCTCCACCCCCATTGCACCCCAAAAGAGCAGCTTGGGGAGGGGGCAGCACCCCAAAACCCCTCCCCCAAATGGGCACAGGGACCCCCACGCCCCCCTCCCCACCCAAAATCACACACAGCAGCTGTTAAATAAATTTTAATGCAAATTATTAGTGAATATTATTAATTAGGGGGGCCCTGCCGGGGGGGGGCTGTGTGCCCCCCACCCCGGGTTAGAGGTGAGGAAAGCAGAGCTGGGGGGGGCTCTGTGTCCCCCCCACCCCGGGTTAGACCCTGAGCACCCACCCTGAGGTGGGGGGGGGGGGTCCCCAGCACCCACCTTTATGGGGGGGGGCGAAGAAAACCACCCACCCCCCCCCTTTTTGGAGTTTAGCCCTGAGCCCCCCCAGCATGGGGAGGGCAGAAATTCCAGTTTCTCCCCAAAAACAGAAGCAGGGAGCCCCCCCTTTCCCCCTAACCCCCCTCCCCAAAAGTGCTGGGGGGGTCACACCCGGGACTGGAGGGCTCTGGGGGGGTCACGCTGGGGGGGGTCCCGGGCTGCTGCTGCCGCTGCTGGAGGAGCTGGAGTGGGGCGGTTTTGGGGGGCCCCCCCTGCCTTTGAGGGTGCTGAGCCGGGCGTCCAAGGACAGGGTTCGGGGGCGGCCCCGGCGGGGGGGGCTGGGGCTGCGCAGGGGGGGGCCCCTCGAAGAGCGACAGCCACGGGGGGGGGCCCGGAGCGCGGGGAGCCCCCCCGTGCCCCGCCAGGATCTCGGTGACGGCCGCGATGTCATCCGAGGGGTCAATAGCTGGGGGGGGGCACGGGGAAAAGGGGGGGTCACAGGGGGGGCACGGGCAGCCTCAGACCCCCCCCGATACCCCCACATCTCCCCTCGCAGGCTGTGTGTGTGGGAGGGGGTTTGGGGGTCCCTTTCAGTCCCCAGGGCCGTGCTGGGGGGGCTGTGTCAGCGCGGGGGGGGCTGTCGGGGGTCCCCCCGTGTCCCCCCCGTCACCTGTCGCTGTAGTAGGAGCTGAGCAGAGCCCGGATCTCGGCTGAGACATTCTCCTGCAGCAGCAGCCCCTCGGCCGGGGGGGGCCCGGGGGGGCCCGGCGGGGCTGGGGGGCGCGCCAGGGGTGGGGGGGGACAGCGGCAGAAAGAGGGGGACAGAAAAAGGGGGGAGGGGCAGAAAAAGGGGGGGGGACAGAAAAAAGGGGGGGACAGAAAAAGGGGGGACAGCGAGAAGAGCAGCGTTAGGGAGCGAGCAGAGAGCAGAGAGGGGGAGACAGAGCAGAGCCCCCCCCGACCCCCCCGGATCGGCCCCACTCACCCGTCTGGTGGTACAGAGAGCCCTGGGGGGGCAGCGGGGCCGGGGGGCGGCGCGGGGGGGGCTCCTCGATCCGCATCAGCTCCTCACAGCACTGCTTCCACTGGGCTGGGGACAACCGGGACAATGGGGACAATGCGGGAGGGACAGAGGCACCCGGTACAGGGGGTCCGGGATGGGGAGGGGGCTGCCGGGGGGTGGATTGAAAGGGGATGGGGATTGAAGGGGATGGGGTCTGCAGGAGTGGGACAGAGCTCCCCAGGATCCAGGGGGTCCCATATGGGGATGGGGGCTGCAGGATATGGGGTCTGCAGGGGGATGGGCGTTCCATTGGATGGGATCTGCAGGGGGATGGGGGTCCCATTGGATGGGGGTTCCATTGGATTGGGGTTCCACTGGATGGGGTCTGCCTGGGATGGGGTCTACAGGGGTATGGGGGTCTCACTGGAATGGGGACCTGCAGGGGGTATGGGGATTGCAGGGGATGGGGTCTGTCTGGGATGGGGGTCCCATTGGATGGGGTCTGCAGGGGATGGGGATTGAAGGGGATGGGGTCAGCCTGGTGTGGGGTCAGTCTGGGATGGGTTCTGCAGGGGATGGGGGTCCCATTGGATGGGGGTCCCATTGCATTGGGGTTTCATTGGATGGGGTCTGCCTGGGATGGGGTCTCATAGGGAATGGGGTCTGCTGGAGGATGGGGTCTGTAGGGGGGATTGAAGGGGGATGGGGGTCCCATTGGATTGGGGCTCCATTGGATGGGGTCTGTAGGGGATGGGATTGCAGGGGATGGGGTCAGCCAGGTGTGGGGTCTGCCTGGGATGGGGTCTACAGGGGATGGGGGTCCCATTGGATAGGAGTTCCATTGGAGTGGGGTTTCATTGGATGGGGTCTACAGGGGATGGGGTCTGCAGGGGGATGGGGGGTTGGATTGGGGTCTCATTGGATTGGGGTTCCATTGGATGGGGTCTCACAGGAATGGGGATGCTCTCAGGACTGGTGTCCCACTGGGTTGGGGGTCCTGGGGTGATGGAGCTCCCACAGGGATGATCTGGGGTGGGGGTCACCCCGGGGGTCCTGTTCTTGTCCCTCCCATCTCTGTTCCCACTCCTGTCACTGTCCCCATCCCACTCCTCCCCCTGACCACATCCCGTGCCCATCCCTGTCCCTGTCCCTGTCCTGTTCCCAGCCTTGTCCTTGTCCCCATTGCTCTGGGGTCCCACTGGGTTGGGGGTCCTGGGGTGATGGAGCTCCCACAGGGATGGTCTGGGGTCCTGCCAGGGTGGGGGTCCCACAGGGATCAGGGGGTCCCACAGGGTTTGGGGTCCTTTAACAACACTGGGACAGGGTCCCACCAGCACAGAGCGTCCCACAGGGGTTTGGAGGGTCCCACAGGAAATGTGTGGGGTCCCACAGGGCTGGGGGTTCCCACAACGATGTGTGGGGTGCTACAGGGCTGGGAGGGTCCCCCAGGGAATGTGGAGGGTCCCACAGGGCTGGGAGAGTCCCATAGGGCTGGGAGGGTCCCAGAGGGATGTGTGGGGTCCCACAGTGATGTGGAGGGTCCCACAGGGATGTGGATGGTCCCACAGAGATATTTAGGGTAGCACAGGGCTGGGGGGGGTCCCACAGGGATGTGTGGGGTCCCATAGGGATGTGGAGGGTCCCACAGAGATGTGTGGGGTCCCATAGGAGTTTGTAGGGTCCCACAGGGATGTGGAGGGTCCCACAGGAATGTGGAGGGTCCCACAGGGGTTTGCAGGGTCCCACAGGGGTTTGTAGGGTCCCACAGGAAATGTGGAGGGTCCCACAGGGGTTTGTAGGGTCCCACAGGGGTTTGTAGGATCCCACAGGACTGGGAGGGTCCCACAGGGGTTTGTAGGGTCCCACAGGTCTGGGAGGGTCCCACAGGGGTTTGTAGGGTCCCACAGGACTGGGAGGGTCCCATAGGGATATGGAGGGTCCCACAGGTCTGGGAGGGTCCCACAGGGGTTTGTAGGGTCCCACAGGGGTTTGTAGGGTCCCATAGGGGTTTGTAGGGTCCCACAGGACTGGGAGGGTCCCATAGGGATATGGAGGGTCCCACAGGTCTGGGAGGGTCCCACAGGGGTTTGTAGGGTCCCACAGGAATGTGGAGGGTCCCACAGGGGTTTGTAGGGTCCCACAGGGGTTTGTAGGGTCCCACAGGACTGGGAGGGTCCCATAGGGATTTTTAGGGCCCCACAGGTCTGGGGGGTGTCCCGGGGGCTCACCCAGGTCGCAGAGGTGCTGTCCCCAGGCCTGCAGCCAGCGCTGAGCCTCGGCCGTGCTCTCGGCCAGCAGCCCGTGTGTCACCTCCTCCCCGCCCAGCCGGTTGGTGACGGCCACCCCGGGGGGCTGCCCCCGGCCCCCCGAGTCCAGCGCCCGCACCCGCGTGTCCTGGGAATCACACAGGGCTGGGGGGGCACAGAAACCAGGGACACCCCCAGAGACACCCCCAGAGAGCCCAGAGAGACCCCAGAGACACCCCCAGAGACACAGAGACATCCAGAGACATCCAGAGAGCCCAGAGAGCCCAGGGACCCCCAGAGACACCCCAGACACCCTCAGAGACACCCAGAGAGCCCAGAGAGACCCCAGAGACACCCAGATACCCCACAGAGCCCAGAGACCCCCGAGACACCCCAGAGACACCCCCAGAGACACCGAGAGACACCGAGAGACCCCAGGGACCCCCAGAGACACCCCAGACACCCCCAGAGACATCCAGAGAGCCCCAGAGAGCCCAGAGACACCCAGAGACATCCCCAAGAGCCCCAGAGGTATCCAGAACATCCCAGAGACCCCCAAAGACATCCCAGAGAGCCCAGAACATTCCAGAGACACCCAGAGACCCCCAGAGACACCCAGAGACACCCAGTGACACCCAGAGACCCTCAGAGACACCCCAGAGAGCCCCAGAGACCCTCAGAGACACCTCAGGGACCCCAGAGACCCTGAGAGACACCCCAGAGAGCCCAGAGAGCCCCAGAGACCGTCAGAGACACCCTAGAGACCCCACAGACCCCAGAGACCTGAGAACACCCCAGAACACCTCACAGACCCCTGAGCTCCCCATAAACCCCAAAGCTCCCATGGACTCCAGAACATCCCAGAGACCCCAGAACACCCCAGAGCTCCCCATAGACCTCAGCACATCCCACAGACCCCAGAACATCCCATGGACCCCACAGCCCCCACAGACCCCAGAACATCCCATGGACCCCACAGCCCCCACAGACCCCAGAACATCCCATGGACCCCACAGCCCCCACGGACCCCAGAACCCCCATAGACCCCACAGCCCCCACAGACCCCAGAACATCCCATGGACCCCACAGCCCCCACAGACCCCAGAACATCCCATGGACCCCACAGCCCCCACGGACCCCAGAACCCCCATAGACCCCACAGCCCCCACAGACCCCAGAACATCCCATGGACCCCACAGCCCCCACAGACCCCAGAACATCCCATGGACCCCACAGCCCCCAGAGCTCCCCATAACCCTCAAACCACCCTGACCCCCCCACACTCCCCCTTCCTCCCCATACCCCCCACCCCTCCATGTCCCCTCCACCCCCACAACCCCCATAACCCCACACTCCCCGTGCCCCCCCGAGCCCAGCAGCCCCCAAGTGTCCCCTGTGTGTCCCCCGAGTGTCCCCCGAGTGTCCCCTGTGTACCTTGGTGACAGCGATGGTCAGGGTGGGCTCCTGCCCCGCCTCAGCCTCGCTGGCGCTGCCGTAGCAGAGCAGCCCCGGGCCCCGCAGGACACAGAACAGGGGGGTCCCGCCCGGGCCCTCGGCCCCTGGAGCCTGCCCGAGACCCCCTGAGCCGTCAGTGCCCACGGGGGGCACCACAGCACCAGTGTGACCCATTCTGCACCCCCTACCGCACCAGTGTCCCCCCATTCAGCACCCACGGGTGACACATTCCCTATATCCCATTTTTCTATCCCATTTGTCTATCCCATTTCCCTCTATCCCATTTCCCAATTTCCCATTTCCCTATATCCTATTAACCCCATTCCCTCCCCTGCAGTTGCAGCGTCCCCTTTATCACGGCAGCGTTAATAAACCCCACCCCTCTATCCCACCCCTCTCTCCAATTCCCAATCCCACCCCTCATTCCCGTTCCCGGTGCCACTCCCGGTGCCACTCCCACACCCAGTTCCACTCCCGATGTCCCTCCCGGTGTCATTCCCGATGCCCCTCCCGGTGTCATTCCCGATGCCCCTCCCGGTGCCCTCCCGGTGCCCTCCCGGTGCCATTCCCGATGTCCCTCCCGGTGCCATTCCCGATGCCCCTCCCGGTGTCATTCCCGATGCCCCTCCCGGTGTCATTCCCAGTGCCATTCCCGGTGCCGCTCCCGGTGCCCCTCCCGGTGCCCTCCCGGCGCCATTCCCGGTGCCGCTCCCGGTGCCCCTCCCGGTGCCATTCCCGGTGCCCTCCCGGTGCCGCTCCCGGTGTGGCCGCTGTCGCTGACCTGCAGCCGCAGTGTCCCTGTCGCCGCGGGGGTGTCCATGCAGCTGGGCCGGGCCGCCAGGCGGCAACACACGCGGCCATAGAGGGGCACCCAGCAGGGGCTCTGCTCTGGGGGGACACGGGGGGACAGGGGGGACATGGAGGGACCCCCAAACCCACCCAGCAGGGGCTCTGCTCTGGAGGGACACGGGGGGTACAGGGAGGGACCCCCACAGCCCCTTGGCAGGGCTGTGCTCTGGGGGGACACGGGGGATGTGGAGGGACCCCCAAACCCACCCAGCAGGGCTCTGCTTTGGGGGGACATGGGGGGACAGAGGGGACATGGAGGGACCCCCACACCGGCTCCAAAATCCCCGGCAGGGCTCCTCTCTGGGGGGACACGGGGACAGGGGGGACACTGACCCCGAATCCCCCAGCAGGGCCTCTGCTCTGGGGGGACACGAGGGGACAGGGAGGACATGGAGGACATGGAGGGACCCCTAAACCCGCCAAGCAGGGGCTCTGTTCTGGGGGGACACGGGGGGACAGGGGGGACATGGAGGGAACCCCAAACTCCCCAGCAGGGGCTCAGCTCTGGGGGGACACGGGGGGACAGGGGGGACATGGAGGGATGTGGAGGGACGGGGGGGACGTGGAGAGACCCCCAAACCCACCCAGCAAGGGCTCTGCTTTGGGGGGACAGGGGGGACATGGAGGGAACCCCAAACTCCCCAGCAGGGGCTCTGCTCTGGGGGGACACGGGGACAGAGGGGACATGGAGGGACATGGAGGGACGGGGGGGACGTGGAGAGACCCCCAAACCCACCCAGCAAGGGCTCTGCTCTGGGGGGACAGGGGGGACATGGAGGGAACCCCAAACTCCCCAGCAGGGGCTCTGCTCTGGGGGGACACGGGGACAGAGGGGACATGGAGGGACATGGAGAGACCCCCACACCGACCCCAAAGCCCCCCAGCAGGAGCTCTGTTCTGGGGGGACACGGGGACAGGGGGGACAAGGAGGGACCCCAAACCCTCCAGCAGGGGCTCAGCTCTGGGGGGGGACATGGAGGGACATGCAGGGACATGGAGGGACCCCCAAACCCACCCAGTAGGGCTCTGCTTTGGGGGCACACGGGGCCAGGGGACAGTGACCCCAAACCCCCCAGCAGGAGCTCTTCTCTGGGGGGGACACGGGGATGAGGGGGGACATGGAGGGACCCCCAAACCCCAAAAGGATCCTAAAGTCTCCTCCTCATGCCAGGACCCCCCTTGTCACCCATGTACTGAGACCCCAAACCCATCCCCAGTCCTGCAGAACCCCAAAATCCCCAACCCCCCAACTCCTCCCCATCTGCTCCAGCCCCATTGCCCTGTTATGGGGTTTGGGGTGTTATGGGGTGCCATAGGGTGTGTGGGGAGTTGTGGGGTGGTTTTGGGGTACTATGGGGTGGTTATAGGGTGTTATAGGGTGCTACAGGGTATTATGGGGTGTTACAGGGTGCCATGGGGTGTTTGGGGGTGTTATTGGGTACCGTGGGGTGTTATAAAGTGTTTTAGGGTGCTGTGAGGTGTTTTGGGGAGCCATGGGGTGGTTATGGTGTTGGCATGGGGTGTTATAGGCTCTTATGGGGTGTTTTGGGGTTTTATGGCATGTTATAGGGTGCCATGGGGGTTTTAGGGGTGTTATGGGGTGTTTTGGGTTGCCACAGGTTGTTATGGGGTGTTACAGGATGTTTTGGGGTGCCATGGGGTGTTATGGGGCATTTAGGGGTGCCCCGGGCTGTTTTGGGGTGATATGGGGTGTTAATGGGGTGTTACAGGGTGTTTTGGAGTGCCCCGGGCTGTTTTGGGGTGATATGGGGTGTTACAGGGTGTTTTGGGGTGCCCCGGGATGTTTTGGGGTGCCCTGTACTGTTTTGGGGTGATATGGGCTGTTTTTGGGGCACCCCGGGCTGTTCTGAAGTGATTTGTGGTGCCATGGGCTGTTTTGGAGTGCCCTGGGCTGTCTGGGGTACCCTGGGCTGTTTTGGGGTGTTATGGGGTGCCCTGGGCTGTTTTGGGGTGTTACAGGGTGCCCTGGGCTGTTTTGGGGTGTTATGGGGTGCCCTGGGCTGTTTTGGGGTGTTATGGGGTGCCCTGGGCTGTTTTGGGGTGTTACAGGGTGCCCTGGGCTGTTTTGGGGTGTTATGGGGTGCCCCGGGCTGTTTTGGGATGTTTTGGGGTGTTATGGGGTGCCCTGGGCTGTTTTGGGGTGTTATGGGGTGTTATGGGGTGCCCTGGGTGTTTTGGGGTGCCGTGACCCCACTGACCGTCGGCAGCAATGACGAGGTCGTGCGTGCGGAAGCCGTCGTGAACCTGGGCCAGGGACAGCGTGGTGTGAGCCAGCAGCTGGAACCGGGGACACCTGGGGACATCGGGGACATTGGGGACATTGGGGACATTGGGGACACCGGGGACATTGGGGACATTGGGGACATTGGGGACATTGGGGACACCTGGGGACACTGGGGACATTGGGGACACCGGGGACATTGAGGACACTGGGGGGCAGGGGAGGCAGAGGGGGCAGGGGGATAACAGGGGGTCAGGGGACACCACGGGGTCAGGGGACATTGGGGACATGTGGGGACATTGGGGGGTCAGGGGGACACTGTGGGGAAGTTGAGGGGTCGGGGAGGATGGGGGGGTCTGGGGGTACGGGGGGGAACATGGGGGACATGGGGGGACACAGAGGGACATGTGGCACACAGCATGGGGGGACATGAGGCACATAATGGGGACATGGGGGGGACACAGTGGGGACACAGGGGGTACATATGGCACACAGGGGGCACAGGGGGACATGTGGGACACAGGGGGCACATAGGTGGGTACAGGGGGGGGCACAGGGGGCACATGACACACAGGTGGCACACGGGCTACATGGGGCACATGTGGCACATAGGGGGCACAGAAAGGGGCACACAGGGAGGACATGAGGCACACGGGGTACACGGGGGGGCACAGGGGTTACAGGGGGCACACAGGGGGGTACATGGGAGGAGATGTGACACACAGTGACACACATGACACACAGTGGCACACAGATGGCACACAGGTTACACACAGGTGGCACACAGTGGCACACAGAGGGTACTCACGGCACACCGGGGTGGCGGCAGCAGCAGTGCCCCGGTGGCGGTGCCCGCGGTGCCCGGGGGGCTGGCAGGGCCCCCGTCCATGGCAGCCCGTGCCCGGCGGCCCGAGGAGCGGCCCAGGGAGGTGCTGAGGCGCGATGCCAGCTTGCGGGGGGCACTGCCCTGTGCCCCCGCCCCGGGCAGCCCCGCGCTGTACAGCTCCAAACGCAGCTCGAAATCCGGGCCCGCCTCGGGGCTGGGGACAGGGACAGGGGTCAGGGACAGCATGGGGACAGGGGGTCAAGGACAGCCCAGGGGACAGTGACAGAATGGGGTCAGGGACAGCCCGGGGGGGCAGTGACAGCATGGGGAGGCAGTGACGGCCAGGGGGGCACAGGGGACAGGGACAGCCCAAGTGTCAGTGACAGCCCAGGGGGGCACGGGGGCACAGTGACAGCCTGGGGGACAAAGGGGACAGTGACAGCCGGGGGTCAGTGCCAGCCCCAGGGGCACAGGGGGACAGTGACAGCCTAGGGGACAGTGACAGCCAGGAGGCACAGCGGCGTCAGTGACAGCCACAGGGCACAGGGGACAGTGCCAGCATGTGGGGACAGTGACACCGGGGGCAGTGCCAGCCCAGGGGGCACAGGGGGTCAGTGCCAGAGGGGGCAATGCCATGGGGGCACAGCGGTCAGTGCCAGCCCGGGGGGCAGTGACAGCCAAGGGGCACAGGGGGACAGTGACAGCCCAGGGGGCATAGAAGGGTCAGTGCCAGCATGGGGAGACAAAAGGGTCAGTGGCAGGGGGGACACAGGGGTCAGTGACACCGGGGTCAGTGCCAGCCAGGGGGGGCACAGAGGGGTCAGTGCCAGCCCAGGGGCTGGTGCCAGGGGAGGCACAGCAGGGTCAGTGCCAGCCCAGGGTCAGTGGCATGAGGGGACACTCCCAGGGCCACCCCACAGACTGCAGGGACACTGCAGGGACAGGGAAGGGGGAGTTTGGGGCAGGGGTCCCTCCCAGGGTAGGCAGAGGAGGGCAGGGGTCACCCCCAGAAGGGGTCAGAGGTCCCCAAGCAGGGGTTGGTGGTGGTGGTGGCAGGGGTCCCATGGGGGGTGACAGTGGCCCTGGGGGGGTGTGGGGCTGATCAGGGGTCCCATGGGGAGGGTCAGGGGTCCCATAGGGAAGCTCAAGGGTCCCATGAGGGAATATGGGGGTGTCAAGGGTCCCATGGGGGTGATCAGGGGTCCCCTAAGGGGGTGTCAGTGTCCCATAGGGGAGTGTGGAGATGTTGGGGGTCCCATGGGAGGGATTAGAGGTCCCTGGGGGTGTGTGTGGGTGGTTGGGGGTCCCATAGAGAGACTCATGGGTCCCATGGGGGAATATGGGGAGGTCAAAGGGCCCATAGGGGGGTGTCAGTGTCCCATAGGGGGGTGATCAGGGGCCCCATGGGGAGGGTCAGGGGTCCCATAGAGAAACTCAGGGGTCCCATAGGGGTGGCAGAGTCCCATAGTGGGGTGCCAGGGTCCCAGGGAGGGGTGTGGGGGTCCAGGGGGTCCCATAGGGGTGATCAGGGGTCCCATGGGGGCATATTGAGGTGGCTTGGGGTCCCATAGAGAGGTTCAGGGGTCCTATGGGGGTGTCAAAGGGGGATCCAGGGTCCCATAAGGGGGTGTCAGTGTCCCATAGGTGGTGCCAGGGTCCCGGGAAGGGGTGTGGGGGTCCCGGGGGTCCCGTGGAGGGGTGCCAGGGTCCCATAGGGGGGTGATCAGGGGTCCCATAGGGAGGTGTCAGGGTCCCATGGAGGGGTGTGGGGTGAGCAGGGGTCCCGTGGGAGGGATCAGGGGTCCCATAGGTGGTGCCAGGGTCCCGGGGAGGGGTGTGGGGGTCCTGGGGGTCCCATAGGTGGTGCCAGGGTCCCGGGGAGGGGTGTGGGGGTCCAGGGGGTCCCATAGGTGGTGCCAGGGTCCCGGGGAGGGGTGTGGGGGTCCAGGGGGTCCCATAGGTGGTGCCAGGGTCCCGGGGAGGGGTGTGGGGGTCCCGGGGGTCCCTTCCCCCCTCACAAGAGCACGGCTCCCTCGAAGCAGATGTCGGTCAGGGTCCTGTCCACCAGCACGGTGGGAGTGTCGTGGATCTCAGCCCCCACCTGCAGCAGCAGGAACACGGCACAGCGGTGCAGCTCTGGGGGGCACGGGGGGGTCAGGGGGTCACGGGAGGCACCGCGGGGAGAGGGGGGACCCCCAGCACCCCAACACTCACCCCCCTTGTTCCTGAAATACTCCGTGTCCTTCCACATCAGCGGGATGCGCAAATCTGGGTGAGGGGGGAACAGCAGGGGGGTGAGACCCCCTGAGACACCCCCAAACCGCCCACCCCAAATGCAGGCGGTGCCGCAGGGGGGGCAGGCAGAGAGGAGGGGGTTCCCCCTGCCCAGAACCCCCCCGGGACCCCCCAATACCTGAGATGCAGACGGTGCCTCGGCACGGCACCGGCTCCGCCCCGGGCCCGCCCTCCGAGGGGCTGCGGGGGACGGGAGGGTCAGCAAAGCTCCCCACACATTTTGGGGGGCTCCCCTCCCCACGTTTGGGGTGTCCCCGGCCAACACACCCTCACTGTGTGCCCCTCTGCATTTCCCCATTCCACACAAATTTCGGGGTGTCTCTCATTGCCACAACACCCACAAGGGTCTCCCATCCCATTTCGAGGTTTTGGGGTGTCCCCAATGTCCTGTCCCCCCAGGTTTTGGGGTTTTCTCTCACTGCTGTGTTCCCCCACGTTTTGGGGTTTTCTCTCACTGCTCTGTCCTCCATGTTCCCCAAAATTTCGGGGTGTCCCTCACTGCCAGGGGTCTCCCATCTCACCTCCAGGTTTTGGGGTGCCCCTCACTGCCATATCCCCCATGTCCCCTCAGGTTTTGGGGTGGCCTTCACTGCCGTATCCCCCAAGGTTTTGGGGTGTCCCTCACTGCCGCGTCCCCCATGTCCTCCCAGGTTTTGGAGTGTCCCCCATGTCCCTCCAGGTTTTGGGGTGTCCCCCATTGCCAAGGGCCTCCCATCCCATACCCTGGGTTTTGGGGAGTCTCTCACTGCCATGTGCCCCATATGCCCCCAGGTTTTGGGGTGTCCCCCATGTGCCCCCAGGTTTTGGGGTGCTCCTCACCACTGCAGACTCTCAGGGCCCCTCATCCCACCCATGGGTTTTAGGGCTTCCCACACTGCCATGTTCCCCACGTCCCCACAGGTTTTGGGGTGTCCCCCATTGCCAAGGGTCTCCCATGTCATACCCTGGGTTTTGGGGAGTCCCTCACTGCCGTGTCCCCCATGTCCCCCAGGTTTTGGGGTGTCCCCCATGTCCCTCCAGGTTGGGAGTGCCCCCCACCACCACACCACCCATGGGGTCCCCAAACCCCCTCCCTAACTTTTAGGGACCCCCTCCCCGGCTTTTAGCATTCCCCTGTGGTGTTCCCCATTCCCCCTCCCCTTTGGGGGGTCCTCCCCACCTTGGGGCATCCCTTGGGGCCCCCCATTCCCTCTGGGCTCATTTTTGGGGTGTCTCACCGGCGGGCCCCCCTCAGCCGGGCCTCCTGGCGCCGCTGGAGCTCCCCCCCGGCCGCGACCACCCTGGCCTCGCACAGCACCAGGGTCTTGGTGGTCTCCAGCGCCTGCTCGGGCCGGCTGCAGGCGGGGAGGAGCCGCCGGGCGCCCTCACGGACCCGCAGGGCTCGTTCCAGGGCCCGCTGCAGCTCCGGCTCCTGGGAATGGGAACAGAACATTGGGGGTCAGGGGGGACCCCAAAACCCCACCCTGACCCACAGGGGTCATTCCAGGGCCCGCTGCAGCTCTGGCTCCTGGGAATGGGAACAAAACATTGGGGGTCAGGGGGATCCCAAAACCCTTCCCACATCCATAGAACACACTGCAGAGCCCGCTGCAGCTCCAGCTCCTGGGGATGGCAATATTTGGGGTCAGGGGGACGCCAAAATCCCTCCCTGACCCCAAAATCCCTCCCTGACCCACAGAGCCCGCTCCAGGGCCCGCTGCAGCTCCAGCTTCTGGGGACAGAACATTTCGGGGGTCAGGGGCACCCCAAAACCCCACCCTGACCCACAGGGCCTGCTCCAGGGCCTGCTGCAGCTCCGGCTCCTGGGGATGGGAACAGAATATTGAGGGTCAGGGGGACCCCAAAACCCTTCCCACATCCATAGAACACACTGCAGAGCCTGCTGCAGCTCCGGCTCTTGGGGATGGCAATATTTGGGGTCAGGGGGACCCCAAAATCCCTCCCGGACCCCAAAATCTCTCCCTGACCCACACGGCCTGCTCCAGGGCCCGCTGCAGCTCCGGCTCCTGGGAATGGCAATATTTGGGATTAGGGAGACCCCAAAATCCCTCCCTGACCCACACGGCCTGCTCCAGGGCCCGCTGCAGCTCTGGCTCCTGGAAATGGCAATATTTGGGGTCAGGGGGACCCCAAAACCCCACCCTGACCCGCAGGGCCTGCTCCAGGGCCCGCTGCAGCTCCAGCTCCTGGGAATGGCAATATTTGGGGTCAGGGGGACCCCAAAATCCCTCCCTGACCCGCAGGGCCTGCTCCAGGGCCCGCTGCAGCTCCAGCTCCTGGGTACAGAACATTTCGGGGGTCAGGGACACCCCAAAACCACACCCTGACCCGCAGGGCCTGCTCCAGGGCCCGCTGCAGCTCCAGCTTCTGGGGACGGAACATTTCGGGGGTCAGGGGGTCCCCAAAACCCCTCTCAGACCCACAGCACACACTGCAGCACTGGCTGTTGGCAATGGTGCATTTGGGGGGTCAGGGGGTCCTCCAAATCCTTCCCACACCCCAAAAACCCTTCCCACACCCATAGAACACACTGCAGGGCCCGCTGCATCTCTGGCTTCTGGGAATGGGAACACTGGGGGGTCAGGGGGTCCCTAAAACACATCCCAAACCCCAAAATTCCTCCCTGACCCGCAGTGCCTGCTCCAGGGCCCGCTACAGCTCCGGCTTCTGGGAATGGGAACACTGGGGGCTCAGGGGCACCCCAAAATCCCTCCCACAACACCAGGGTTTGCTCCAGGGCCTGCTGCAGCTCTGGGTCCTGGGAATGGGAACATTTTGGGGGTCAGGGGGACCCCAAAATCCCTCCCATACCCACAGCACACGCTGCAGCTCCAGCTGCTGGCAATGGCACATTTGGGGGGGTTAGAGGGTCCCCAAAACCTCTCTGCACCCCCAGCAACCACTGAAGCTCTGGGTCCCGGGAATGGGCCCATTTTGGGGGTCAAGGGGTCCCCAAAACCCCTCCTGTACCCACAGCAGCTCCGGCTCCTCCCACATTTGGTGTTTGGGAGGATCTGGGGGAATGTGGGGCCGGGGCACCTGCTGGGCACAGGGGACCCCAAAACCCCCAAACACACCCGGGGATCCCAGTCATGCCCAGGCAGGGGGAGAGGGTCCCCACATTGTTTGGGGGTCCCAGCCACGCACTTGGGGGGTCCCAGCCCTGCCCTGATGGGGTCCCAGCTGCACTCCCACATCGTGCACCCCATAGATTCACCAGGCACCCCACAAACGCTTCGTGCACCCCACAGATTTATCAGGAACCCCACGGACACATCCTGCACCCCACGGGGAATCTGTGAACCCCCAAACCAGACCGTGCACCCCACAAACACATCACGGACCCCACAGATCCATCCTGCACCCCATAGGTTTACCAGGCACCCCCCAAATTATTGCTGCACCTCATGGGGGAGCCATGCACCCCAAAAACACACCGCGCACCCCATAAGGGCACCGCGTGCCCCACACACCCATGGTGTACCCCAAGGGGGGGCTGTGCACCCCAAAGGCAGGGCAAGCACCCCACAAACTCATCCAGCATCACCTAGGGGAGCCACGCACCCCATAGATTTATCCTGCACCCCAAAAACACATCCTGCACCCCACAGATTTACCCTGAACCTCAAAAACACATCCCGTACCCCACAGACCCATGGTGCACCCCACGGAGGGGCAGTGCACCCCAATGGCAGGGCAAGCAACCCAAAAACTCATCCATTGTCCCCTAGGGGTACCATGCACCCCATAGATTTACCCTGCATCCCACAGATCCATCCTGCACCCCATAAACATGTCCTGCACCCCACAGATTTACCCTGCACCCCAAAACCACATCCTGCACCCCACAGATCCATCCCGCACCCCACAACCGAGCCATGCACCACCCCAAACTCATCCTGCACCCCACAAATCCCCCCAGATTCACCAAACACCCCCAAAACCCCGAATTTTCCAGCACACCCCCCCCCACCACCGACCACCCTGAGCCCCCCCAAGTCCTTCCCGGTACCTCCGGCTGCTCCATCCCGATCCCGATCCCGATCCCGATCCCGATCCCGATCGCGATCCCGCCCCTGTCCCCCCCCTCCAGTGACGTCATCACCTATAAATAACCCCCCGCTGCGAACCGGGGGGGAGCGGGACCCCCCCCAAAATCGCCCCTCTCGTGATTTCGGGGGGCTCCTCAAGGGGTGAATCCCTTTGGGATGTGGAGCCCGTTCCTCCTTCCCGGGACCCCCCCAAACCCGCCCTCCCGGGAAAAACGGGGTTTGGGGAGTCTGGGGGGGTCCTGGGAGATCCCGGATTTGGATTTGGGGAGAGGGGGGGGTCCCCCAAAATTCGCACCTGGATGCTGGCGGCGATCTGGCGGATGTAGAGCATGTTGAGATCCTCCAGGATCCGCAGCCGGCGGCCCCCCCCCCACCTCCATCGGGACCCCCGGGACCCCCCCAGCTATTTTGGGGGGTTCCCCCAAAGCCCCCCAAGGGGGTCCCGCCGCATCCAGCGCTGGGGTGCAGTGGGGGACACCCCCCCCCCTCTCTACCGAGGTGGCTGCGGGGAGAAAATGGGGTTTGGATGGCGCCCCCCCCACACCCCACAACGGGAATTTGGGGGGTGTTTGGGACCCTCCCTGGAATTTGGGGGTGCTTGGGGCCCTCTCTGGAATTTGGGGGGGCGCCCACGTTGTTTGGTCGCCCCCCGGCAGGGAACAAGGAGGGGACTGTGCGGGAAAGGGCAGCGGGGGCGGCGCGGAGGGGGCGGGGACGGGGTGGAGGAATTTGGGGGGCGAGAGGGGCGAGATTTGGGGTGAGGGGAGAGGGAAATGGGGGGCGAGGGAGGGAAGAGATGGGGGGCAGGGTTTGGGGGGCAGGGAGGGGGATAAGGGGTCAGGAAAGGGGGGCAGGGGACAAAGGGGGGGACAGGGATGGGATGAGGGGTGCAGGGTTTCGGGTGCAGGAATGGGGGGCAGAGTTTGGGGTGCAGGGTTTGGGGTTCAGGGAGGGAATTAGAGGCAGGGAGTGGATTCAGGATTTGGGGTGCGGGGTTTGGGGTGCAGGACACAAGAAAAGAGGTGGAAAAAATGAGGTGCAGGAGACAAGATGGAGTGTGGGGACGGGAAAAGGGGGGCAGGGTTTTGGGGACAGGGGAATAGATGGGGTGTAGGATTTGGGGTGCGGCGAGGGGATGAGAGGTGCGGGGGAGGGAAAACCAGCTGGGGGCTGCGGGGGAAGCGGTTCCAGGGTTTGGGGTGCAGGGTTTGGGGTGCGGGCACAGGACGGGGTGCAGGGTTTGGGGTGCAGGGTTTGGGGTGTAGGGTTTGGGGTGTAGGGTTTGGGGTGCGGGGTTTGGGGTGCGGGGTTTGGGGTGCGGGCACAGGACGGGGTGCGGGGTTTGGGGTGCAGGGTTTGGGGTGTAGGGTTTGGGGTGTAGGGTTTGGGGTGCAGGGTTTGGGGTGCAGGGTTTGGGGTGTAGGGTTTGGGGTGTAGGGTTTGGGGTGCAGGGTTTGGGGTGCGGGGTTTGGCGTGCAGGGTTTGGGGTGCGGGCACAGAACGGGTTGCAGGGTGTGGGGTGCGGGCTGAAGTCGGGGTGCAAGGTTCGAGGTGCGGGGGCGGAACGAGGGGTGCAGAATTTGGGGGTGCCGGGAACGCGAAAAGGGGTGCGGGGAGGGGGGGACACCGTGCCCGGGGGTGCCGAACGGGGCTCGGGGAACGGCACCGGAGGAGGAGGGGGTGGGGGAGGCGCGGGAGGAGCAGACGGGGCCCCGTGCGGGGGAGGCGGGGAACGGAGCCCCGGTAAGGACGGACACCGGGACCCCCTCTCCCCACCACCCCCCGTGCAGCGCTGCCCCCCGTTCCCGGTACCTCCGGCCGCTCCCGCTCCGCCGCGATCGCGCACAGGAAGCGGCGGCCGCCCCCGCCCCACGTCCCGCCCCGTGTCCCCCGTTGCCCGTGTCCCCCCCCCCTCCTTTCTCCCAGGAGCCGCCTCCGTGTCCCCCCCCGCCCCCCCCCCGCGGGGCTCCGGGACACCGGGAACGGGCGGGGGGCGCCCCCTGCTGGGGGAAATCCGCGGTGCCGGAGGGGGCGAGACACCCCCGGGTCACCGGGACGGACCCCAGAGAACCGGAGCCGCCGTGAGGAGCCGGTACCGGGGGACTGAGACCGACCAGAGCGAACAGGAGCCCTCGTGCGGAGCCGGTACCGAGGGCACCGGGACGGACTCGAGAGAACCGGAGCCCCTGTGAGGAGCCGGTACCGGGGGACTGGGACCGACCAGAGTGAACTGGAGCCCCCGTGCGGAGCCGGTACCGAGGGATTGGGACCCCCCCCGCGGGCACCGAGTGAACCGAGACTCCTCGGGATGCACCGGGAGCTCTCCAAAGAGCACCGCGATGCCCATGAATGCCCCGGGACGGTCCCCAAGTGCACCGAGACCCCTCAGAGCGCGCCCAGACACCCCCGAGTGAACCGGGAGCCCCCCAAGCGAACCCGGACCGGCGATGAAAGGCGGGGACCCCCCTCCCACCCCAACCCCGTACGCACCGGGACCCCCCCCCAAGGGCACCAGGAGCCCTCAAAATGCACCGGATCCACCCCAGGATGAACCGACCCCCCTCAAAATTCACCAGGACCCCCGAGTGTGGGTGGACCGGGTGAACCGGGACCCCCCAACACACCCGGACCCCTCAGCGGGCAGCAGGACCGGGGGAAACGGAACCCCCCGAATGCACCGAGACTCCCCCGAGCATATCGGGAACCCCAGAGAGCATCGGAACCCCCAAAACGCGGCTGGGACTGAGTGAACTGGGACCCCCCTGAATCCACCGAGACCCTCCCGGTACCGGGACCCCCAAGCGCAGCTGATTTGGGGTGAACCGGGACCACCCAAACCCACCGGGACCCCCCAAACGTCCCCGTGTGCCGCGGGCCAGGCACCGGCACCGCCACGTGCGGGACGCCCCGATCCTCCTGTCCCCTCCCAGTCCCTCCCAGTCTCTCCCAGTTTCCCCCTCCCCGTCGGGTGCCGGGGGCGCGGGCGATTCCCGTTATACCGGATCCCACCGGAATTCCCGGCTGGGCCGGGGCAGCTGGACCGGACCGGCCGGGGGGGGGGCCCGGGGGGCAGGGAGCGGCCGTGACCGCCCCCGTGGCCTCGTGCCCGGGCTGCTCCCGCTGCTCCCGGTGCTCCCGGGGCTCCCGGTACTCCCGTACCTGCGGGGCCGGGGCCGGGGGGCAGCAGCAGCCCCGGCGCAGCTCCATGTCCAGCGCTGACCCCTCCGCCACCGTGGCGCGGCTCCGTTCGTCCCGCCGGTACATGCCCGGTGCTCCCGGGGGTCCCGGTGGTCCCGGAGAGTCCGAAGGATTCTGGAGGATCCCGGGGGTCTTGGCGGATACCGGGGTCTGGAGCCTTCCAAGAGGTCCCGGAGCCCCCGTGAACCGGTGACTGTGGTGGGTCCCGGTGCTCCCGGTGCTCTGGAGCCTTCCCGGTGTCCGGAGCTTTCCGGGGGTTCCCGACTCCGCGGCAATCCCGCGGTTTTGGGGGGTCCCGGTGTTCCAGGAGGGGCTCCCGGTGTCCGGAGCTTTCCGGGGGTTCCCGACTCCGCGGCAATCCCGGGGTTTTGGGGGTCTCGGTGCTCCGGGAGGAACTCCCGATGTCCGGAGCACCGGTGCCGGGTGGGGAACACCGGGATGGACCCTGTGGAGATGCCGGGGTCGCTCCTCCCGGTCCCGTTCAGCCCCGGGATAGCGCGGGGCGGGGGGGGAGCGGGTGGCGATCGGTGCCGGCGGCTCCTGGCACGGGCGGGACAATGGCCCGGGGACACACGGGGGGGACAATGGGTGACATCTGTGCCCGGGTGACATCGCTGTGCCACGCGTGTCCTCGCAGGGAATCCCGAAATCCCCGCAGGGAATCCCAAAATCCCCACAGAGAATCCCAAAATCCCCACAGGGAATCCCAAAATCCTCACAGAGAATCCCAAAATCCCGCAGGGAATCCCAAAATCCCCACAGAGAATCCCAAAATCCCCGCAGAGAATCCCAAAATCCCGCAGGGAATCCCAAAATCCCCACAGAGAATCCCAAAATCCCCGCAGAGAATCCCAAAATCCCGCAGGGAATCCCAAAATCCCCACAGAGAATCCCAAAATCCCCGCAGGGAATCCCCAAAATCCTCACAGAGAATCCCAAAATCCCGCAGGGAATCCCAAAATCCTCACAGGGAATCCCAAAATCCCCACAGAGAATCCCAAAATCCCCACAGAGAATCCTAAAATCCTCACAGAGAATCCCAAAATCCCCACAGAGAATCCCAAAATCCCGCAGAGAATCCCAAAATCCCCGCAGGGAATCCCAAAATCCCGCAGGGAATCCCAAAATCCCCACAGAGAATCCCAAAATCCCCACAGAGAATCCCAAAATCCCCGCAGGGAATCCCAAAATCCCCGCAGGGAATCCCAAAATCCCCACAGGGAATCCCAAAATCCTCACAGAGAATCCCAAAATCCCGCAGGGAATCCCAAAATCCCCACAGAGAATCCCAAAATCCCCACAGAGAATCCCAAAATCCCCGCAGAGAATCCCAAAATCCCCACATAGAATCCCGAAATCCCCACAGGGAATCCCAAAATCCCCACAGAGAATCCCGAAATCCCCGCAGGGAATCCCAAAATCCCGCAGGGAATCCCAAAATCCCGCAGCGGGAGGGTGGGAAGGGGAAATCAGAGATGTCGCGGTGCCACCTGCAGAGGTGACACACGCCAGGGTGACCCGTCCTGGGGATTGTCACCTCCGTGGGATGGGGGTTTGTGCGTGGATGGATGGGATCCGTGCTCAGATGGGAGATTTGGGTGAATATTTGAGATATTGGAGTGGGTAATGGAGCGGGGTTTGTGGTTATTTGAGATATTTGGGGGTATTTAAAAGTTTTTTGTGGATATTTGGGATATTTGAATGAGTATTTGAGGGTTTTATGTGATTATATGAGATATTTGGATGGGTGTCTGAGGGGTTTGTGTGGATATTTGGGATATTTGGGTGAGAATTTGAGGGGTTTGTGTGGATGTTTGGGATATTTGGGTGAGAATTTGAGGGGTTTGTGTGAATATTTGAGATATTTGGGGGTATTTAAGAGTTTTTTGTGGATATTTGGGATATATTTGAGGGGTTTGTGCGGATATTTAGATGGGTATTTTAGAGGTTTATTTGGATATTTGAGATATTGGGTGAGAATTTGAGGGTTTTATGTGATTATATGAGATATTTGGATGGGTATTTGAGGGGTTTGTGTGGATATTTGGAATATTTCAATGGGTATCTAAGGGGTTTATGTGGATATTTGGGATATTTGGGTGAGAATTTGAGGGGTTTGTGCGGATATTTAGATGGGTATTTTAGAGGTTTATTTGGATATTTGAGATATTGGGTGAGTATTTGAGGGTTTGATGTGATTATATGGGATATTTGGGTGGGTATTTGAGAGTTTTGTGAGGATATTTGAGATATTTAGGTGAGTATCTGAGTGGTTTGTGCGGATATTTGGGATATTTGGGTGAGAATTTGAGGGGTTTATGTGATTATATGAGATATTTGGGTGGGTATTTGAGGGGTTTGTGTGGAAATTTGGGATATTTAGGTGAATATCTGAGGGGTTTCTGTAAATATTGAGATATTAGGGTGGCTATTTGAGAGTTTTGTGTGGATATTTGGTATATTTGGGTGAGAATTTGAGGGGTTTGTGTGAATATTTGGGATATTTGGGTGGCTATTTGAGAGTTTTGTGTGGACATTTTGGGATATTTGTGTGGGTTGATGAAGTCAAAGCTCCTCATCCTGCCCTGGGCACCATCCTGGCACTCCGGGGAGAGATTTTTGAGGCTGGATGGGGATTTTGTGAGGATGGATGGAATCCACTCTGAGATGGGAGATTTGTATGAATATTTGGGTGGATATTTGAGGGGTTTATGTGAATATTTGAGATATTTGGGTGAGTATCTGAGGGATTTATGTAGATACTTTAGATATTTGAGTGGGTATTTGAGAGTTTTGTGTGGATATTTGGGAGATTTGGATGGGCATTTCAGGGGGTTTTGTGTATATTTGGGATATTTGAGTGGGTATTTGAGGGATTTATGTGAACATTTGCGTGAGTATTTGAGGGGTTTGTGTGGATATTTGAGATATTTGGGTGGGTATTTGAGAGGTTTTGGGATATTTGGGTGGGTATTTGGGATATTTGTGTGGGTATTTGAGAGTTTTTGGGGGTTTTTGGGGATATTTGTGTGAATTGATGAAGTCAAATCTCCTCGTCCTGCCCTGATCTCACCTGAGCTCACACACCTGCCCCGGCCGGCCCAAAACCACCCGTGGTACCAGTTTCCCTCCGGGACCGAGCACACTCTGCCCATTTCCAAGATGGCGGCAGCAGCGTCACCCGCCCCTCATAACGTGCGGCAGCCAAGCCGGGCGGAAGTGAGTTTTGACCGGAAGTGGGTCCGTCCCGAATTGGGTCCCCCGCGGGCGGATGCGCAGGGCCTGGCGGCGCGGCGCGATGGAGGCCGGCGGGCACGGTGAGAGGTCGCGGGGCCGGGCAGGGCCAGGGGGTGCTGCAGGATCGCTCCCCGGTGCGGCAGAGCCCGCGGGGAGCCCTCGCTGAGCCCGCGTTCCCCCTCACAGGGCAGGAGGCCGAGGCGGGCGGCCATGGCGGCCACAAGAAGAAGCACAAGAAGCACAAGAAAAAGCACAAGAAACGGCACCACCACGAGGCCGGGCCGGCCCCGGGGCCCGAACCGCCTCGGCAGCCACGGCTGCGGCTCCGGATTAAGCTGGGAGGGCAAATCCTGGGCACCAAGAGGTGAGGAAAGAGCGGGGGGGCAGAGCCTGGGCACCAAAATGGGCGAGGAGGAGGAGGAGAAGAGGGGCGGCAGGGCCGGGCCTGTCCCGTGTGTCTCCCCAAACCCCTCTCTGTTCCCCCGCAGTGTCCCCACGTTCACGGTGGTCCCTGAAGGGACGCACTCGCCGTCCCCGCTGCTGGCAGGGGACGAGGAGGAGCCCAGCGTGCCCATCGAGCAGTACCGGGCATGGCTGGGTGAGCGACGGAGGGCACGGGGGACATGGGGGGCTCGGAGTGAGGGATGGGTGGGCTAGGGAGGTTCAGAGTGAGGACTGGGGGAAAATGGGGGGGACAGAGGGAGGGGTGGGGTGCTCTGGGGGTGCTCAGAGCGAGGGCCGGGTGGGCAGGGGGTGCTCACAGTGAGGGCTGGGTGGGCTGTGGGTGCTCTGGGGGGCTCAGAGTGAGGGCTGGGTGGGCAGGGGGGCTGACAGTGAGGGCTGGGTGGGCAGGGGGGCTGACAGTGAGGGCTGGGTGCTCTTGGCAGGCTCACAGTGAGGGCTGGGTGGGCAGAGGGTGCTCAGAGCGAGGGCTGGGTGGGCAGGGGGGCTGACAGTGAGGGCTGGGTGCTCTTGGGGGGCTCACAGTGAGGGCTGGGTGGGCAGGGGGTGCTCTGGATCCCTCAGGGCATTGTGACCCCCACCCCCGTGGCTGTTCCCATCAGATGAGGACAGCAACCTGGCCCCCTCCCCACTGCCCGAGCTGGACCCTGAGAGCTGCTTCCCTGCCCGTGAGGAGGGCGAGGAGGAGGAGGAGGAAGAGGAGGAGGAAGAGGAGGAGGAGGAGCGGCGCTGGCTGGCGGCCCTCGAGAGGGGGGAGCTGGATGACAACGGGGACATCAAGAGGGAGGTGGACGAGTCCCTCCTGACAGCCCGGCAGGTCTGGGGGGCTGGGGAGGGGCTGGGGGGCCTGGGGAGGTGCTCAGGGAGCTCCAGATCCAAGGGGAGCTGGGCTGAGGGGGGACTGAGGAGCCACATAACTCCTGGGGCACGACTGAGGGGATCTGGGGAGGGGCTGGGATTACTCAGGGAGCTCCAGACCCAGGACAAAGCTGAGCTGATAGGGCACAGGGGAATCTCATAACTCATGAGGCACGACTGAGGGGTGCTGGAGGGCAGGGCTGAGGGACTGGGGGTGCTCGAGGAGCTCCAGACCCAGGAGGAAGCTGGGCTAAAGGGGGGTTGGGAGCTCCTGGGGCATGACTGGGGAGATCTGGAAGGACTGCAAGAAGCCCAGAACTGCTTTGTGTGGATATTTGGGACTGATGAGTTCAATCAAGGTGGGCAGAGCTGAAACTGAGGGCACCTCCCAGACACCCCCTCTGACTCCCCTCTTCTCCCCTCAGCGCGCGTTGCTGCACAAGCAGCAGAGCCAGCCCCTGCTGCAGCTGCCCATGGGCGCCAAGGCCAAGGAGGTGACGGAAGAGATGCGGGAGAAGCGCGAGGAGCGGGCGCGGCGCCGGCGGCTGCAGGCGGCCCGCAAGGCCGAGGAGAGCAAGAACCAGACCATCGAGCGCCTGACGCGCACGCACAAGGCCAAGGTGCGGGCCCTGCGCGAGCGCCGCGCCCGCCCGGCCCCGTGCCCGGTGGTTCATTACCGCAGCGCCGCCGACGGCGTCACCGTGTCCTTCCCCGCCGGCTTCCCGGTGCCCGCGGCCGCCGCCGCGCCGCCCGCGCCGCCCGCCCAGCCCTGCGCCGTGCCCGGCTGCGGCAATGCCAAGCGCTACAGCTGTGCCCAAACCGGGCGGCCCCTCTGCAGCCTGGACTGCTACCGGCGCAACCTGCAGCTGCTGCAGAGCGCGGGGTGAGAGCGGCGAGGGGTACGGGAACTATGAGGGGGATACGGGACCTCTGCAGGGGGCTACGGACACTCTGAGGGGGCTACGGGACCTCACCAAGGGGCTATGGGCCCTCTGCAGGGGGCTACGGGCCCTCTGTGGGAGCTACAGATCCTCTGGTGGGGCTACAGATCCTCTGTGGAGGGCTGTGGATCCTCTCTGAGGGGCGATGGACCTTCTGTGTGAGCTACAGACATTCACCGGGGGCTGTGTACCCTCTGTGGGGCTACAGACCCTGACCAGGTGCTACAGATCCTCCCCGGGGGGCTGCAGACCCTCACCAGGGGCCTATGGACCCTCCCTGGGGGGCTGTGGATCTTCCCCGGGGGCTACAGATGCTTTGCCGTGGATACAAGGCAAAGATACAAGATCACCCGGCCATATGGAGTTCCTGGATTGTCCACATGGAGACAGAAGACTGGAAGAGAAACCTGTGGGTGTGCAGTGTGGGGAGCTCCAGACCTTCCATGTGGAGCCAGAACAAGGAGCTCCAGAATGTCTGTCATGGATACAGAGGTTCTGGCCACGCCACCTGGAGAGCTGCACTTCCTTATGGACACCTGGAGCTCCTCCAAATGGATGGAGACACCTGGGATATGGAGCTCCAGAGGGCTCTAGGCTCTCCACCATGGACACGGAGGGTTGGGGACCCCCGTAGGGACTGAGGGGGATCTGGTGTGGCGGAGCTGATTAAAGGCTGTTGTTGAAGGAGCCGTGTGTGGATCTGCTGCGATGGGGAGTCAGCCCGACCCCCCGGGAGCGCGGTGGTAGAGTCCGACCCCCCGGGAACGCTGTGGTACAGTCCGACACCTCCGGAAGAGCTATGGTACAGACCCGCCCTCCCCCGGCTGTGGAACAGCCCAACACCACCTCCCCCCGGTGAGTTATGGTCCGCCCCGGGTGGGCGGGGCGATCTCCGACAGCGCCCATTGGCTGGGACCTTGCCCAACGGAGAGCGGCGACGCTGGTTGGTCGGACGCTTTGCCAATCAGGCGGTCGAATTGCCGTTTGCTCGCCAATTGGCTGGGCTGTGCCAAGTGTCCGCCCCGGGGCGGGCCGGGAGGCCGCGCCCTTCGTCGAGCTTAGGGCTGGGTCGCCATTGGCGGCCGCTGCTGTCAGTCAGAGCTTGGGGGGCGGTGCTCTGTCTCCGGTTGGTCTCTATAGCCGCCAATCATGGAGGGGGCGGGGCTCGGCTTCTTTGTCTCTGTTGTTGGGCGTGAGACTCAGGCAGACGGCGAGCGATTGGCTGCAGCCGGGCGGCGCCGCTGGCGCCGATTGGCTGTCGGCTGCGGAGCGTCTGCTGATTGGCCGCCGGTGGTGGCGGGGGCGGGATTTCGGGCCGGGCGTGATGGCGGCGGCGACGGCCCCGGCCCGGGCGGCGGCGGCCGCGGGGGCCGCGATGGCGGTGGCGGCGGCCACGGGGCGGCGGCGGCTGCTGCGGGCGGCGGGGGCCGCGGCCGGGCGGGCGCGGGGCCGCGGCGGGCTTTAGGCGGCGGCGCCATGGAGCGGCCCGGGAGCGCCGAGGGGGCCTGGGCCGCGCTGCTGGGCCGGCAGCACCCGCAGGTACCGGGCGGGCCGGGGCTGGGGGGGCCGCGCGCGGGGCTGCGGTGACGGTGCGGCCGTGCCCGCAGGCCCGGGAGTTCTGCCCGGGGGTGAACAACCGGCCCTACGTGTGCGAGACCGGGCACTGCTGCGGGGAGAGCGGCTGCTGCACCTACTACTACGAGCTGTGGTGTGAGTGCGGGGGGATCCCGGGAGAACGGACGGGAACGGGGACTCCGGGCGGGCTGGTGGCTCAGGGAGGAGCCGGGACCCCGGGAAACTCAGGGGCTGTGTCGGGGCTGGGGACTCCGGAGGAGCTGGGGGGGACTGAAGGCTCTGGGAGGTTCTGGGGGATCCCCCCGTGTGAACGGGAGTTCCGTGGGCTCGGGGGTTCCGTGTGAACCGGCTCCGCGGCCCCGTTCCCGCAGGGTTCTGGCTGCTCTGGACCATCCTGATCCTGCTGAGCTGCTGCTGCGCCTTCCGGCACCGCCGGGCCAAGCTGCGCTTGCAGCAGCAGCAGCGGCAGCGTGAGATCAACCTCATCGCCTACCACGGTGCCTGCCAGTACCCGCCCTCCTCGGGGGACCTCCGTGAGTGACGGGCTGCTGAATTTACCCCGTATCCCCCAAATCCACGGGGGGGGTGGAGACCTCAGTGAATCGGGACCCCCGGCACCCCACGTGTTGCCCCCAGCCCCTCATACCCCACCATCTTCACGGGGGAGCTCAGTGAGTCAGGACCCCCTGTGCCACCCCTAATGTCCTGGATCCCCATGTACATCCCCAGCCCCATGCCAAGCTATGCCCTCCCCCTCCATGTCCATCCTCTCGGGGCCGTTTCCCGGTGTCCCCTCGGTGTCCCGGGTGTCCCCTGACCCCGCCTCTCCCCCCCTCCAGGGCTGCTGGCCTCCTTCAAGCTCCCGGCGTACGAGGAGGTGGCGCAGCGCCCCGGGACGCCGCCGCCGCCCTACAGCCCCGGGAGTCCCTCGCTGTCCCCGGGCTCCTCCGGGGGCTGCAGCTCCTGCTCCTGCGGCTGCTCCTGCGCCTCCTCCCCCAGCAGCTCCTCGCTCTCGGCGCCGGGCACCGACGAGACGGACCCGGAGCCGTGCCCGGGCACGGGGGGTGGCAGTACCGGCCGTGATTACGGCTCCAGCAGCACCGGCACCGGTGCCAGCTGGGACCTGCCCCTGCCCGAGGAGCTGCCGGCCCGCGGGGGCCCCCCCAAACAAGTGCCCTCGGACTTGTGTGAGGCTGAGGGACACCCCTGCTCCAACACCGAGGGGGGTGAGGGTGGGGCGGGCAGAGCTGTGCTAGCGGGATGCCCAGGGCGGCACCGGCGGCTCACAGGGGATTCGGGCATTGAGGTGGGCCGGGGTGTGGAGGAGGAGGAGGGTGAGCCTGAGGGCTGTGGGGGAGCAGGGGGTGGTGGGGGGCCCGGCTCACCTGTGCTGCCCGTTTGAGCCCCCCCACAGGACCCCCAACTGGGGTCTGGACTCATCCCTGGGGGCCCCTCGCCCTGACGGACACCCACCTTGCAGTGTGGTGGGGTCCTGCTGGAGCCCCCTCCCCTCCAAACTGCTCCTGGGGCCTCCCCTGTGATCCCAGTGCTGCTGCCCGGGGGGGGCCCCATCACCCAGGGGGTGCCCGAGGCCATGGGGGTGGGTGGGAGGTCCCGGCGCGTTCTCTCACCATTAAAGAAATGTGGAAGTACCATTGACCTTGTGGTGGGTGCACTGGGCTGGGTGGGGGCAAAACATCCCCCCCATGACACAGGGGGTCAGCAAAAGTGACACTGTGACACCCTGACACGGGTGGCGAGAGGCCACAGTCATGGAGATTTATTACAGGGGAGGCAGGGGGACTCTGTCACAGCCCCCCAACACCTCCCCTGACCCTGAGCACTCCGGGCAGGCAGGCAGGGGGCACAGGGACCCCCCCACATCAATAGTCCTCAGCCATTGCCAGCACCACGAGCGCCGACCAGCCGGCGAAGGGGTGACAACCCTGCCCGGTGCCATCGCTGTCCCGGTAGTGCTCCCACAAGAATCCGGTGGCCTCGTACTGCCGGAACACGTTGGCCACGAGGTTTTGGCGCAGCTCCCGGTAGAGCTTCGCCGCTCGCTCCCGGTGTGGCCCCGCCGCCCGCGCGTACCCGTGCAGCGCCCGCAGCGCCAGGAAGTTGATGTTGACCCAGACGGAGCCGCGCCAGTAGGGGGGGTCGTGCTCCGTGTTGCGCCGCAGGTACAAGGGGCTGTCGCGGGCCAGCGAGCGCAGCCCGAACGGCGTCCACAGCTGCTGCTCGCTGCTCATGGAGCCCAGCAGCGCCGGCAGCCGCGGCGAGTCCACCTGGAGCAGCTGCAGCAGCAGCGGGAACAGGCTGACGTAGCCCAAAGCGGCCACAAATTGCAGCCGCGGCGCCTCCCGCACCTCCCGCCGCAGCTGCGGGGCCGCCGGGGGCCGGCCGGGCACCGGGGCCGGGCGGTACCAGCGCAGAGCCACGGCCGAGCTGTGGTTGCCAAAGTCGGCGAAGGTGCCCAGCTCGGGGGCCCAGTGCAGCCGGTCCAGCAGGTCGTTGTCGCTGAGGGTGGCCGCCATGTCGTGATAGGGCGCGTGGGGCTCGCCCAGGCGCTCGGCCAGCGCTGCCAGCACGCGGGCGCCCAGCGCCATCCAGCAGCGCAGGTCCAGGTGCCGCTCCTGGGCGGACGGGTGCGAGGCGCGGGGGTAATCGTCCAGCCCCGATGACAGAGTCTTGGGGTTCAGGAAGCGCTCGGGGTCGGGGTCACGGCCGCGCCAGCGGAAGGTGAAGGGCTCAGGGCCGGCCTGGGTGCGGTTCAGCCACTCGAACCAGGAGCGGAGGCGCGGGAAGAGGCGGCGCAGGTAGGGCAGGGGCGCGTCGGGCAGCAGCCGCTCCAGCGCCAGCAGCAGCGTCGGGGGGTTCGCCGTCTCGCTGTGCTGCAGCACGAACTCAGGGGGCACCCGGGAGCGCGCCTCCTCCCCCAGGATCTGCTCCCGCGGGATCCAGCCGTCGGCATTCAGGAGGTCGAGCCAGTGGGCCAGGATGTCGCGGGCCAGCGCGGGGTCCCAGCGGGCCAGCAGCAGCAGGTGGAAGCCCTCGTCCCACAGGAAGCCCCGCGGGAAGCAGGAGCGCGAGGGCACGGCCGTGAACAGCACGGACTCCATGCCGGGCACCGGCTCCTCGCGGTGCTCCGAGCGCAGCAAGGAGCGGCCGTGGAAGAAGCCGATCCCGCCCAGCATCTCGCTGAGCGCAGCCTGGGCGAAACGGCGCTGCGGGAGGGACACCCCGCGTGCCCCCAGCCCAAAAGTGTCCTCGAAGCGTCGCTCGAATGCGGCTGCGTGCCGGGCCAGCGCCGCGCTCAGTGCCGGCCCCGCCAGCCGCCCGTGCCGCGCCCCCGCCGCGCTGCCCGACTCCAGCGTCACCTCCAGCACCGCTGGCGGCTCCAGCGTCACCTGGTGCAGCAGCAGCTGCCCCCGCGGGGGCTCCCCGGGCAGCCCCCCGGTGCTGGACACCCCGAAAAAGCGACGGCGGGGTCGGCCCGGCGGGGAGAACACGGAGCTCTCGCGGAGGCTGTGCCGGACCAGGTCGGTGAGGCGGTGCAGCCCCGGCACCCCCGCGGCCAGGAAGTTGTAGCTGGGGGGGAGAGGAGAGTCAGGGGTGGGGGACACGGTGGGGACATGAGGGCAGATGGAGGGGACACAGCCCAGACGCTCACCTGGCGTACTTGGGCCCCTCCCCGCCCTCCCCGGTGGGCGGCAGGAAGGTGAGGGTGAAGTCCCCGAGCTCCTCCGCCGTCCCTGCCACTGCCGCCAGCCGTGTCCCGTTCTCCAGCACCGGCCGCAGTGTCCCCTGCCCGTCTGTGGCCACGTAGAAGAAGAGGGACAGGAGAGGGGCCGGGCCCTTGCCCTGGGGAGAAGGAAAAAGGAGGATGACAAAAGCTCCGCGGCATCCCAACCCCTCTCCCGCTTTTACCCCCTCACCTCCATCTTCGCCGTGACCCGCCAGCTCCAGTCGCCGCCGTGGTCTCCCCCCGGCTGCTTCACGAACTCGGTTCTCAGCACCAGCCCCTCATCGCGGATCTCCTGCACTCCGAAATTCTCCCCGTCGTGCATCAGCCACCCATATCGCGACACGCCGTCGTTCTGCTCGCTCGTGTGCCGCAAGTTGCCGCCGTGTTGGAGCCACATCAGTCCTGGAGGGGCGGGGAGGTGTCAGGGGCGGCCTCGCGGTGGGAGCGGGGCCGGACGAGCCCCGGGACGGAGCAGAGACCCCCGCGCCCCTCACCGGTCACGACAGCGCGCGGGCTCCGCGTCTTCATCCCGAAGTAAACGTGAGGCCGGTACGTGCCCCAGAAATAGGCGGGCGATGCGAGAGGCCCGGTGGAACCGGGGGGGACGGCGGGGGGCGCGGGGTGGGGGGTGACGAGGCGGGAAGCTTCGCTCCACCGCTTCCACCCGGCAGCCGCCGCCGCCAGACACAGCGCTAGCGCTGCCGCCGCCGCTGTGAGCGCCAGCGCCGTCCAGCCCCGCCCGGAGCCTCGCTGCTGTTTTTGCTGTTGCCGCAGTTTCGGGTCCCGGTCGCGGAGCCGCTCCCGGGGCCGTTCCCGGGGTCCATCCCCGCCGCGCCGCCGCCGCTCGCCCGCCATCAGGCCAGTCGCGCTAGTGACGCCAGCGCTGCGCCAGATGTGGCCAGGCCCGTTCTGCGAGCGCCCCCTGGCGGCCGGGAGGACCTGGCGCAGGCTCAAAAAGCGCCCAAAGTGGCCCCGAGGCGACAACGACGCCGCTCGGTGTCCCCGACCCGCCCTGCCACCCAGTCCACCTCCTCACGTCTGGTTTGTTCTGCCTGTTGATCTCTCCGGGGATATGCAAAGGAGCCCCAGCTTTCCCTCGGATCACCCTGGAACCCCAGCTATGCACCCGCGGTGCCCCCCAGGACCCCAAGGGAATCCCACCCTGCACCCCCAGTCCCCACCAGTCTCCCCACAAAAGTCCCAGTTAGATCTTGCCCACCCACCAGCAGCTGGTCCTTGCTGGAATTCCAGGATTGGGACCCCAGGAATGCCAGACCCCCACACCCCAATACCCCACCCACAGACACAGCCACGGCCGTGGTGTTTGCAGGTTTATTGCAGCTCAGCCCTCGGGGCTGTTCCCCACACACGGCAGCCCTGGCACGCGCCAGCGGCGGGCACGGTGCAGCCGCAGGGACAGCCACTGCTGCTGGCTGCCCGGGAACGGGGACTCGGGCCGGGCCGGGCCATCGGCCTCTGGAGGCAGAGGAGGGGTCCCTGGGACTGGGCCCAGCCCCTCCAGAGGGTCCAGGCCAGGGAGAGGGTCCGTGGATGGTTCCAAGGGGTGGGCGCCTTCGTCTGAGCCTGGTAAGGAATCGATAGGTTTGGGAGAGGTTGGATAGATGGATAGGCTGGGATGTCAGATCCTGCTTCTGATGGGGGCTCCTGTCCCCATTCCCATCCCCATTCCAATCCTTGTCCCTCTCCCTATCCCCATCCATCCATGTCCCAATCTCCCTATCCCCATCCATCCTTGTCCCAATCCTCCACCCTGGGCCATCCCATCTCCAACCCACTTCCTCCCAGTCCACCCTATCTCATTCGCATCCCCACCCCATCCCCATTCCAATCCCATCCAGATCCTTGTCCCTCTCCCTGTCCCCATCAGTCCTTGTTCCATTCTCCCTATCCCACCCTTTCTCATTCCATCTCCATCCCATCTCATTCCAGTCCCACTCCACCTGATCATCCCATCTGATTCCCATCCCATCCCACCCCATCCCCATTCCAATCCCATCCAGATCCTTGTCCCAATCTCCCAATCCTTATTCAACCCTGTCCCATTCCATATTCATCCCATCCCATCCTATCCCATCTCATCCCATCCCATTATCCCATCCCCATCCCATCCCATCCTATCCCATCCCATCCCCGCCTGTCTCATCCCCTCCCAGCCCATTCCCCACCCCACCTCATCCCCATCCCCTCCCATCGCAGTCCCCACCCCCTTCCCCACCCCATTCCCCACCCCTCCCACCCCATTCCCCATGGCTCCCGGCCCGTCCCGCTCTCACAGCAGCGCCGGAGGCTGCCCCAGCGGCGGGGGTGTCCGCCGAGCCCCCCGGGCTGCTGCAGGAGGCAGTGCACGGCCGTGTCCGTGTGGCGGAAGACGCAGAGGGCCCGCAGCGCCTGCCGCGCCTCGGGGGCCAGCCCGGAGCGCTCCGAGCACACCAGCTCCCGCACGGCCTCGAAGTCCCGCCGGAGCTGCAGGGCACCCTGCAGGCTGGCACGGGGGTCAGCCGGGTGTGGGACCCCCGGTACCCCCAGCAGGACCCCACAGAACCCCCCGACACCGCCACCACACGCTGTGACCAGCACCGAGATCCTGGCACTGTCACCAGAGCCCCCACGACCACCACTGGGATCCCACAGAGCCTCTGGCACTGTCACCAGAGCCCCCAGGACCCCCACGGGACACCATCAGCGGGACCCCAACCTGCCACTGAGCTCCCTGGCCTGGCATTGGACCCCCAGCACTGTCACTGGGACCCCCAGAATCCCACTGGGACCCCAGGATGCCACTGGGACCTCTAGAACTGCCACTGGGACCCCCAGAGCCCCACTGGAACTCCCAGCACTGCCACTGGGACCTCTGAAACTGCCACTGGGACCCCCCAGGACACCACTGGAACCCCTGGAACTGTCACTGGGACCCTCAGGATCCCACTGGGACCTCTGAAACTGCCACTGGGACCCCTGGAACTGCCACTGGAACCTTCAGGACACCATTGGGACCCCTAGGACACCACTGGGACCCACAGCATTGCCACTGGAACCTCTAAAACTGCCACTGGGACCCCCCAGGACCTCAGTGGAACCCCTGGAACTGCCACTGGGAACCCCAGGACCCCACTGGGACCCCTGGCACTGCCCACAGGCTGTGCCTCCCCATCCCCAGTACCTGAACTTGATCCGTCGGGTGAGGATGTGATCCATCCAGGCCTCCAGGAAGGCCGTGGTGACCCGTGCCAGGGTGGGCACCTGGGCATCGTGGGGCAGGGCCTGGGCGCCCTGCAGCACCTGCCCCAGCACCGCCTGCACCGCGGCCGCTGCGTAGGCGCTGGGGGAGCTGGGCAGCTCTGGGGGACACAGGGACACAGGGACACAGGTCAGTGAGCCCCCAAATCCCCTCCACAGCCCCCCAGCCCCAGCACCCACCAGCGCGGGGCCCGAGCCGCCAGTGCCGGCCCAGAGGCATCGTCTGGTCAAAGATCTCAGCTGAGAGCCGCTTGCAGCTGGTGGAGAACATCCAGAGCACATCCCCGGAGAAGAGCTGGGACACAGGGTGACACAGGTGACACAGGGTGACACAGGTGACACAGGGTGACACAGGCATCTGGTGCTCAGACCACCCTCCCGCAGTCCCACCATACCTGGATGCTGTTGGCCATGTCACGGATCTGCCGGCACAGCTGGAGCTCCCACGGGGATCCTGAGCTGGGGGGTGGCTCAGGGGGGCTGTCCCCAGGAATGTCCCCTGGCTCTGGGAAAGTCCTGCTCACCTGCAGCATCAGCTGCTCTGCCTCTGCCTTCAGCACCTGGAGAGGAGCAGATGGAGTGAGCCCAGCCCTGCTGTGTCCCCCCAGTGCCCTGTGCCCCCCGTGCCCTCCATGCCCCTGTACCTGCAGGTCTCCCTGGGTGAGCAGCAGGAACTGAGGCAGTGCCCAGGCCGCCAGGTACCGCCCAGCCCGGCCCGTCAGCCACGCGTGGGCGGCCGCCACCGCCGCCAGGCACCGGCCAAGCACCTGCAGCCGCAGGCAGAGACCCCCAGGGGGGGCTGCGGGCGGGGGTCAGCACAGAGAGGACCCCCAGACCCGCCTGCCCCCCTCCCCAGACCCCTCTCACCGTGCGGGCGGGCGGGCAGCAGGCGCAGGCAGCGCAGGGCCAGGGCCAGGGCTGGGAAGAGGCACCGGAGCTGCTGGGCTGTGCGGCTGCACCCCAGCCCCGGGGACCCCCCTGGGGCCTCCAAGCACTTGTCTGACAGCCCTGAGCCCAGAGCACGGGTAAAATCTGGAGGAGAAACAGTGAGAAGGTCCCAACATCCTCCACTTGCACCCCACACGCCATCCCATATTGCATATCTTACCCTTCATAGCATACCCCACTCCCTCACCCCATATCCACCGAGTGCCCCACATTCTGCCCCCCACCTTGTACCCCAGAGCCCACACCCCACCCCACACCCTGCACCCCTCCCTGAGGCCCCCCAGCCCCCATACCCGTGTCCCAGCTGCAGAGAACACTCCGGCACAGCAGCTGCAGGCAGAGCCTCCCCAGCTCCTCCCGGCACTCAGCAGGCACACGGGCTGTGGGGACACACCAGGGTCAGGGTGGCAGAGGGACACCCGAGGGACCCCACACCCCCTGTACCCCCACATACCAACAGCCAGCGCACGGCTCAGCTCCCACACCGCGGTGACAGTGGCACTGGGGGTGGCAGGAGGGGTGCTCAGGCTGTCCCCCAGCACAGCTCCCACATTCTCCCAGAGCAGCAGGCGGTACCGGGCACTCAGGGTGGCAGTCACGGGGCCACGGGCAGCGTCCAGCCATCGCACGGCCTTCCAGCCCCCTGCACTGCCCGGCCGCAGCCCCGGGGGCTCGGGGCTCTCTGACAGCACCGGCTGCCACAGGCTGTCAGCTGAGGCCACCAGCGCCCCAAAAACGTGTCCCATCAGCTCCTCGTCCTCCTGGCACAGCGCCTGCAGCTCTGCCGCCAGTGCCGATGCTGCTCCAGAATGTTCTGTGTCCATCTCAGCTGTGGGTGGCCACGGCACCCCCACATCCTCCCAGCGGACGTGTCCATCCCTGATGTCCCCACTCTGGGGCCACAGGAGGGGCTGGAGCCTCTGAGCCACGGCCCGGCCACGCTCGGCCGCCAGCAGCCGCAGCACCGCGCCCACCGTGAAGGCACCGGGCGCCCTCACCTCGGGGCCCAGCTCCTCAGCCAGCCCCGCCACCACGCGGTTATAGATCTCCAACCCCTGGAAGAGCTCAGCCAGGCTCTCACCGTCCGGGGCGGGATTACCGGGGCGGCCCAGCTGCCTCAGCCGTGCCTCGATGTGCCGCCCGGTGAGGCGTGAGGCCATCAGGGCGGGCAGCAGCAGCGCCCAGCGGATGTGCAGCACGGCCTGGCCCCGGCGCTGCGGCAGCGTCCGCAGCCACGCGTCCGCCCGCAGCCGCCGCAGCAGCGCGGCCCAGTGCCCCGCATGCGCCCGCAGCTCCGCGCACAGCTCCCGCAGCACCGGCACCGCCGCCTCACCGGGCTCTCCGGGCTCCGGTAACGCCTGCAGCCGCCGTAGGAAGTCGGAGGAGGCCTTGAGGCGTCGAGTGAAGTCGCGGGCCAGGCGAAGCTGGTGGCGGTGCTGCAGCAGCGCGTGCAGGGTCGCTCCCCGCTCCGCCACGCGCTGCCGCACGGGGTCCTCGGAAAAGTCACCGGCGCCGCTGCTGCCGGGATGGGGCCGCACGTACCCCAGGAAGGTCTCGGTGCGAGGGTCCTCCCAGACGCACAGGCAGCGGCGCAGCGCCGGGAAGGTTTGCTCCAGAGGGACCACGATGGATGCCGCTTCATCCTCGTCCTCGTCATCGTCCTCGTCGGTGTCACCGCGCCGGCTCGACCGCGGGGACAGCAGGCGGCGCAGTCCCGGGGTGACGCTGCGCAGCATGGCCTCTGCCCGCTGCAAGGAGCGCGCCAGGGGCCCCCGCGACCCGCCTGGGGGCATGGGACCCTCAGGATGGGGCAGGCACCATGGTGTAGGGTGGAGACCCCAAATTTGAAGAACCTTGCTGTGAGACAGCACCTGCCCACCATTGTCCCAATGCCACCCTAACCCTGAGATCCCCAGGACCCCACTGCCCATTGGGATCCCCACAGCCCACCACACGCCATCAATGCCGCCTCCAAGGATCCCTAACCCCATCAGGATCCTCCACACTCCCCCCAGGACGATAGACCCCATCAGGATCCCCGCAGCCCCCCAGAACTCCCCGCCCCCTTATGCTCCCCGCAGCCCCCGGGGGTCTCACCGGGCTCGGGGGGGTCCCCGCGGGCAGCCCCATCGCCCGGTCCCGGCCGAGCCGTCAGCAGCAGCAGGATGAGGCCGCCCAGGCCGGCGTCGCCCACCTGGAGGGGTACGAGGGGCTCAGGACCCCCGGGCAAGGGCGAAGGGCGGGGGCACGTATGACCCCGCCCACTGTCACACAGACCACGCCCCCACCAAGCCCCACCTCGCTCCCGCTGTGGCCACGCCCACGGTCAGGGCTCGGCACGTTTGGCCACTCCCCCGTCCCGCCCCTTGCGCCGTTGCCATGGAAACGTAGCACAGCCCGGGCCCGGTGCCCCCCTGCCCACCCCGTTACCGGCCCGGCACCGCCGCTGTCCCGGGAGGGGTGTCCGAGCTTCCCCCGCCCCGAGCGGCCTCACCTGCAGGCATAGCTCTCCGCCGCGCCGCTCAGCGCCGCCGGCGTCCATGCCGGGCCATGCCGGGGGCGGCGGCAGCAAAGAGGCTTAGGCCGCGCCCTCGTTAATCCGGGGGGCTGGGCCAAGCTGGCCGCCAGGAGGGGCCCGGCGTGAGGGGCGGGACGAGCGGCGGGGGGCGGCCGAGCCCAAGGCCTTGGGGCAGGCGGGGACGGCGGGAGAGGATGTGGAGCGCCGGTCCCGCTCCGTGAGGGCCCTGCGGGCCGCCGTCCTGCCCGCACCCAACATGGCGGCGGGGCGGCCTCAAGCGGCGCCGTGACGTTGTTCCGGTAGGGCCGTGATGCAATCCCGAGGCGCGGCGGCCGTTCGTGGCGATGCGGGGCTCGGGAGTTACGCGGGAGCAGGACGGGCCTGGACTGGGCGATTTCGGGCCTGCTCCCGCTGCCTGCCCCTGGGGCTGCACGCTGGGCCCCGCTGGATGGAGCGGCGGTACGTACCGGGCCGGGGAGGGAGCCCAGAGTGCGGCCCGGTTTCGGTTCCGCCTCCGCCGGCTCATGGCTGTTTGTGCTCCCCGCAGCGCCATTCTGCCCCCGGCACCGCATGTCCAGCTTCGCCGACCTCCCGGTACCGTCCCAGCCGGTGATTCAGTATAAGGAGGGGGAGGTGTGTCTGCTCTGGGATGACGGTGAGTGCGGCGGGAGCTACCGGGGATCCCCGTGCTCGGGAATCGCCACGGGAGGGGGAACGGGATGGGGACAGCCGGGATCCGGTGCCTGGGACTGCTCCTCACACAGGCCGTTCTCCTGCCAGGCCCCACGGTGGATTACTACCCCATGGGGTATGATGATGATGACGATGAGGATGGCAATTACGATTACGATGAGGACGAGTTCGCCGCTGGTTTGCAGTTCTTGGACGTTCCCGTGGCGGAGGGGGCCGTTCCTTACCGCTATTGCGGCTTCCGCAAGTCCTTCCTGTGCTCGGAGCCGCCCCCGCAGCTGCCCCGGACCCCTCCCACCGCCCTGGACGCGCGGCTGGACCGGCTGCCCACGCCCCGCCGGACCTGGCTCACGGCAGAGGTGGGCAAAATCCCCCCGATGTCCCCCAGGGGCTGGAGGGTTCCACTTCGTGGCCTCGGAGCTGTCCTGACTCAGGGCATCCCTTTTCCTGTAGGAAGCTGAGAAGAATGCACAGGAGCTGGTGGCAGAGGAGGAGCGGGCCAAGAAGAAGGCAGAGAAGAAGAAGCTGAAGAAGAAGGTGGGTGAGCCCTGGGAAGGGCCCCTGCCAGCTCCTGGGGATTGGGGTCACTGCCTCTTCTTGGGGTGCTGCCAGCGGGTCTCTGAGCTGGGGGCTGAGGCTGCATTTCTCTGTTCGTGGCTTCATGTTCTTCCTTTTCAGAAACAAAAAGACCGAAAGAAACGGGAGAAACTGGGTCAAGAGCAGAAGAACAAAGAGAGCACTGACCCAGTGAGTGACCAGTCCGGCCTGCTCGTGCTGTTCTAGGGGTGCCCAGAGGTGGGGGGGGGGCAGCCAGCACCCCCTAGCCCTGTCACCTCACCCCCTCCCTGTCCTTGCAGAGCCCCCCAAGTGGCCGTGCAGGTGCTGGGCCTCCCTCTGATGGTGCTGAGGATGAGGAGTGCTGCCCAGAGCCCTCCCCATGCCCTGGGGACTCTGCAGTGCCCTCAGAGGAGCCTGGGCCGGAGGACGCAGCAGTGACAGAGGTGAGGGACAGGGTCCCCGTGCAGGCCATCTGTGAGTGGGGGGTCCCAGGGCTCTGCCTGTCCATCCCCCTGCCTTCTCCCTGCTTCCTCAGGAGGAGCTGGACCTGAGCTGCACTTTTGTCTGCAAAGCCCGGGAGAAGGCAGGGGTCAGGCTGCCCCCCCCAGGCAGTGACCGCTCCCAGGGGACACAGAACGTGGAACCAAGCAGGAAGGTGCCTGAGAAGGGAAGTGGGGACCATGTGGGGACACCTGTGTCCCCTCAACCCCCCCAGCCCAGGCCACCCAGCCCCAACACGCTGGCACAGAGCCTGGCGCTTGCAGGTCAGTGCAGGGACCCCCAGAGGGGCCAGGGGAGGGCACTGGGGGCTCTCCCTGCTTCTCACAGCTCAGAGGAGCTGTGCTAGGGGGACTGTCCCTCCCTGTGTCCCTGTGTCACCTCCCCAGGCCACGGCATCGAGGCAGCCCAGATGGGCCAACACGCTGAGGCTGTTTGGGCTTTCACCGTGGCCCTGGAGCTGAACCCCCGGGAACACCGGTGAGCAGAGGGGTTTGGGGGGTGCTGGGGTGGCAGGGCCAGGCCTCGGTGACACCCCCACATCCCCTCAGGCTCCTGGGGAACCGCTCCTACTGCCTGGAGAAGCTGGGGCGCTTCGAGGAGGCGCTGGCGGACGCGGAGGCGGCACTGGCGCTGCAGCCAGGCTGGCCCAAGGGCTCCTTCCGCAAGGGCAAAGCCCTCAGGGGGCTCCAGGTACCCTTGGGAGGTCCAGGGACTGGGCAGGGGGCTGGGGTCTTGAGGGGGAGCATGGCTGGGTGAGGGGCTGTGGGGTTCTAGGAGTGGGTATGGGGCTGTCAGAGTTGTTGGAGACAAACTGGGGGATTTGGGGTGCTGGGAAGGGAGCTGAGGGGTGCCAGTGGGTGTGGGAGGGGCTGTGGGGAACTGGAGGAGCTGTTGGGTGCTGTGGATGAGGGGTGGGGTTGGCTGCATTAGGTGTGAGCTGAGGCTGGGAGTACTGGGGATGCTACAGAGTGTTGGTGGGGTGGGGTAGGGCTGCACTGGGGGGTGTCAGTGGGGCTTTGAGGCAATTTGGGCTGGGTGGGGGCTGTGGGGGGCTGTGGATGAGGGGTGCATTAGGTGTGAGTTGGGGCTGGGAGCACTGGGCAAGGCACAGGGTGCTACTGGGGTGGGGTAGGGCCGCACTGGGGGGTATCAGTGAAGCTTTGAGGTGCCATTTGGGCTGGATGGGGGCTGTGGGGAACTGGAGGAGCTGTGGTTGAAGGGTGGGGCTGGTGCATTAGATGTGAATTTGGGCTTGGGGATGGGCAGAGCACTGGGGATGCTACAGGGTGCTGCTGGGATGGGGTAGGGCAGCATTGGGGGGTATCAGTGAAGCTTTGAGGTGCCATTTGGGCTGGGTGAGGGCTGTGGGGAACTGGAGGAGCTGTGGGGTGCTGTGGATGAGGGGTGCATTAGGTGTGAATTGGGGCTGGGAGCACTGGGCAGAACACTGGGGATGCTACAGGATGTTGGTGGGGTGGGGTAGGGCTGCCCTGGGGGGTATCAGTGAAGCTTTGAGGTGCCATTTGGGCTGGGTGGGGGTCGTGGGGTGCCTGTGGGGGCAGGCAGGGGTTGCAGGTGCCCCCTGGCCCCCAGCGCTACGCCGAGGCCGCTCGGACCTTCGAGGAGCTGCTGCAGCAGGACAGGGCCTACGCTGAGGCAGCCACGCAGCTGGAGGCCTGCAGGGCCCTGCTGCAGGTGAGACCCCCCCTTTCCCAGCCCCCTGCCCCTGCCCCCTGCCCTGCTGTGCCCCCCACGCCTCACCCCTGTCACCTCACAGCAGTGCAGCCGCCCCGGGGGTGTCCCCGTGTCCCCCTTCCTGCTCAAGGCTAAGGAGCCGCTGTTTCTCCCTGGTAAGGGACAGGGGTGGGTGGGCTGGGGGGACCCCGGGGCTGTCCCTTTGTCCCCAGTGGGTGCTGAACCCCTTTGGCTCCTCGGCAGCAGGATGGACAACCACGAGCTGCCAGGACACAGATGACAAAACTGTGACGGGAGGCAGTGGCAAGACCCCAACAAAAGACCCAGGACGGGCACCTGCTGTGGCCAGTGGCTGCCCGTCACTGCCACCAAGCCACCCTGCCAGGTATGGGGGCTCTGGTGGTCTGGGAGGGGGCTCAGAGTGGGGCAGTGCTAGCTCTGATGACACCAGGATGGCTCTTGGCAGGGACTGCTTCCCACTCTGGGTGGGCAATGTCACCTCCCACATCACTGAGAAGGTGCTGCGTTGTGCCTTTGGCCGGTGAGTGACCCCAGGGCAGCTCCTCCTGCAGGACCCCAAACCTCTGCCACCCCCTGGTGACCCCCAAGCTCCCCAGCTCTGTCCCTGTCCTCGTTCTCTGCTGGGTTTGACCTGCAGGGGATGCTTGGGGGGAGTAATGTCTGACACACACTGCCCCCAGTTTTAGGAGTCTTTGTTCCACAGCTTGGGGTGTTTTTAACTGTTCCCCCTCAGCTTTGGAGTTTCTGTTCCTCCTCAGCTTTGGGAATTTGTTCCCCCATCCCGGAGATTTGGGGGTGTCTCACTCTCTCCATCTTTGGGTGTCATTCACCCTTCCCCAGCTTTTGGGGGTTGCTAAGCCTGCTTTACAAGTTTAAGAGTCTCTGACCCTCCCACCCTGCAGGTTTGGGGTGGTCTCTAACCCTCCACCTCCCCATTTAGGAATCTCTAACTGTTTCCCCCCCCCAATTTGGGGGTCTGTGTGTGCCCCCCAGGTTTGGGGAGATCCGCTCTGTGCGGCTGCTCCCGGGGCGCCGCTGTGCCTTCATCAACTTCCGTGGCAAAGCAGAGGCTGAGGAGGCCTTCAGGGCCATGCAGGTGAGCTGGGGCACCTTGTGGGACCCCCTTCCACCCCTTAGGGGACCTGTGCCAGCTGCCAGCTCCTTCTGTCCCCAGGGTGCCACCGTGGAGGGCAGCAAGGTGTTGCTGCAGCTCAAGCACCCGGCCCACGCCACCCCGGCCCCCGTGCCCCGTGCCAAGGGCAAGGCCACCCCCGGGGGGCTGCTCAGCTGACCCTGCTCTCTTGGGGGGACCCTGGCAGCCCCCCCTCACCTGCCTCGACCTGCCTGTGCCTTGTCCCCCACTGCCAGGGGTGGGGATGTCTCCCCGTCCTGCCTTTGGGGGTGCTGGGGGGGTCGGGGCCCACCCTGCAGCCCCTTGTGCTGGGGGGGTGGGCCTGGGCTGTTCCCCAGGGCCCCTCAGGGATTTGTAGCAATTTGGGTTTTTAATAAAGCTGAGATTTGTTTTTCTCTCTGGCCTTCCTTTGAGCTGGTGTCACTCAGCCTCTCTGCCATCTCTCTTGGAGCCCCATGTCCATGTCCACCCCGTGTCCCCCTCTGTGTCACTCCCCATGTCACTCCAACCCCAGGGGACAACGAGGGAAAGGGTATCCACCCCCCTTAATGTCACTGGTTGGTGACAGGAGCTTCGGGGGAAGGTGTGATAGGCGTGAGATCAAATACAATTTGATTAATATGCAAATTGACGGGGGCAGGGGCGGCCGCAGCCGGTAATTAATCACCGGTTAAAACAAATTAATGCCCGCGGTGGGAGGTGCTCGCCTGGAAAAAAGTGGGGGGGGTGGGTGGAGGGCTCTGGGGTCCATATTAAGGTGTTGCCTTTATTGCAAATATTTACATCGGGGCCGATAGAAAATAAAATTAAAAAAAAAATGGAAAGACGAACAGAAAAAAAAAAAAAAAAAGCCGAAAAAGGGTTCACGGAGGGGGCGGGGCTGGGCTCGGCTCCTTTCGGAACCGGGAGTGGCGGGGCCGAGTGCACCCGAACGGAGCCGGACGGAACCGAGTGCACCCGAACGGAGCAGTCTCGGCCGGAACCGACCCGAGTGGTTCGAACCAGCCGAGCCGAGCCGGCCCGAGTGGGTTCGAACGGAGCAGTCTCGGTCCTACCAGATCCGAACGGAGCCGAGCGCGTTCGGCTCAGTCTGCTACGTCGATCTCCTCCTCCGAGAGCTCGGCGGACTCTGTGGTCCCGGTGCCGGTCCCGGGAGCCCCCGGAGGCTCGGGCAGCCCCGCCAGCTGCTGCAGGGCGGCGGGGGGCAACGCTTGCAGCGAGGCCACGTCCGCCCGCAGCTCCTCCAGGTCCCGCTTGAGCTTGGCGCGGCGGTTCTGGAACCAGGTGATGACCTGGGCGGCGGAGAGCGCCAGCCGCGCCGCCAGCGCGTCCCGGTCCACCGGGGAGAGGTAGCGCTGCCGCCGGAATCGCTGCTCCAGCTCCCGCAGCTGCTGCGCCGTGAACGCCGTCCGGGACTTGCGACGCTTCCTGCAGGGAGGGCGCGGGCCCGAGGCGCCCGGCGGGGACGGACCTGCGGAGACAGCGGGGTTAGGGCATGGGGACCGGGGAGCAGCACCGGGAAACGACCCCGGGCGCCCGGCTGGGAAGTGCCTGCAGGGACAGGGCATCCCACCGGGAACGGCCCCGGGAACCGCAGCGGCACCGGGATGCCCGGCTGGGAAGGGCTTGTGGGGCAGGGTACCGGCACCGCGGGCCTCGAGCTGCGGGGACAGCGGCGTCGGGTCAAAGACGCCGGTACACGCACCGGGTCCCACCCCGGGCACGGCGGGTCTCGGCCTGAGGGCACGGCAGTGCCGGGGCACCGGTAACTGCAGCCGAGGCACCGGTAACAGCAGCCGCACCGGCCCCGCCGAGCCCTGCGGGTGCGTCCCGGCCCCGCCGGCTCCCGGTCGAACGGAGACGAACCGCCCCACATCGAACCGAAGGCAGACGAGCCGTACCAAAGCCGTACCGAGTGGTGCCCAACGGAACCGAGCAAACCAAACCGCGGCCGGTGCCGGCAGCCGGGACCCATCGTTCTACAGCGGCCGGGGCTGAGACACCCGCGTCACCCCGGCGGCTGCTCCAGGAGCCCGGAACGAAGCCGGGAGCCTCGGTAGAGAAACGGGATCCTCCTTCTCTGCGATTCCAGGGGATCCGAGGCCGTGATGATCCCCAATTCAATCCCGTCGCCTCTCCCGGCCCCGGTGCTGTCGCTGCTGCCCCAGCAACCTCCAGAACCCCGGCGAGAAGCGATCGCCACCCCGGGCACGGCTGCTCGCCGCCGGCGGATCCCGATCGCTGTCCCGGTCTCTTTCCCGCTCCGACTCCCGCTCCGTGCCAACCCCGCCTCTGCCGGTGGCACCGGTAACGCTGCTCGCTCGGGCCGTGCGTCCCCCAGTACCGGCGGAGGCTGCCGGGGTCTCTCGCAGCGCGGGCTCCACTCCCCGCTCGGTAGAGGAGCCCCGGGCGGTCGCGGCCGAGTCCGTGGGTCCGTCCCGGTAGCACGGTTTTACCGCGGTCACGAAACCCCGATCGGTGCCGTGTTCGTCCGCCAGTCCGGTAACGGGGCTTCCCCTCCGCTCTCGGAGCCCCGTTTCTGTCCGTCTGTCCACCCCGGTAACGGGGATTTACCGCCGCTCAGGGAGCCCTGATCGCTCCGTTGTCAGTCTGTCCTTCCGTCACGGCGAAGAGGCGTTTTCGTTCATCACGGAGACCCGGGGCTGTGCCGGTACCGAGGTTTTACCTGAATTACCGGCACCTCCATCTGCCCGCCAGTCCCGGTTCGTTCCGCCGTTATCCGCGGCGGCTTCGCCACCGGGTTTTGTTAATTCCGAGATCCCCGCTCGGCCGTGTCCATCTGTCCGGCCGGTACCGGAGCTTCACGCCCGCTCGGGGAGCCCCGATCGCTCCCGTGTTTGTCCGACCGGCAGCGAGATTTTTTTCGTTCAGTTTTTCAGTCCCGTGTCTGTCCTTCCGTCCGGCCAGTAACGGGAATTTACCTCCGCCCCGGGAGCCGCTGTCGTTCCGGTTTTTGTCCGTCTGATCGCCCGGTAACAATTTTTTTTCGTTTTCCTTTTTTTTTCCGATTCTTTTTCTGTCCATCTGTCCGTCCGGTAACGGGCCTTTTTACCTTAATTCCGGGAGCCCCGATCGGCCCCGGTTTTGTCCGTCTGTCCGTCCCGAAAAAGGCAATTTTTCGCCCCCGTTCCTGTCCGTCTGTCCACACGGTAACGGGATATTTTCGCTCACTTATTTCGTTCCTTGCTGTGTCCGTCTGTCAGATAACGAGAATTTTTACCTTAAAACCGGGAGCCCGAGGCGTCCCCATTCTGTTTGTTTGTCCGCCCGTTAACGGGTTGGTTTATTCGTTAATCACAAGATCTCTGCTCTGTCTGTCCGTCTGTCTGCCCGCTATGGTGGGTTCCTTAATTACTGGTGCGCCTCTCCATAATTAGGGAATTTTTTTCCCCCCCGTTAATTACCGGAGTCTGGCTCCATCCTCGTTCATCTGTCCGGCCGGTAACGGAGGTTCGGTTGCTCACGGGAGGGCTGATCCAGCGCTCCGAGTCCGTCTGTCCGAAGGGTTTGTCGTTACCGGCGTGAGTCGCGTTGTGCCCAACCGTATCCGTTAATTACCGGCACTGCTGTTCTGCTCTGCCGTGACTGTCCGTCTGTCCGTCCCGATAACATTTTTTTTTTTTCACGTTAATCACGGAGACCCTCTCTGTCCGTGTCGGTAAGGAACGGTAATTATTCTTCTGTGTTAATCACCGGAGCCTTTTTCGGTCTGTCCGACCCGGTAACGATATTTTATTCATTCCCGGTGACGCCGTGCTTTGCCTGTCGGTGTGTCCCTCCGTGTGAGAGATTTTCCGTTAATCCCGGAGACACGATCTGTCCGTCCGTGTCTGTCTCTCCGACCCAGGAACGGATTTTTTCGTTCCCGGAGGCGCCGAGCTGTCTGTCGGTGTCCGCCCGTCCTCCCGGTTCGGCCGAGCCCGTGAGATGTGGGGCCGGTCCGTGCCTGTCCCGCCGGTACCGGGCTGCTCGGGCAGGCCGAGCCCCGGACAGAGGCTCGGTGCTGGTACCGGGTTTCCGTTGCCGGCGGGCCCCCGCGCTCGGTCACGGTCACGGTCACGACTCGGCGGCGCCGATTCACTGCCCGGTCCCGCGGCTCCCAGTAAAGCTGCCGGCCCCGGTGCGGCCGGTTCTCCCGGAGCTCCTCGGTGCCTGTGGCGGCTCACCGGGACCGGGGCTGGCTCCGGTTCTCCGTATCCGGCCCCGGGACTTCTCCGTCCCTTCGGACCGAGGCTGCCGCGTGTCCCCGGTGTCCCGGCCGAGCACCGGCGACTTCTCGGGCCTCCCAGCCCCGCTCGCCCCTCTGGGACAAGGAGGAAACTTCCCGGGACGGGGGACGAGGGGCGTCCCTGGCCTCGCCACGGCCTCCCCACCGCCCTCGAGCCCCGCCACCTGCCCGGTGCCCGGTTCCCGGTTCCCTGTGCCCGCCCCGCTCCCGGCCGAGCCCCCCGGCCCCGGTACCTCCGGCCGCCTGCAGCATTCCCAGCTCCAGCCCCTGGAAGGTTTTACTGGCGAGTTCCTCCAGCGCCCAGAGCGGCGAGGCCGGGGCGCAGCCGCCGCCGCCGCCGCCGCGGGGCCCTGTCGGGGCGGGGGGGGCGGCGGGACCGGTGCCGGTCCCGGGGGGGCTCCCGCCGCGGGGACGTCCAAGGATGTCCTCGATGCCGAAGGGGGTCAGCGGTTTTGTGGTGTTGGCGGGGGGCGGGAGCCGGTCCAGGGGGCTACGCCGGTGGCCGCCGACCGCGGCGGGCAGCGGGGGGGAACCGGCCGCCTCCCCCGCCGAGGTCATGCCGGGACCGGGACCCGCGCCGGGACCGGGACCCGCCGCCGCCGGCCCCCCCCCCCCAGCCCCGCGGTTCCCGTTCCACCGCCTTAAAGCCCCGGGATACCGGGAGGAGGAGGAGGAGGAGCCACCGACGCCCCCCCTGTCGAGGGGGGGGGACCGACCCCTCTCCGCCACTACCGGGGCGCAGCCCCGCGCCTCCCCCCTGTTGTCTCCCCCATTTTAACCCACCCCAGTGGGTCCCCCCTCCTCCTCTGCTCCCTCCTCATCCTCACCGCGGCTCTTACCCTCACCCAAAAATTTATTGGCTCTTTTGCTCTAAAATGCCCCATAAAAGCATCGGGGCCGCGGCTGGGAGTGATTAAGCCCTTTTGGGTGGGTTTTGGGTTTCAGAGCCATAAATTCCCCCCCCCCCCCCTCCGCCCCCCATCCCACCCCGCCACATTCCCGCTGCCCTTTCCCGGTACAAATAGCTCCGGGATTTCGGCCGCTCGTAAAAATCCCGGGATGCCGCACACGCAGGTGAGGCCCGGCTGGCGACGCCGCGTCCGGATTATCCGGCGGCTTTGGGGCTGGGGAATGCCGAATCTCCCCCTCTGAAGAGGTGATTCGGTACCCCCCAGGCCCAATCCCGTCGGGTGTCCCCATGGATGTGTCGCTGGGACCGGGGACACGGCGAGGTCACGGGGGTCACGGCGGTAATGAACCTGCGGACGGTGCCGGGGGGCCGGTGCGAGCACACGGAGCCGCCTTGGGGGAGCAGGTGCAGGGGGATCCGGCAGCGCCGATGCCGGGATTATGGAAGTGGGGAGGGGGCGGGAGGGGAGTGGAGAGGGGGGGGGATGGATTTTTCCAATCTTGCTGACAAAGGCAGAACGCGATCTCCCGGCTGGAAATCGGAGTTTGACAAATTCAACCTTGAAATTTCCCAGCAGCCGGAGCAATTAAAGGCCGGCGGCTTCGGGGGGGGTGGGGTGGGGAGGGGGGCTCGTTTTGGGAGAGGGACACGGGGCCCCTCGCACGGCGGCGTGCCGGGCACGGCGGCGTTTGCACGGATTCCTCGCACGCGGCTTTTGTCCTCTCCGCAGGGCGCGGGGAGATGGCGGAGCTGCCGCGGCCGCACGTGCCGCCGGTTCTCACCGGGACACGGAGCCCGTCCCGAGCTGGGACCCCCCCATTCCCACCCCCACAGCGGTCCCGCACTCGGATGGAGCCCTGTGAGCCCAGTCCCTTCCAGCAGCACCGCTGGAATGAGGCCACCGTGCCGGCCGCAAGGCCTTCGGCGCCCGGTGAGCGGGGAATGGGGGTCGCAGCCCTTGCCGGGGGTCGCAGCCCTCGCCGGGGGTCCCCAACCCTTCTCGGGCATCCCAGCCCTATGGGGAGGCCGCGGTCTCAGTCCCGGGACACACACACAGAGGGAAATCGCTGCTCGGGGTGATTCCACGTTCTCGTGTTGATGGGAATTGCGGCCGCCCACCCGCTGAGCAAACCCCTCTGGAACGCTCCGGCTCCTTCGGGGTCTCGGGAATCCCGGGCTGGGAATGTGGGAGCCAATGTCCCGCTCCTCCACCCCGGGGGTGTCCCTAAGGGTCTCGGGGGGGTCCTGGAGGTCTGGCACCTCGGAATCTGCACGAACCCGGCAGTGCTGCTCGCCCTGATGGATGGGATGTCACCCTCACCCCCTTTCACAAACCCCCCTTATCCCCACCCTGCTCTTCAGCCTTTGGGGTGAATCCCTGCGCCCAGGGGTGCTCCCAGCTCATGGTGCCGGCACCTCCTTCCCTCCCCGAGCCCCCACTCGTGTCCCAAAGCGGCCGCTGAGGCATTTTTGGGGTGGGCTGAGCCCCCCAACCCTGCCCGACCCCTCCGGCTTCCCCTCGCTGTGGGAAGTGCTGGCTCCGGCTGTCGGGAACACAGGATGGGAAAAGCTTTTCACCCCAAACCAGGCCACGGGGTGGGAACCAAACGAGCCCTCGGGGGTTTAGCAGGAACACGGGAGCTTCCTGCGGAGCCGGGACAGTGCCCGGGGCTGGCCCGCGGCCCGAGGGGACGGGGACGGGCACGTCCACGGCGAGGGGCTGAGGGCACCCCAGGGGACGGCACCCGGTGTGGCACTGACAGCCCCCGCCTCTGTCCCGCTCCTCCACCCCGGGGGTGTCCCTGGGGGTGTCCTGGAGCTCTGGGAGCTCGGGGGTCCCATCCCCGCCATGAGCAGCACCGGGGCACACGCGTGTTTGTGTGTGTTTGTGTGTGTGTGTGTTTGTGTGTGTGCGTTCACGAGTGTGCACACGTGAGGGGGATTGTGTGATCCACGTTTGAGGGGGCACCGTGAGGGTGTTCGTGCTGGAGCTGGAGCTGCTGCCGTGTCCCCCCCACCCAGCACCCCCTATCTCGGGGGCTGCCGTGGCTCCAGGCACCGGGAGCTCCCGGTATTCACCCACTCGGGGCCGGGAGTGGGGTGCTGGGGGTGCCGAGGCTCCGGGAATGGGGTGCCCGGGCTCCGGGGTGTCAGCAGCTGGTTGCTGGTGGTGCCAGGGCTCCGAGGTGCCAGGAGCAGGGTGATGGGGGTGCCCAGGGCTCCGGGAGCGGGGTGCTGGGGTGCCAGGGCTCCAGGGTATCAGGAGCAGGATAATGGGGTGCCAGGGCTCCGGGGTGTCAGGAGCGGGTGCTGGGGGTGCCAGCGCAGCGCCGGGGGTGACACAATTCGGGGTGCGGCGCCCCCGGAACGCGCCTCCCCCGCGCCGCGCCGCCCTGATCCATTATTTATCGGCTCCATCCCAATATTGCGCCGCAGCGCTCTGTAACGCGATTAGGGCCTCGGCCCCGCGCGGCCCCGGCACATGGAAATCGCTGGCAAATGAATTTTCCTTTAATAAGGGAACAGCTCGGTGCGGAATTAAAGTGTAAGGAGCGGCGGCAGCGCCGGGGGGGTGCCGGGAGCCCCCCCGCGCCGGGGGACGGGACCCCAGCAATTACTGGCAATAAATCCTGACCCTGCGGTGGGCTGGGAGCCGGGAATAATGGGATTACACCTGGCTCCGGTGAATGGGGATGGATGTGTCGGGAGTCGGGGGAGCCAGGGGAGACGGGGATCCCTCCCTGGGGCTGTTGGCAAATCATCGATTCATTAACGGGAGCGGCATCGCCCCCCGAGCCCCGGGGGTCTGAGCACAACCAGGGCACGGGGGGAGCGAGGGGGAATGGGGTGGGATGGGGATGGGATGGGATGGGGATGGGGATGGGGATGGGGTGGGGATGGGATGGGGATATGGGCATGGGGATATGGGCATGGGGACAGCGCAGGACTAGGGACACACGGGGCCCTGCACACACCTCCACCCGTGTGTCTGCGTGGCCCCAACCATACCAGAGGGCTCCTCGCAGCCGTGTGTGCGGGCACAGCTGTGTGCAGGTGTGTGCAGGTGTGCGTGGAGCGCTCACGGACACACCAGCTCACACCCAGAGCCGCCACACGCGTGTGCAGGGCACACACACGTGGGGACATCAGTGCCAGTGCCAGGGACCGGCCCCAGCTGCCGCACCCCCCCGGCATCCCCTGCTCGCTCCGGGGCCTCCATTTGTGCCTGGGCCAAACTCCAGCCAAATGGGCCGTGGGCGGAGGGGGGCTTTGCATTTCAAAGGCTCCGGCTGCAGCAAACGCCGCGGCCCCCCCGCCGCGCTCCCGGCCGCCCACGCCCCCTGACCCCCGCACGGCACGGCCCGCATGGGGGGCGCTCCCCGTCCCCTGCCCCGGCACAGGGACCCGCTGGGACCCCCGTGGGGTGGGGTCGGCCTAGAATTGACCTGCGGCTTTGGGCGGGCGTGGGATCCCCGTCCCGCCGTGGAGCGGGGGTCTCTGTGCCGGGGGAGAGGGGTCAGCAACCGGGGAGGGTGGGGGGCTCCGAGTGCCTCAGGTTGGTGCCTGCCGTGGGGCACCCCCAAACTCCCCGTGGCACCGGGACCCCCGGGAGACCTGCTGCGGGCAGCGGGACGGTGGCGGGTGGCGCGGCGGGGCCGGGGCGGCGGCGGGGCCATGAGGATTCAATTAGGGCCGAGCGCGGGGGACTCGGCTCGGAAATGGCCCGTCTGGGCGTTGACAGCCCGGCCCCCGCCCAAGATGAACGAGCCCCGGATTAAAGCGCGGAGGGGTGACAGGGGCACCTGAGCTGGGAGGGGGCTGGGGCGGCTGCAGGAGAGGGGGGGACCCCGCCTTTGGCACGGCCGCGGGACCAGAAATGGCCGGGAGGGGGTCCCCGATGAGGACGTGGCAACAGGGACCACCCCTAAACCTGGCTGGGGACACCTCGAGCAATGTGTGGCAGCAGAGGGTGGCAGCAGAGTGGGGGCACCCTGCGGGACTCCGCCATGCGTGGGATTGAAGGGGAGGGGGGGACACACGCCCCTGTCATCCCGCAGGACCCCGAGGGGGCCCGAACGTGGCTGCGAGCGGGGCTCGGGGGATCGATGGCCGCGCGGGTCACCGCTGCCATTAACCCCGGCGAGGCAGCGCCCCGAGGTTAATTAAAAAGTGAAGTGCAACGAAACGCGGCGGCGGCGACGGGGGGTGACAGCGGTGATGGGGCCTGACAGCGGCAGGGGACAGTGGGGGTGGCACTCGTACGGGCCGCGGGCACGGTGGGTGCTCCAGGGGACATCGCCAGCATCAGGGGCTGTCACACTGGGACAGCGCGGGGAGGGGGGCAGGTGGCACTCAGAGTGTCCCCGTGTCACACGTGCTGCCTTGGCAGAGCCGGGTAGGAGGAAGAAGAGGCGTCGCAGAGGAAGCCCCATCCTTCCTCCTCCTCCCACCCCAGCGCTATTCTTAGCCCTGGTCTGTCGGTCTGTCCTGCATCCTCCCCGCCTGGCGGGGTCCGGCCCTGCGCCCCGCGGGACATTCGGGGTGGGACAACAGGGGGACCCCAAGCGAGGACACCCCCGCGGGGACCCTGTCCCTGTCCGGGCCTCGCTCCCCGCCCCCAGCCGCCTCCGTAACTTTAGACCCGACAGCTGCTCCGCGCCCGCCGCCTGCAGCCCCCGCAGCCCCCACATGTCCCACGGCACGGCACGACAACGCCGGGTGTCCCCATTCCCGGGGGGCTGGAGGAGGAGTCCCTGCTCCCCCGAGGATGGGGGGAGAAGAGGGACATGGAGCCCCCGGTGCCCGTCTTGCTGTGGGCAGAGGAGGTGGCACGTGGCATCCTCGGGATGTGGCACATGGCGCCCATGCCGTGATGACCGTGTCACCCCATCCCAGAGACCTCGGCGCCACTGCCTGTCCCTGTGTGTCCCCAGGACGCGTCTCTGCGTTTGGGGATGCGGGGACAGAGCCCCATCGGGTTTGGGGACAGCGGGATTGTCCCCGGCAGGGGCTGCACGGTGGTGACCGAGCCCGTGGTGACCCCGCGTGGCGGGACCCTCGCGGCGGGGCGGGCACGGCGGGGTCAGCGGCGGCGCATTCCTGCTCCCGCGGGGCGATCCGGTTACCGGCCGGCCCAGCCCCGGCCCCGGCCCCGGCCCCGCCATTAATCTTCCCGGGTGCCCTTTGGAATTTGCCGCCCGAGGCCCCGGGGGGGGTCCGGGGGGTGCGGGAAGAGCGGGAGGATGGATGAGGATGAGGATGAGGATGGGATGAGGTGAAGATGGGCATGGAACAGACACGGGGATGGGGATGGGGATGGGATGAGACGGGGATGAGGAGGGAGCAGAGCCCGGTTCACCCCTCCAGGAGCACCGCCTTGTCCTGCTGGGCTCCCCCGCTTCTCTCCAGCCCCGGTGCCGCCGTCAGAGCCGCGGGATGATGGCGGCGCGGCCCCTCCCTGCCGGGATCACATGCAATTATCCGGCAGACGGAGACGCGGCGTTGCAATAACGCGCCCAAATTGTTTTAGGGATCAGGGGACTGGTGCGCGACAGCCGTGCCAGAACACGTCCCCCCAAGCTCTGGGGACAGTCCCCAGCCTCTTCTCCGCTGTGGGTCCCCGGTATCGACACCGGCACGGCCGTGATGGAGGCTCAGACCTGCGTGGGACCTCTCGGTACCGGGGTCTGAGCAGCTCCCGGGGTTCGGTTGTATCCCGGCCCGTGGGGAGGGGGCCGGGAGCGCCGTCCTCCTGGTAACGGAGCCGCCGGCCCCGCGGGACGAAGGGTTTCCTGCGAGGAAGGTGGGACAGGGAGGGGAAGACAATAAACCCCAGGAAATGCTGGGAATAGCGGAGGGAACGGCCGTGCCGTCAGCGCTGGGCCCGGACGGAAACCTCGGGGCATTGGGGGCAGCCAGACAGGAGCGGAGGGACCGTCCCAAACCCTGGCACATGGGCTGGGTTGCCGTGGGCACTTCCAATCTTGCTGTGATTTGCCCCAAATCCCAACCCCGGGGCATCCACATCCCGTTATACCATCGGGACCACGGGGAAAGGACCACTGTGATGTCCACGGGCTCCAGTGAGCCCTTGCCCTGCCCTGGCAGGTCCAAAGCGAAGGTGGGCTCGGTGGGAGCCCCTTGCCAGGCTGTGGCCGTGGGCACACGGGCACCAAACCCCCGTGCTGGGTGATTTAGAGCTGGGAAACACCGGCACAGACGGGCCGGGACAAACCCGCCAGGAAACACCGACTTCAAAGGGTGGAACAATGGAGGGATGGTGAGTGCCACCTCACTGGGACACACGGGGCACTGCGGACCCCGCGGTGGCACTGGAACCCACACTGTGGCATTGACAAATGGCACCCACACCGTGGCATTGGCACTCACACCGTGGCATTGGCACTCACATCACGGCACTGGCACTCACACTGTGGCACTGGAACCCACTCCATGGCACTGACACCCACATTGTGGCATTGGCACCCACACAATGGCACTGACACCCACACCGTGGCTCTGGCACCCACACCGTGGCACTGGCACTCACACCATGGCATTAGTACCCACTTTGTGGCGCTGGAACCCACACCATGGCTCTGACACCCACACCATGGCATTGGCACCCACTTTGTGGCACCAGGGCCCACATCATGGCATCTGGATCCACATCACAGCACCAGGACCCACACCAGGGGGTGGCACTGGCACCGTGGCACCCTTGCCATGGCACTCACACCACGGCACCAGCATCCACATCAGGGCAGCAGCACCCGAACCACAGACCCTTGGGAGCAGACTGGCAACCCCCCGAGGGCACCCACACCTGCCCTCTGTGCCCACCTGTACCCCATGTGTGCGTCCCCTGTGCACTTCATGCCACATCCCGTGTCCCATGTCCAATATCCCATTCCATGTTCCATATCCCATCCCTTATCCATTCCATATCCCATTCCATGTCCAATATCCCATATCCCATCCCCTATCCCATATCCCACATCCCAAATCCCATGTCTCATGTCCCATATCCCATGTCCCATATACCACATCCCATATCCCGTATCCCACATCCCAAATTCCATGTCTCATATCCCATGTCCCATATCCTATATCCCAGTCCCACCCCATATCCCACATCCCATATCTCACAACCCACATGCCATATCCCATCCATGTCCCAATTCCATCCCATATCCCACATCCCATATCCCAGTCCCACCCCATATCCCACATTTCATGTCCCATATCCCATATCCCACATCCCACATCCCATATCCCATCCCATATCCTATATCCCAGTCCCACCCTATATCCCACATCCCACATCCCACATCCCATATCCCACATCCCATCCCTGTCCCACCCTAGCCCGTGGCAGACCCCCGGTACCGGCACCCCCTCCCCGCGCTCCTCCGCCGCCGGTCCGGTCCGTGCGGGCCGTACCGGGGGTCGCTCCCGCGGGCATCCCCCGCCCGTGCGGGCAGCCCGCGGGGCGCGGGGGGAGCTGCGGCCGCCACACAAAGGCTCGGAGGAAACTGCGGCGGCCAAAATAACCCGGGAGACGTGGAGAGGTGCCTTGAACATAACCCGGTGCCAAAATAACCCGGGAGGCGCGGAGAGATGCCTTGAACATAACCCGGTGCCAAAATAACCCGGGAGACGCGGAGAGATGCCTTGAGCCCGCTCCCATGGCCCCACCCCGTGCCAACCGGGGCTGCCGGTGCCCAGTGTCCCTTTCACCCATGACACTCGCGCTGCCAGCACCGAGCAGCCGGGACTGCGCCTCCACGCTCCCGGGGATGCCGGCGACACCGGCTCGGTGCCACAAGTGCTCCGTCACCATCGCGGCTGCTTCGAGAAGTCCCGGGGGTCCCCCGGGTGGCTGCGGGGGGTGTTGGGGTCCCGGGGGCGGCGCTTTCCCAGGCTCTGCCGTGACCCCTCTGTCCGCAGGAAGGTGCCCCCCTTCCCAGGCCGGCGGGCATCCCGGTGCCAGTGCCGGTGCCCACATCCTCAGGAAACGGGCAGGAAGCACGGGCCCGGGGTTGGGGGGGCTCAGCGTGGGCCCGTCAGAACCCCCCGACGTCATTCGGAGCCGCTCAGGCGGTGACAGGAATTAAATTGCGTTTGGATTTTTCTCATCAGCCTCATCCCGGGCGCTTCGTTACAGGGAACGTCCCCGCGCTGCGGTGGCGGCTCATTCCCGTCGCGACAGCTCATTCCCGTCGTGACAGCTCATTCCTGTCGTGACAGCCGCGTGCCCGTGCCGCTGGGCACGGAGGGGCTGGCATGGGATGGGCACCGCAGGGATGAGTGACTGTGTGCTACCCTGCGGTGGGACGTCAGGATGAGGGACAACACCGTGTCACACGTGTCCCCACGGTGCCCACCCAGCCCATGGCAGTGCCCACCCCGTTCCAGGGGGCCGGGCATGGCCCCTCACCCGGCGATGGGGTGTGAGGGTGCCGGGGCTCGTCTGTCGCTGTCACGGCTGCGCGGAGCCGGTGCTGCCGGAGCACGGCGGGGACGGTGCAGCCGGGGGGGGCTCAGCAGCCCGGGGTCCCCGGTCTGTGCCCGTTCCCAGGCCAGGGGGTCAGCGGGACCCCCAGAGTGAGAGCCCATGGGGCTGGTGGGTTTTGGGGGGCTTTAGAGGGGGCCCAGTGAGGGGCAGGGGTGGGGGGTGTGGAGTTGGAGGGGGCAGCGCTTGGGGACATGGCATAGGAGGGAGGGGTGATGCTGTGCCCCCCTCGCCGGGCTGTGCTGTGCCCCAGTGCCCCCCACAAGGTACAGGAGCTGTGGGACCCCTCTCTGTGGGGTCCCTCTCACAGATCCCCCCCAGGACTGCTCCTGCAGCCCCCTGGCACATCCCTGCGACACCACGGGTGGATCCCTTCATCTCTCACCCTGCACCCGAGCCCTGGCACCCTCCAGGCTGGGGGTGCCACCATCCCCAGAGGGGCTCCTGGGGGTCCCACACAGCCAATGATCTCTGAAGGGTCCCGTCCCCCTGCTCACGTGGGTTCATCCATGCCATGCCCAAATCCTCTCGGGCAGAGCTGGGGACCCCCGCCAGCCCCCCAGGTTAAGGACAGGGGGCTGGGGGCTCAGGTTTCCCTCTCTGCCGGGCTGGAGCCGGGGGCCATTAGCCCCCTCGGAGCATGACGGGCCGGGGGGACATCAAAGTGCCTTCAGTTTGACGGCGCCTCGGGGGTACGGGAACATCCCCCCAGTACCTGCCCCTGCCCCGCTGGATCCCCCAGCCCCCATGTCCCCCCCTTGCCGGGGCAGCCCCCGTGGGCGCTGGGGCCAGGCCGTGGGCGGGGGGCTCATTTACCAACGTCAGCCCCGCAGTTGGTTTGAATTAGGCTCCTCCGGGGCCGGCGCTGATAAGGGAGGGGGTGCAGGGCTGGGGAGGGGGCGTGGGGGGCTCCGGGGGGCTTCCTGCTCTGCCTCTGTAACTGGCTGCCAGAGCCGCTGCTGACAGACACAGGGACAGCCCCCGCCATCCGTCCATCCATCCATCTGTCCCTCCGTCCATCCATCCACCTACACGCCCACTCCCCCACAGGCAGGCCCCGTTTGGACCCCCGTCCTGCACCCCCAGCCCTGTTTGGGATCCCCATGCTGCTCCTCCACCCCTCCATACTGCACCCACAGCCCTCCGGCGTCAGTTGGGATCTCTGTCCCACATCTCCAGCCCTGCATCCTGATTTAGGATCCCCCACCCATCCTTCTGATCCTATTTAGGACCCCCATCCTGCACCCTCACCCTTTCAGCCTCGGCTGGGACCCCAGTCTTGCACCCCAATCCCTGCGGCCCCATTGGAACACTCATCCTGCTCCCCCACACCTCCAGCCTTTTTTGGGACACCCATCCCGTACCCCAAACCCTCTGTCCCTGCTCGGGACTCCCACCTTGCACCCCAAGCCCTCCAGCCCTTCTGAACCCCTCATCCTGCTCCTCCAGTCCTATTTGGGACCCCCACTCCACAATCCCGCCCCTCCCTCTCCGGTTGGGACCCCAATCCTGCACCCACCGCCTCATTTGCAACTCCCATTCCACCCATCCAGTGGGATCCCCACGGCCGGATGGCCTCGCAGCCCCCGCGTTTCCCCTCGTCCTTGTGGGGTCTTTGGGCAGGCGAGCCCGGCCGCTCTCCGCCCGGTGAGCGATGGCCGACAGCTGGGCCGGGCCGGGCCGTAACCAGATCCCCCGGCGGCGGCGGCAGCGGCGCGGGGGTTCCGGCGCTGGGCCGGGGATGAAGGGCGGGCCACGGCGCACCCGGTGCCACATCCATCCCGGTGGCTCCGGGACCGTGCCCACCACCGGATGGGACACCGGGTTCGGGGGGAGACGATGGACAGGACATCCCTGACCGGGGGCACGGAGCGGGGTCAGCACCGGGGAGCTTTGAGCCCTCCGGAGCCGCGTTCCCGGGATCACCGGAATCACCGGGATCCGGCACCTGTTCCGCCCGCGGCCGCGGGTCCCGGCCCCACCCCAGGGACACCCCCGCCCCCGGGACCCCCGCCCGCAGCTGTGCCCGTGGTGCCGCGGGAGGATCCAGATGGCGGAATATTGGCCCGGGCTAATTAGGGCGGCGCGGGCTCCCCCGGCAATCAAAGGGCCGATGGCTTTATTAAGGCTCATTATGTGGGGCGGGGGGCCGGACACGCGGCCGGCAGCCGTGACAGGATCGGTGTCGGGACTGAGGGGCTGCGAGACCCCCCCCGGCACGGCGGGGGAATGGGGATGGGGGGCTGCACAGCCCCACTGCCCACAGTGCACCCCCAGCACCCCAGGACTCAGCCCCCCATGGGTGCAGCCCATCCGGGGGTCACCGAGTCCCCAGTGCAGCCCCTGGAGCTGCTGGAGCAGAGGGGACCCTCCTGAGACCCCCAGTCGCCCCCAGACAAAGCAGGGACTCAAGGGGGCTTTTCCAGAGTTTTATTCCAAAAATAAATTCGAAGAGGGGTATAAGTTATGGAGGTGGGGGGCGGGAGCAGGGCTGCACTGGGGGGCAGTGCCCACCCCCTGCCCCTACCTCCTCTTGTCCTTGATGCTGTAGTGCAGCAGGAGGGGCGCAGGCTGTGGGGCAAGGGGGGGGTCAGGGCTGGGGGATTCCAGCCAAGGACCCCCCTTGGGGCATAGACCCCACATCCCAGCCCAGGGACTGCCCCCAGGGCAGGGACTCCAAACCCCAGCTCAGGGAACCCCCCCAGACAAGGAGCCCCCAATCCCAATCCATGACCCCAAACCCCAGCCCACGACTGCCTCTGAGGGCAAGGATCCCAAACCCTAACCCAGGGGTGCCCCAGTCCCAGCCCATGACCCCAAACCCCAGCCCAGGACTCCCTCTGAGGGCAGGGATCCCAAACCCCAACCCAGGGATGCCCCAATCCCAGCCCATGACCCCAAACCCCAGCCCAGGACTCCCTCTGAGGGCAGGGATCCCAAACCCCAACCCAGGGATGCCCCAATCCCAGCCCATGACCCCAAACCCCAGCCCAGGACTCCCTCTGAGGGCAGGGATCCCAAACCCCAACCAAGGGATGCCCCAATCCCAGTCCACGACCCCAAACCCCATCCCAAGATCCCCTTGAGACAGAGACCCCAAACCCCAGCCCAGAAGTCTCCTGGCACAGGGATCCCAATCCCAGCTCAGGGACTCCCCTGGGGCTGCACCCAAAACTTGGCCAACCCCTTTGGGGATCCCCCCAGATTACCACTGCAGGCACTGACATTAAAGATCAATCCCCCAACCCCACACTGCCCAGAACCACCCCCAGAGGGTCACCCCTCCACGGGGCGAACCCCCAAAATCAGAGGCTGCCATCCCTTATGGTGGAGGCACACCTTGCCAAACCAGCGTGAGAGCCAGAGCTGCTTCATTGTCATGTGGTCGGGGAGGGGCTCGTTGTCAAACAGGATCTGCACCTGCACAGGGGGGCTGCATCAGGGGGGCCAGGACACCCCTGGGAGCTGGGACCCCCCCTTGGACCCCCACTCACGTGCTGCAGGGACAGCCCCAGCCGGTGGCACAGGACCCTCCGCAGGTGTCGGATCTGTGCCCTCACCGAGCACCTCACGTATTTCTGCTGTGAGGGGCAGAGAGGGTTGGGGGCTGTGGGGGTCTCCAGGGACCCCACACACCTCTGCCAAGGCCAGGGTGACAGCTCGGGGTCAGGGCTGGGGTCTGCAGGGATCCCCACTCACCTGCAGCATGGCCTTGCTCTTGTCCTTGCTGGAGCTGTGGCAAGAAGAGAAAGGGACACATGTCCAGGGTCTCACGGGTCAGAGGCCATGCCCAATGTCCCCTGTGTCCCCTCCCCACTCCACTGAGGAGCTGCAGCCCCCTGGACTCACCTCAGTTTCTCCAGGCAGAGCGAGACGTGCTCGTCGTAGCGGAAATAGTGAGCGCGCGAGTGGTCAAAGGTGCTGTAGGGGAGCCCCATGGGGTCACCCCCCACCGTGTCTGGGGACACAGGCGGCACCATCAGCCCCCTGTGTCCCTGACACCCCCCAGCAGCGTGGCTGGCTGCCCCCCATGCCCCTCTGTACCCCCCTGTCCCACCGTCACCGCTGGGCTGCGTCACCCGGTCGAGGCCTCGGGACTGGTAGAACTCCCGGATCCGCTTCTCCTCACCTGCAGGGGACAAGTGGCTCAGGGACACACCTGGGCCCAGCTGGCCCTGAGGGCAGCCCCTGGCTGTCCTCCCTCCCTCCCACCATGTCCCCATCCCTTTTTCTCTCCCTGTCCATATCCCTGTCCCTCATGTGCTGCAGGCCATGTCCCCTGAGCCCCCCCCGTGTCCCCATACTGTGCTGCAGGCCATGTCCCCTGAGCCCCTGTGTGTCCCCATACTGTGCTGCAGGCCATGTCCCCTGAGCTCCCCCGTGTCCTCTGTGTCCCCTTACTGTGCTGCAGGCCTGGCACCAGCTTGTAGACGATGTCCTGCATGACCCTGTCCAGTTTGAGGTTGAGCAGCGGCTGCGTCTCGTGGATCTTGGTGTTGCACATGGGGCAGTACTTGCTGGTCTGCAGGTACTTCACGATGCAGCTCTTGCAGACTGGGGACAAGGACAGGTGTAGGAGGGGTGGCACTGCACCCCCAGAGCTCCCCCAGGCAGGTGGGGACACTCACAGGTGTGCAGGCACTCGGTGATGGTGGTGGCGTCGATGAAGTACCCGGCGCACAGGAAACACACGATGTGCTCGTTCAGCTCCTTCATCTTCACCTTCACCTCCTCCTGGGAGAGGGACACATCACTGTCACCTGGAGCGTGCCAAGACCACCCCCACCTGTCACCTGGAGACCCCTGAGACCCCTCCCATCCTTCACCTGGAACCCCTTTGCCCAAGGAACTTCTCCTGCCATTCCCTTAATATGCTAAAAAATGAGATTTTGGGGAGTTGCACCTCTTGTTTTGCTTTAATATGCCAGAAAACAGATTTTGAGGGGCTGGACACCCTCGTCTTGCTAAAATATGGTAGAAAACGGGATTTTGCAGGGATTGCCCCCTGTCTTCCATTATTACACCTGAAAATGGGATTTTGAGAGACTGGCCTCATTATCTTACTTTATTATTCCAGAAAACAGGATTTTGGGGGACCACGCCTCCTGTTTTCTCTAATTATGCCATAAAATAGGATTTGGGAGGGCTGTGCCTCCTGTCTTCCGTTAGTCTGGCAAAACACGGGATTTTGGGGTGCTGCACCCCCTGTATAACCTTAACATGCCAGAAAACAGGACTGACCCCTCTGTATCCCATTATTACACTAATAAACGGGATTTGAAGGAGGCTGGATATCCTGTTTTGCCTTATTATGTCAGAAAATGAAATTTTGAGGGTCCGCGGACACCCCCAGCCCAGTGCCGGTCCCGATCCTTGACCACGCCCCCTTACCCAGGCCACGCCTCCCTGCACCGCCCCTCGGTCTCACAGCGCCCCCCAGCGGCAACGCCGCGGCACCTCCCGTCCCCTCCCGAGCTGGCCCCCGGTGTCGCCGCCACCGCCTCCTCCCGGTGCCTCCCGCCCTCCCGGTACGGCCGCTCGCCTCGTTCCGCAGCGGGTCCATCTTGTAGACGGCCTGGAGCTGGTTCCGCAGCCGCATGGCGATGGCCATCGGGCCCCCCTGAGGAGGCGACGCCATCTTAGAGCCGCCTCCGCCTGTGGCCTCGCGCACTTCCGTGTTCGGGGCGGGGCCGCGGCGAGCGGCGGGACTACAACTCCTAGCGTGCCCCGCGAGTTTCGAGTCGCGGCGGGCGGCGCAAGCTCGGCCCTGTGCTGATCCTTCCCCAAGACCCACGGGGAGAGGCCCGGGATCCCGAGACTCCCCGACCTCGTCCGTGAGGGGGACCCGCCGCGAGCCACCGCCACCGGACCCGCCGTGTTTAGGGGAGGGCGTTCCCGGCACTGGCCAATAGCGAGAGGGCGCGCTCTTGACGGACAGCAGCGGCCGCCAATCAGAGAGGGCTCTGCGTGCACGTGGTGCTGCGGAACGCCGCCAGAGGGCAGCAGAGCAACGCGGGGGAACGTGAGGGGCGGGGGGGGGGGCAGCGGGAGTACGGGGGGCACGAGAGGGAACCGGGGGACGGGGGCCTGAAGGGGTCTGAGGAGGTCTGAGGGGGCTTAAGGGGGTTTGAGGGAGTCTGAAGGGATCTGAGGGGGTCTGAGAGGGTCTCAGGGGGTTTGAAGGGGTCTTGGGGGGGGCGTGAGGGGATCTCAGGGAATCTGAGGGGGTCTCAGGGGGTTTGAGGTGGTCTGAGGGGATCTGAGGGGTCTGGAGGCTACGAAGGAGACGAGGAGTCCGGGTGGGACGCGGGGTACACGCGGGAGACTCGGGGGTGTGGGTTAGAGGGGTCCGTGGGGTACAGGAGATTTAGGGGGTCTCAGGGGGTCTGGGAGGATTCGGGAGGGTGTCCCGACGGGGGCGCAGCGTGAACGGCGGCGGCGAGGGCAGGGCTGGGCTCAGGGATGCAGCGGCACCGGCAGGGTCGGGGTGTTTGCTCCAGCAGTTCGGGTTACCGGGACACTTCGGGGTGCCGGGGTTCAGGCAGAGTTGGGGTGCTGGGGTGTCCCTGGCGTACCAGCGTGATACAGTTTGGGGTGTCGTGCTCCTGATATTTGGGGTGTCCGGTGCTGGAGTGCTGCAGTTTGGGGTGTTACAGTTTGGGGTGCCGAGGTGCCGACATTTTGGGGTGTTACAGTTCGGGGTGCCGACAGTTTGGGGTGCTGCAGTTTGGGGTGCCGAGGTGCTGACAGTTTGGGATGCTGGCACTTTGGGGCGCAGGCGGAGCAGCCCGCGGCCCCACCCGGCGCAGCCGGAGCCACGCTAATGAAGGTTTGGCTCAGGGGAAGCAGCGGCCGCGCTAATGCGGAGCCGAGCCGAGTTCCCCACGGCCCCTCAGAGCCCCCCACGGCTCCTCACCGACTGTGAGCCACCCCCCCGGACCCCAGACCGGACGGCGGGGAAGGCTGGTCCATGCCAGGGAGTGTGAGCGGGCAGAGGAGCACGGCGGGACCCCCGAGCAGGGGCTGGCACCCACCACCGCAGCATGGAGCTCCTGGCACACAGCCGCCCTGCCAGCCCCGCTCCGGCACCGGCTCCGCGCGGGCTGCCACGGCCAGGGACCGGGAGGGTTTGGGGCTCCTGGATGTGTCCCGGTCATTGTCCTGCTCCGGGTAATGATCCTGGCCCCGATCCTGTCCCCAATCCCGGTCCCGGTCCGAGATAGGGGTCACAGCACTTCACCCCTCAGCTCCCTCAGTGTGCCCAGTCCAGCCGCGCTGTCCCCGCTGCCCCACCGGAGCGTCTCAGCACCGTCTCACTTCCCCGGCGGCGCACGGTGTGTGGCCGAGCCCCGGGACCAACACGAGCCCCTCCCGGTGCCGGGGCGCCGGCGGGCAGAGGCTCCGGACCGGCCCCCGCCCCGCCGCCCGCCCACCCCCTGCCCGCGCCTCCGGGGAAGTGAGAGCGCGGCGGGGCCGGTGACCCCCGGCTGGGGAGGGTCCGGTCCCATCTGTACCTGCCAGGAGCCATCCGGGGAGGGGCGGGGGTCACAGCGGGGCCAGCGCGGCCCCATGGCGGGGCAGCATCGCTTTCTGAGAACCGGCACCGGCACCGCGAGTCCCGGCTCTGTGGGTTGCTCTGGCGTGGGCCCCGCGGGACCGAGGGCGGAGAGCCCGTCCCGGGGCTGGGGTCCCGGGCAGCCGGTACTCCCGGAGCCGCCCCCGCCAGGCGAGGCCGCGGATCCATCTCGCCGTTAATAATTGATGGCGGGAGCCGCCGGGGCTGCGCGGGGCTGCGGGGCCGAGGCTTTTAGCTCAGCCCTGCTCAGATATTCAGCTCCATTTCCGCGGCACGGCCGGGGCGGCTCCTTCTGGGAAGCGCTGCCCGGAGCTTTCCCGGCCGGAGCTCTCGCTGGGGCTGAGCGAGGCTGGGCTGAGGCTGGACACACTCATGGCCGCAGTGGTGCAGCGTTAGCTCCCCGCTACACCCCCGGCAGGTGAATAGGGAGCCCTCCAAGGAAGGCAGGGGACTCCCAGGGCGGAGAGAAGTCCCTGTTAGATCGGGCAGGGTGGATAGGGGTCCCCTATTAATCCCTCTGAGTTGGGCAGGGGTCCCTGTTAGATCGGGCAGGGCGGATAGGGGTCCTCTCTTAATCCCTCTGAGGTGGGCAGGGGTCCCCATAGGGCAGCGGGAGCTGGGCGTTCATGGACTGAGCTCCTGCCTAATGCAACGAGTACATCTGCAAAATCTAATTAACCTTCGATAACGAGGCCCTGAGCGACGTGGCTGTCAGTGGCCACCAGCCACCGGCACGCTGTGGCCCCCGACGGGCACCAGCCCACCAGGACGGCCCCCACACCGGGCAGACCCCCCCAAAAACGCTCGGTTGGTGTTGGATCCTGGGGAGGTGAGGGTGGAGTACCCTGAGGGCACCCGGTGTGCCCAGCCATGTGTCCCGTGCCTCCTGGGCACTGCTCCCACTGACCAGAGGGGCTGGAGCTGTCCTGCAGCCCGATCGGGGGGGGCTGTGTGTGCCCCCCGCTCCCACAGCACCCCCCTGCCCCCTGCTCCATCCTGAGCCCCGGGGCTCTCAGCTCCCGCTCCGCCGGCATCCATCCCTTCTGCACCCCCCAGCCCAGACTGTGCCCCCCCAGCCCTTCGGACCCACGGCGCTGGGGTCCCCAGAGGGTTTGAGGGGGTGGCCCGTGCCACACCCCGAGTCCGGACCCGCAGTCCCCCCTGTCCCCCGCCGCAGGGACGGCGGTGCCCGGGGGGAGCAGCCCCCCAGCAGCCGCTGTTGGCGTCACCGTGCAGCCGCCCACGCACCCATGTGGCACCCGGCTCCTCCCCGAGGACACCGCGCAGACGCCGAGGGCCACCACCGTGACGTCCGAGCGGGCGACTCGGCCGTCGGGTCCGCGGCAGCTCGCGGGGGCCATCCGCGGCCACGGTGACCCCATCCCAACCCCACAGCGATCCCATCCCATCCCCATCCCGGCCCCATCCATCCTCATGCCAGCGCTCCCAGCGTGCCAGCCGGGTCGGGGTGGGCACCGCGCCCACCGGCTGCTGCCGCCTCACCCCGCGCACCCCGTCCGGGTGCCGGCGCCCGCGGCGGGCGGGCGGCGGGGGGCACCGGGAGTGTTTCATGCGGTTAAGAAGTGTCTGATTGAGGCAGGAGGCGCCAGCAGCTCCCCCGGGAGCCGCAAGCCAAGGACTGGAGGACCAAATGCAGGCTAAAGTAATCCAATCTGGGCTGGTTCATCTAATTAGCCCAGAATTAACCCAGCAGCCAGAGAGGAGCTGACTGTCCCTCCAGTTTGCCAGCGGGTTTGGGGGGAAGCGGGAGGAAGAAGGGGACGTCCAGCGGTAATGAGATTACGGGGGGGAGCGGGCGGGAGCGGGCGCGCGGCAGCCTCTGGCCGGTGGCAGCGTGGGGCCCCGCCAGGTCCCCGCCGCGCCACCGCCGTGATGGCCGGGGCACCGGGGACAGGCACGGACCCGTCCCAGCGACCCCCGCCCCGGCTGCAGCTTCGGAGCCCGCGGCGTCCCCGTGGGGGACGGAAACACCGGCACGGGCGGCACCGGGGACGCGGCACCACGAAGCCGCGCAGCTGCACCGGCAGCCCCGGGGCCACGGCGGGGGACGGGGCGAGGAGTCCCGGCAGCTTCGGGCAGCACCTCCGTGGTGGGGCGGGCAGGGGCCGGACCCTACAGACCCCATGCGTGACCCTCCTGCTCCCAGGGCAGAGGGGCGCGGAGATGCTGGTGCAGCTCTGGCGGTGGCAGGGCCCGGTGCTGCGCTGGCTGAAGGCTGATTCCCGGCTGGAAATGGGCAAATGCCCTTTTTAATGTCGCATCCCCCCCAGCTGTCACTGCCACCCACGAGAACTGCCAGGGCCAGCCCCTTGTGGTGGCAGGGGGGACACAGAGGACACAGAGGGCCCTGCTTCGGCCGAGAAATGAGGAAGGGTCTGCACTGGCCCACTGGGGGGTTCCGGGTGCAGGGACACTGCCTGGTCCCCACTGTGGTTCAGGGGACCCTGGGCCAGGCACAGGGACGCGGCCTCCTTCCAGGTGGCCCGAGGGTCATCGGGAAGGCAGAGCCAGTGGCACAAGGTGGTGACAGCTGGGGTCCCTGGGAGGGAAACACCTTGCACCCACAGCAAGGGTGGGAAGGGGCTCAGAACTTGAGCACCCTCAGTTCTTCCCCTCCCTCCCAGGACAGCCCCGGCTGTGTTGCGGGAGGGTGCCGGGCAGGGGGGGCTGCTCCGGCCGGGGGTGCCGCCTGCAGACCCCCGTGGGCGCGGGGCGGGCCCTGGCGCCGGGAGAGCCCGCACTGCCCCGGGCCCCGTCCCAGCCCCCCAATCCATCTCCCAGCCCGGCAGATTCCAGCCCCTGGGCACGGCAACATCTGCCTCCTGCTCCGGGTTCAATTAACCTGCTACCGCCTCCTCCTCCGGCACCGGCCATTTCCTCCCACTGCCACTGTCACCGCTGTCACTGCCACTGCCGCCGCCATGGCTGCACCCCACGGGGTCACAGCGGGTCCCTTTGCCGCAGCACACTCGGAGCCGGTGGCTCTTTCCAGGTGGAAAAGCCACAGTGGGAACACCGGGATTTGTCCCGGCACCTGCCGGGCTGCGAGCAGGGAACGCCAGAAATCCGCGGCGCTTGCAGGGCAGGGTCCCGGTGCTGTGTCCCCTCCCCTTCTGGGCACACGAGGCTCCGTTGGTGCCCCGAGTGTGGAGAGGAGCAGCTCGGCCGCTCCCTGTACCGGGGTGGGCTGTGGGCATGGCCGAGGGTGGCACAGGCGTGTGCCCGTGCAGCCCGGCACAGCTGCGGCCGCAGGGACGGGCATCTCACACTGCGGCAAGCCTGGAACCACCCGGTGCCCCCCGGTGCCCCTGGGATACGAGGTGCCCCGGAGTGTGCGGTGCCCCCGGTGCGGCAGCTGCAGCCCCCGGTGCCGCCGTGATTTACAGGCGCAGGCCCCGGTAATGTCATTTGCCCCAGACCGGTGGCGCCAGGGTGCCCGGGAAGCCGCCGCCGCCTCCGCCCCGCCAGCCCCTGTCCCGGGGCCGTGACCCGCTCCGGAGCCGTCGGGAACCCACCCGCGGGGCGCCGCGTCGCTGTCGCGATAGTCGTCGGAAGACCCGACCGAGCCAGCGCCGCTCTCCGCTGCCGTTACCGCCCGCCGACGGGGCCGGGCTGGGCTCTGTGACCGGGAAAGGCGGGCGGGGAACAGGGGTCCATCCCAGGGAGCGGCGGGTCGGGAACCGGGGTCTGTCTCCGGGAGCGGCGGGGCCAGGGGTGTCGGACTCCATCCCCCTGAACGGTGTGGTCCGTGGAAAACGGGGTCCGTGATACCGGGAACGGCAAGTCCCGGGGAACGGGGGATTCATGGCCCGGGAACTGAAGGTCGGCGTGGGGTCGGTGCCCCGGGAAAGGCGGTTCCCTGGGAACTGAGACCCCAGCGACCGGCAACGGTGGCTCGAGGAGATTGGGATCCGTGTCCCGGGACGTGTCCGTGTTCGGGGCACGGCGGGCTGGAACAACCCCTGCACCGGGCGCGTTGGCTGCGGGGTCGCCAGATCCATTCGCTCCCGTACGGACGGGCTCGGTGCGAATCCTGCGCACCCCAAGCGCCGGTCCGTGCGCCCCGCGGTAACGGCGCTGGGGCAGGGGGCCTTCGTGCGCACCGGGAGGGGCGGCTGGAAGCACCGACGGGGCTGCGGACGGCGCAGGGACGCGAAAAGGCGCCGCGCTGCTGCCCGATGCCACAGCGGCTCCGGTGGACCGGGTAGGCGGTGCAGGGGACGCCCCGGCGGGGCGAACGGGTCCGGAGCCCGTCGGTACACGGGGGACGTTCGGGACCCGACGGGCCCGTCCACTTGTCCCGGAGCTGGGGCGGGGGCCCGGAGCGGCGGGGGCGGGGGGGGGGTCCCGGGGCGGGGGCGGGGCCCCGAGCTGTCAATCACGGGGCGCGGCCGCCAATCAGGGCGCAGGCGGTGGGAGTTCGGCCGGTCCGGATGGAGCGGGGCAGAAAAGCGCGTCCCGCCAGGGCCCGCAGCCCACCCGCGCTCCCGCCCCGGGGCCGCCAGCGGCTGCGAGCCATGCCCCGCACCCTGCCCCGGGCCCGCACCCGCACCCGGCACCTGCCCCGCACCTTGCTCCGGGCCCGCACCTCGCACCGCGTCCTGCCCCGCACCGGGCGCTCCGTGCCCGTCTCCGCCGCCGCCCCCCGCCGCCCCCCGGCCATGCCCGCGCCCCGCCGGCTCTGAGCGCGGCCGGGATGGAGCGGGAGGGCGGCGGCCCGGGGCCCCCCGCGCCCCACGAGCCCATCAGCTTCGGCATCGACCAGATCCTGGGCGGCCCCGAGCCCACGGGGCCGCACCGGGCGGCGGCGGAGCCCGACTACGGGCTCTACGGCAGCGGCTACGGCCCCACCGGTCCGCTCGGCTCCTACAACCTCAACATGAGCATGAACGTGAGCGTGAACGTGACCCCCGCGCCCGCCGCGCCGCCCGCCGGAGTCATTCGCGTCCCGGCGCACCGGCCCGCGCCCGCCGCGCCGCCCGCCGCGCCCGCCGCGCCGCCGCCGGGCCCCGCGCTGCCGGGGCTCACCTTCCCGTGGATGGAGACCACGCGGCGCATCGCCAAGGACCGGCTCTCAGGTGAGCAGGCGGGACGGCTACCGGCGGCTATTGATGGCTCCGGACACTCCCGCCGCACCAGCCGCTCCCGCGGTTCCGTCGGGGCAGCGCGGTCCGGCGGGTGCGGCGCGGATCGGGGCGGACACGGGGCTCGGACGGGGATGGCGGGGACCGTGCGCTCCACAGGTTCCCGCAGTGCCCGGTGCTCGCCCGCCGCCGTCGGGGCCCGCGGGAGCGGCTCGGGGTAGACGCGGCTACCGGCGGCTCCATCGCGGCACCGGGCAGGGTCCGGCAGCTCCGGGTGGAGCCCGGGGGGTCCCAACAGGCTCCGGTCTCGAGCTCTACTCCGTGTTTGGTCCCTTTCCGGTTTGGAGGTGCCGGTGGCGATGCTGTGACACCGTAATGGAGAGGCTGTGGGGAGCCGGGGTATGGGTGGATGTAGAATTGGGGGCTCTGCGGGTGTGAGATGTGATGTGGGGGCTCTGTGGGGACACGGTGCAGGGTGTGGGACCCACCGTGGGGCTGAGCACAAAGCCCATCCATGCAATGTCCCATGCCTTGTGAACCCCGAGAATGGGGACGGTGCTGCGGGGGTACGTGGGGGGTGTCTGGGGATGGGATCCCAGATCTGAACGTGCCGGGATCGGTGTGGAACACACACTGCCAGCCCTGTGGGAGAGGCCAGGGCGGCCATGCGGGGTTGTGGAGGCAGCGAGGGGTTGAGGTGTTGCTGGTGTGGCCGGGGCTGAGCGCCGTGCTGGGGGCTGAGCAGCAGTGCTGGGGTGGGGGTGCTGCTTGCTGCACCCCAGGAGCAGGAGGGGTGCTGAGGTTGGGGTCCCGGGCACCGGGGCCGTGTGTGGCTGTGGGGACCCCCGGCCTGGCTCAGCTCCGCTCCCACCCAAGATGGCGGCACTGCCACGTCCACAGTGTGTGGCCGCATGCGGGGACAAGGCTGGAGGCCGTGCGGGGCTGGGGGCCGAGTCCCGGCCGTGTGGGCCATGGGGGGGTCTGGGGCAGGACTCTGGCGACCGTGGGGGTCCCACCCGGGCGCCAGCAGAACCGTGTTCGCCTCCCGGCCCACCCCGCCATGGCAGCGGTGACGAAGCACGGTCCCCGCGCAGGGGTGGCGGGTGACGTCCTCGTCTCCTGCCTGGCGCCAGCCTTGGGTGGATGGGGCAGCCCCTCCCCAGCACGGGGTCTCTCAGCCGCAGCCATCACTCAGCACCTTGGCCTTGGGGTGGGCTGCGGGCAGGAGGCAGCTGGTCCCGGTGAGAGGCCGCCCATGCGGGGAGGGGGCTCGGGGGCCTCCATCCCCCCGGCTGCACGGCTCCACCTGCCTCAACCGTGCCCTGCACAGCTCCACCTGCCCCAACCGTGCCCTGCACAGCTCCACCTGCCCCAACCATGCCCGTCCCCCCGGCTGCACGGCTCCTCCAGCCCAGGCGACCTCCTGGGTGTGGGTGGGAGGGAGGGTCTGTGGGTGCCAGGGGGTCCCTGGGGAGCAGTGGGCTGTGCCCCACGTCCCTGTGCCATGGGGGGATGTAGCCCCATGGCCACCCATGGTCCCGGCCATGTGCAGCCCTGCCCACATGGTGTGGCCCTGGTGGCGGCTGTGGTACCATGGCGCCATGGGGATGTGGTGCTGTAGGGTCATGGCTTGGCCAAGGTTGCTGCCAGTGCAGGAGGGGTGCAGGCATTGAGGGCTGGCCCTGCCAAACCTTCACTTTCCTCCATGCTGCTCTGATGCTCCCTGCAGCTCTGGCAGCTTCTGGGGCTGGCATGTGGCACGTTGGCCTCACCAGGGCTGGCTCACACCTCAGCTGGGCAGGGACATCCCCTTCCCCAGCCCATGGAAAGAGACACTGTCTGCCTCCCAACAGTTTCTGTGGTCACATCCTCTCACGGGCAGGGCTGGGCAGTCCGTGCAGTGCCCCGGAGGCTCCTCGAGCTCGGTGTGAGGGGTGGGCGGGTTTGTGCAGCCGGGCTCGATGGTCCTGCATCAGTCCTGTGACAGGGCCAGCCCATCCACCCCGACATTCCAGTGCCGACCGCAGGGCTGGGGGAATGTCTGTGCCATGGGGTAGGAAAGGGGATGGCTCCTCCCTCATGCCGTGTCTTGAGCTGCCCCCATGTCCCCAAAGTGGGGACAACTCAGGGTGTCCCCCTCCCCTACTCTCCCAGGCAGCACTGGTGGCTCCCCTGGCACTCCCCGTCCTCCGCCATCCCCCAGGGTCCTGCCGTGCTGTGCTTTGCTGGGGTCACCCCCAGCGCCCCCTGACGCCGCTGTCCCCACAGCGGCGCTGTCGCCCTTCGCGGTGACGCGGCGCATCGGGCACCCGTACCAGAACCGGACGCCGCCCAAGCGCAAGAAGCCGCGCACGTCCTTCTCCCGGGTGCAGATCTGCGAGCTGGAGAAGCGCTTCCACCGCCAGAAGTACCTGGCCTCGGCCGAGCGTGCCACCTTGGCCAAGGCTCTCAAGATGACGGATGCCCAGGTCAAGACCTGGTTCCAGAACCGGCGCACCAAGTGGAGGTAACAGGGACAGCCCTGGGACAGCTGCCACAGCCGTGATGCTCACACCCCTCTGGCGGACACCCCAATATCCCTCTGGAAGCCATCCCAATATCTCTCTAACAGCCACCTCATAGTCCCTATGACAGCCACCCCAATATCCCTCTAACAGCCACAGCTATGTGTCCCTCTGGCAGACACCTCAATACATTCCTCTGGCAGACACCCCAATATCCCTCTGGCAGACACCCCTATGTGTCTCTCTGACAGCCACCCCAATATCCCTTTGACAGCCATCTCAATATTCCTCTGGCAGACATCCCAATATCCTTCTGGCAGACACCCCAATAGTCCTATGACTGCAATATCCCTGTGGCAGACCCCCCAACATCCTTCTGGCAGACACCCCGATATATCCCTATGGTAGCCCCCCAGTATCCCTCTGGCAGCCACCAATACCCCTATGACAGCCCCCCCAATCTATCCCTATGACAGTTACTCCAATATATCCCTCTGGAGCCACCCCAATGTCCCTCTGACAGCGACCCCAATGGACACCTTCTGACAGCCACCCCAATATCCCTTTGACAGCCGTCTCAATATCCCTCTGGCAGCCACACCAATATCCCTCTGAAAGCCACCCCAATATCCCTATGACCCCAATATCCCTGTTGCAGACACCCCAATAGACACCCTCTGACAGCCATTCCACTATCCCTCTGACAGCCACCCCAATATCCCTTTGACAGCCGTCTCAATATCCCTCTGGCAGCCACACCAATATCCCTCTGAAAGCCACCCCAATATCCCTATGACTCCAATATCCCTGTGGCAGCCACCCCAATATCCTTATGGCAGACACTCCAATATATCCCTCTGACATCCACCCCAATATATTCCTCTGACAGCCGCCTGAAATCCCTATGACAGCCACCTCAATATCCCTCTGGCAGACACCCCAATATCCCTATGACTCCAATATCCCTGTTGCAGACACCCCAATAGACACCTTCTGGCAGCCATCCTACTATCCCTCTGGCAGACACCCCAATATCCCTCTGACAGACACCCCAATATCCCTATGCCGGCCACCTCAATATCCCTCTGGCAGCCACCCCAATATCCCTCTGGCAGCCACCCCAATATCCCTCTGGCAGACACCCCAATATCCCTCTGGCAGCCCCAAACCCCACATCCCTCCAGCAGCGAGTCCCACATTCTGGGAGAGGCTGGGACTGGGATGGGCTGGGTATGGACGGCATCATCATGGCATCCCCTGTGTCCTCTCTGGTGGCGCTGTGGCATGTGTCCCATGGCAGCCACGAGGGGACAAGGGACAGTGCCATCTGCGGCCGGTGCCAGCGGTGTGTGTGCCGTGTGTGCAGGCGTCAGACGGCGGAGGAGCGCGAGGCTGAGCGGCAGCAGGCCAACCGGCTGATGCTGCACCTGCAGCAGGAGGCGTTCCAGAAGAGCCTGGCACAGCCGCTGCCCCAGGACCCGCTCTGCATGCACAACTCCTCCCTCTACGCCCTGCAGAACCTCCAGCCCTGGGCCGAGGACAACAAGGTGACTTCGGTCTCCGGGGTGGCCTCTGTGGTGTGAGGGCACTGCCGATGTGCCGGGAGGTGGCACCGGGAGCCCGGTGGGCTCTGAGCCTGGAGCGTGGCAGGGAAGGGGCTGCAGCTTCCTGAGAGAGAGCCCCGCACTGGCAGCCCCCTCCCTGCCATGGAGAGACCCCCAGGAGTGAGGCCGTGCCCCTGTGGTTGGACTCGAAGCTTCACCAAACCCCACTTGGAGCTCCGTTGTGGGCAGCCCCTGCCTGGACCTCCAGGAGCCCAGGGATGGGCCCCCATGCCCTATGGACCCCCAGGAGCCCAGGGATGGACCCCATGCCCTATGGACCTCTGCAGCCCCTGCCTGGACCTCCAGGAGCCCAGGGATGGACCCCCATGCCCTATGGACCCCCAGGAGCCCAGGGATGGACCCCCATGCCCTATGGACCTCTGCAGCCCCTGTCTGCTCCCCAGGAGCCCGGGGACAGCCTCCCATGCCCTATGGACCCCCAGGGATGAGCCCCCGTGCCCTGTGGACCTCTTGGACCTCTGCAGCCCCTGCCTGGACCTCCAGGAGCCCAGGGATGGACCCCTGCACCCCACAGATGTCTGTAGCCCCCTGTTCAGACCCGTGGGAGCCAAGGGCTTGGCCTCTACACCCCAGCTCCATGCCCGGGGCCCTGGGAGCCCAGGGATGGGTCCCCACACCTGGCAGGGCTCTGCAGCTCCCCCACCAGCAGCTCCATGGGCCCCACAGCCTCCAGCCCACCCGGAGCAGGGTGTGGAGCTCCCGTTCCTGGTGCTGGGAGCTCCCCACCCTGGCAGTGGGGTCTGCCCCGCCTGCACCACTTTGCCTTATCCCGGTCGGAGTTTGCCACCTCCGCCTTCCATCTGCGCACGAAGGACTTGGCCAGCCCGGCCCCACCCCGTGGTGGGACAGACTGACAGACTGAGCCCCCGGCCCTCCCCGCACTGGTCTGTCAGCTCCCAGAGCCTGGACATGCCCGTGCAGCCCCCCGCCATGGGCTCGGGGTGCCCCCCATCCCAATCCCTGACTGCCCCCGGGTGTCACCTCCCACGGACTGAGCCTGGGTGTGACCCACAGGACACTCGTGGGGTGCAGAGGGGCTGAATTCCCTCCTTCTTCTGGCAAATCTCTGCACCCCCTCCCCAGTGACCCCCTAAGTGGGGGTTCCCCCTCCAGGACCATCCAGCCCGACTCCAGCCTCTGTTGATGATGATGGAGGGGATGAAGGGCATGGTGGGGGGGAAACAACGGTGACCTTGACCCTGGACTCGACCTTGTCCCCCACCCCGGTGCCACCAGCGATGCTGCAGCCCCTCATCCCACTTTTGGGGGACAGCCTTCTGCGGGCTCCCCCTCTCCGCCGCTACCGGGAGGAGTCGGACACCCGGTACCGGCGGGATTGGCTGCGGTTCCGTGACGCGGAGGGGTGGAACCGCATTACCACCGGGATGAGCGCGGCCGAGGGCCGGCCCCGGTGCCGCTGGGGCGGCGGCGAGGCGGTGCTCCGTGCCCGTGCCGAGGCCGCCGGTTACCGGAGGCTGCTGCGAGCCCGAGCCGCCGAGGTGGAGGCGTTGCGGGGCGCGGTGGGCGCGTTACACCGGCAGCTGGAGGGGCTGCGGGACCGGCGGAGCGGGGAGCTGGCCAAGTACCAGGTGCGGGATTGGGGGGGCGCCCGGGGGGCTGGGAGGTAGCGGGGGATGGGAGGAGGAGGAGGAGGAGGAGGAGGAGGAGGAGGAGGAGGAGGAGGAGGAGGAGGGTGGGTGTTTGGAGCTGGATGCCCGGAGGGATGCGGAGAAGGGGGGGTGGGGATGGGGAGGGGCGGGGGTCAGGGGTCCGGATGGGGGTGGGGGGCCCCGGGAGGGATGGGGGAGTTCAGGTGGGACGGGGAGCGGGGGTCTGTGTGGGTCGGGCCGCCGGGTGTCGGGGCGGGGTTGGGGATCCCGGGGGTCCGTGTAGGGCTGGGGTCTGTCCGGGGGGCGGTGCGGAGCTCCAGGGACCGGATCGCGGTGCCGGGAGTCCGTGCGGATCGGGGGTCGGGCTGGGGGTCGGGGGTCCCTGTGGGGGTCTCTGTGTGCGGGGGATCCCGGGGATCGCCCCGCGGCCCCGGCGCTGCTGACGGCCCGGCTCAGGAGCGGGTGGCGGAGCTGGAGCGGGAGATCGGGGCGGCGGAGGCGGAGATGGCCCGGTGCCTGCGGGAGTACCCGGCACTGCTGCGGCTGCGGATGGCGCTGGAGGCGGAGATCGCCGCGTACCGGTACGCGAGGGGGGCGCGGGGGGCACGGGGGGCGAGGGGCTTAGCCCGGCCCTTTTTTTCCAGGGAGATGCTGGAGAGCGAGGAGCTCCGCCTGGGCGGCTTGGCCCCGCCGTGAGCGGAGCCCCGGAGCCCCGGTCCCACCACCGGAGCCCGGCCCTGCCGTTACCACCGGAGCCACGGTGCCGGGACCGGATCTTCAGCCCCACCACCGGCCCCCGGTTCCTCCGCCGGACCCCAGACCCCCGATTCCTGCACCGCGGTTCCCTGGGACCCTCGGGACCTCTCTGGACTGACGGAGCCCCGGTCCTTGTGTCCCCCCCGTTCCACGGGTGCCCCGGACTTGTGCCCGCCTGGCCCGGGAGCCCCGGGAGGGCAGCGCCCGTGGGGTCTCACACTCACCAGCCTCTCCGGGGCGGGGGTCCCGGCCCAGACCCGTGTGGAAGCACCTCAATAAAGCCCCGTGGCATCACCCGGAGCCGGCGCGGCTGGAGGGGGGTTGGGCAGCACCCCCGGCTGTGCTCCAGGGGTCTCTGGCGGGGTGGGGGCGTGGGGGGCTCAGGGAGGGGTCTGGGTTCCCTCCTGCCTGGTGCAGCCCCTCACCCCCTGTGCTGTACGGCACAGGGACCCTGAGGGGGCGCATTGTGGGGCCACAGCTTCGGTAGGAACTGAGACCCCCCAGTGGTGATGGGTGGTCCCTGACCCCCCCCACACTGTCAGCGGTGCTTTGGGATCGGTATGGGATCCTGCTCCCTGGGATGTGGGGAAGATGGGATCCTGCTCCTCGGGATGGGGTCGGGATGGAATTCTGCTCCCTGGGATTTGGGGCGGGGTCGGGACGGGATCCTGCTCCTCGGCATGTGGCCGGAGTCAGGGTGGGATCCTGCTCCCCAGGATGTGGGGACGGGGTCAGGGTGGGATCCTGCTCCTCGGGATGGGGTCAGGATGGGATCCTGCTCCTCGGGATATGGGGACGGGGTCGGGATGGGATCCTGCTCCTCGGGATGGGATCCTGCTCCCCGGGATGGGGTCAGGATGGGATCCTGCTCCCCGGGATGTGCTGCTCCTCTGTCTGGGGACGTTGTCCCACCGCAGTCCCCAGAAAGGAGGCAGAGCTGGGAGGGTTTTTGAGGGCAGGGGAAGTTCAGAAAAGCCATGTGTAGCTGGGCAGGATGTGGGGACCCTCTAACCCTCCTGTCCCCAAGCTGGGCTGGAGCACGGGCGAAGCCTGTCCCAGCCATGCAGAGTTTTGTGCAGCACCTCCCTTCCCACAGACACCGAGCAGAGTTTGTGGTGGCAAACCCAAACCCTGAGTTTTATTAGGGGGAAAAATCCTTTTCCGAGCTGTAAAGGGATGGGGGTTCTGGGGAAAGAAGGTGTCCGGTTGTGGGGTCGGCGCCCTCCAAGCCGCTGTTATTGGGGTGCATCGAGGCCCATCCAGGCGCTCCAGGGGCTCCAGGCCGGGGGGGTGTAGGGGTCCCGGCAGCTGATTCGCACCCGCTGCGCTCCCGCCGGCACCGGCGCCTCCTCCGCGCCCTCCACGAACTGCTCAACCTGCAAAGGGGGCAGGGCATGGTCTGGGGAGGGGGGCACAGCACCCCCTGAGCCCAGCAGCGCTGGGGGGAGCAGCAGTGACAGCCTGGGGTGACAATTCATCGCCCCAAGAAGGGAAGCAGCAGAGTGAGGAGGGGCCGTGGCTGAGCATCTCCGCAGGCACAGCGAGGAGTCAGGGATGGGGATGGGGCAGGGTGGGCACATGGGGCAGCCTGTGCAGGGTCTCCCCGGGGCAGAGACCCCCCAGCCCCGTTACCTGGGTGCCGTTGTGGAGCTCGTACTGCAGATGGTAGAGCAGCGCAAAGTAGGACTTGGGGAGCGGCCAGGAGGCCGGGGGGACCCAGACCAGGTGGAGCTGCTCCCCCCGCTGCTGCAGCATCAGATCCTGGGGCGGGTCAGGACGCACTGTGGACAGAGGGGGCTCAGAACAGGGGCTGAGACCCTCCCGCCGGAGCCTCCCGTGCCTTTTGGACGGCCCCACCCCGCTGCTCCTGCCCTGAGCTCACCGATATCGCGGAGGAAGAAATGCCTGGAGAGGTTGAGGTAGGAGGTGTCCGAGAGCCCCTCCAGGTGGAGCTGGAGCGGGTGCAGCTCCTCCCCGAAGGGGCAGAACAGGGGATCTGCCAGGCTGGCGTTGAAGCGGCCCTGGTGACCGGCCACGGGCACCCAGGGCCCCACGGAACCATCGCTGTGGGGAGGGAGGGAGGTGCGGGCAGCAATTAGGGCGGGGTGCCCGTGGTGCTGCTGTGGGTTTGGGGGGTCCCAAGGGGCACCCACCGGCGGATGAGGCGGGCACGGAAGATGGCAGAGGCGGGCCCGGGCCAGGAGCAGTGGAAGGAGCCGTTGTAGGACTCAGCCTGGCAGGACACGTTGATCTCCTCCTCACCTGAGGGGTCGAGGGGTGGCTGGTCAGGGGCTGCATGAGGCCAGGTGGTACTCCCTCCCTGCAAGGGGCTCTCCACAGCCCTCATGCCCAAAATCTGGGCACCAAAATCATCTGGTCCTCAGCCCTCCACCCCCATCACCCCCAGCCATGCCCCTCCTTACGGGTGTTGCTGACCACCACGTAGGTGGTGTCCAGCAGAACAGGGCCAGCCCAGCAGCTGTAGTTGCCCGTGGCTGGCAGGTCCAAGCCCAGGATGGTGAGCTTCTGGCCCTCAGGCACCAGTTCAGCCATGGGCTCCTTGTCCCCGTTCAGCGTCCAGGAGATGTGCTGCTCTGAGGTGTCAGTGTCACATCGCACCACCACGTCCTGGTTGAGCTTCCCCACCTGGACTGGAGGGGAGAGGCAGATTGTCCACTGGTGGGCTGTGGTGAGGGCAGATTGTTCCCCAAACCACCACGGGTGGTGGCCTTGCAGTCCTCACCCTGCTCTTGCACTCCACATCCTCATCCCGTACCCACCCCACATCACCTTCATGCCCACCCTCCAACCTCCCAGCAGAGCAGCCCCAGCCCCTATCAGAGGGATGTGGCTTTGGGATGTCCCCCACTCCCTCTGCAGTCCCTGTCCCAGCCAGGTCCCTCTTCCAAGGCCTCCCCTGTGCCCCGGGAGCAGCACTCACACTTTGGGGGGAAAGCAGTCAGGGCTTGTGCAGGCACCAGGAACAGCAGCACCAACATCTGGGAAGGGAAAAAGGGCAGGGAAGGGCAGCCCCAGCTGGACACAACCCAGGAGAAGGGCACAGCCAGGGCAGAACCCCCAGCGCTGAGAGCAGCACCCCCAAAGCAGGATCCCCCCCCAAGACCCCCCATTCTGTGCCTACCTCTGCGCTGTCTCTGGTGGGCTCAGCAGAGCCGGGGGCTGCGCTCTTATACTGGGCTGGACTCTGTGGGGCTGCCCCAAGGTGCAGTCACAGCAGCATCACACTTCCTAGAACTGCAGGACGGGACCACGCTCAGCCCCCATCCCTGCCTCCCACCCACAGCACTGCTGGTACTTCCCAGAGGGGCAGGGGGCACAGACACCCCCTGCCCTGCCCCTGAATGCCACAGGATGGGCCACCCTGGGAACAGCCAGGCAAGGGGCAGCACTGGGGATCTGGGGTGGTGTTGGGGTTTTGGGTGGTCCCAGCTCTCTCAGAGGGGTCCTGCAGCACCTGAGGGTCTGCACATCATCACCGTGTGCTGCACAGAACCCCCCAGTGCCCTGCTGTGGGGTGGGGGGACCTGTGGGGTCTCTCAGCACCTGTGCTGGGGGTCTGGAGAGGGGCAGCTCAGGGCTGGGCCCCTCTGGGTGGGTTGAGGAGAGGGGAGGGTTCCACAGAGGTTCAGGGTGATGCCTCCAGCCTGGCACAGGTTGGCACACCCCTGCCCTCCCCTCCTCGTGCCAGTGTGTCCCATGGGGTGCTGTGCAGAGATGAGGATGCAGGGACAGAGATAATCAGGGTCACCAGCTGCCCCTTTGCCACCCCACTGGTGCCAGCCCATGCTGAGGGCACGCAGCAGAGCCCATCCTGGGGAAGGCAGTGCTGCACCCTTTCACGTACTTTCTGAAGTTCCTAGAAAGCAAAGAGGGAATTGGGGCTGTGGGAGGCTGGGGGAGCCCAGGACAGGCCAGTGGGACCTCCAAGGCCCCTCCCTGAGCTGAGCCAAACCCTGTGCGTGGGCTGAGGGGTGGGGATGGGGAGCCAGGACCCCCAGGGCCCCTGCAGCAGCTCAGCCCTTGGCTGTAGCACTGTAGGGAACCCCAAAAGGAGAGGGATGGGGTGCCTTGCCCTGGGGTGCCCCCGTGCCCTGCCCTGTCTGGGGGAAGCAGGCACTGGCAGCAGGTTGGGGGCGAGCGGAGCCAACCACAGCTTCCCCTTGCCTTCTGCAGAACAACCACAACCACGGAAGGGAAGTCCCGAGGCAAACGTCAGGGATGCCCTCAGAGCCTCAGCATGGTTGAAACCCCAGCCTGGCACCCGAAACACGGGTGGGAGGGGAGAGAGGCCCCACAGGCAGAAACCATCCCCGGGAGACGGGAGGAGCAGGGACAGAGCCCACCCTGGCCAGACCCCCCTGTGGTGATGTCCCTCGGTGGGATGGACTCCACCCTGGCCGGACTCCCGTGTGGTGATGTCCCTGGGCAGGACAGAGCCCCACCCTGGTCAGACCCCTCTGTGGTGATGTCCCTGGGCAGGACAGAGCCCCACCCTGGCCAGATCCCTGTGTGGTGATGTTCCTCGGTGGGATGGACCCCACCCTGGCTGGATCACTCTCTGGTGACGTCCCTGGGCAGGATGGACCCCACCCTTGCTGCAGTCACAGACACGAGGCCAGGAGCAAAGGTCACAAAACTTTATACAGGAGGAGGGACCCGTGTGTGGCCCCTCAGCCCCGGCCATGGTGGGAGTGGGACAGGCGATGCCTCCAGCCCCGCAGCACCCCCGGGAAATACGGGATGAAGGAGCCCAGTGGGGAGGGCCCACAACACTCCCCGGCCGGGGCCAGCGCTCCCCAATCCACGCTCTGAGGTGCCGGGGTGGTCCCACGGCCGCCGGCCCACGACTGCCCACGGCGCAGAGCCGAGGCAGTGCCAGGCCGTGCCCGCGCCTCCCTGGGACCCGGGACAGCCCCTGCGGCCACACAGCCCCCCTGGGGGCTCCCCTGTCCCCAGGGTCATGGCCAAGCCCAGGCAGCCCCACCGCGGGGCTCCGCTGCTCCGGCTCACTGCAGGACGCACACGTCCCCAGGCTCATCCTCCTCGCGTGCGGCCCCCTCGGCCAGCTCCGCCTCTGCCGGCGCCGCCTCCTCCGCCGCCACCACCTTCTCCCGCAGCTCCATCAGCAGGTCCCGGCCCTCGCTGGGCGGCAGGTTGCTCAGGTAGTACTGCGGGGCCAACTCCACCAGCCTGCGAGGAGGACAGCGTGGGGTCAGCCAGCTACAGGGACACCCTCTAAGGAAGGACCTCTCTCTCCCTGTGCCCTCACATTTGGGGCTGGATCTCCGAGACCACACGCAGGCAGTTGTCCTGAGAGATGGTGAACTCGTGGTAGAGCACCCAGGGGGGCAGGCGGCGCGGGGGTGCCCGCAGCAGGTACCCACAGGCGGGGGCCAGGTGTGCCACGTGCTTGTGCGTCAGCATCACGTAGTTACCGGAGCCGTCGATGTCTCGGGCGACCTGTGAGGGACCAGAGGGTGTCAGAATTCAGTGCACCCCTCTGGGTGTCCAGATTTGCCAAGGACCCTGCTGGGGAGCTCAGAGATCTTGGCATGCTGCCCAGAACACCTGGGGATTTGATTTTGACCCTTGGAGCAAGTTGCCAGCTTTGTATGAGGATGTGAAAGTCACACAGGTTTGAATAGTGTAATAAGAAAATGATCACAGGGTGAAAATATAGATTTTAGGATTTTTGGTATGGGGGCTATGGGGACAAGATGGAGGAATCTGGGTGTGTCCAGCCTTTCTTTCTTCTTCTTGTTCTCCATTTTCTGCTGTGATGTTGGCACTTTGGGATTGGTTTAGAGTAGAAGTGCACTGTCTAACATAGGTGATAGGTATTGGGAATTAAGTGTAAATATGTTATACGTAGTTTGTAGTATAAGAGGACAACACTGCCTCAGGGGCGGTCAGAGTGCCTGTGGCTGCCTTGCTGAACAGACCTCAGCTGGGCAGAGAGAAAATTTTATAGATAAGAATTAATAAACAACCTCAAAACCAGGAAGTGAAGAACTCGTTCTTCGTTGCGCAGACCGAAGCAGAGACATCCTGCACATCTCGGGGCAGCAATTATCAACAGCAACCCGAGAAGCAGGGAGTGGGGTGGCTGCACACCCCAACATCTCCCCCATAACTCCCTGCAGCCCCCTGGGCTCACCTTGAGGAAGTACCCGGAGATGAGGGCGCGCTGGATGTTGAGGGCGTTGGCGTCGGAGCCGAAGGCGGGCGGGGACACCGGGAGCTCGATGCGGCGCATGGCCTCCAGCAGCTCGGCGCGCACCGTGCCCGCCAGGCGCAGCGCCTCGGCGCTCAGCCCCTGCTTCCGGCACCAGCCCTCGTCCCCCGCGTCTGCAGGGGGCACAGCCAGGTCACAAATGGGGGACAGGGGTGGGACAGGGGGGTCACAAATGGGGGGACAGGGGTGGCACAGCAAGGTCACAAATGGGGGGACAGGGGTGGGACAGGGGGGTCACAAATGGGGGGACAGGGGTGGCACAGCAGGGTCACAAATGGGGGGACAGGGGTGGAACAGTGGGGGCTGTGATGTGGGGACAGGGGTGGGATAGTGGGGGCCATGAGGTGGGGATAGGGATGGGATAGTGGGGTTGGCAATGGGGGGACAGGGGTGCCACAGTGGGGTCAGCAATGGGGGGACAGGAGTGGGACAGCGGGGTCAGAAATGGGGGGACAGTGATGGCACAGTGGGGGTTGTGATGTGGGGACAGGGGTGGGATAGCGGGGTTGGCAATGGGGGGACAGGGATGGGATAGTGGGGTTGGCAATGCGGGGACAGGGGTGGGACAGTGAGGTCAGCAATGTGGGGACAGGGATGGGATGCTGGGGGTTGTGGTGTAGGGACAGGACAGTGGTGCCATGGGCTGGAGACAGGTGAGTAGAGGGCCCTCTGGGCTGGGGGCTTGGGGAACACAAAAACACTGCTGTTGCCCCTATCTGTGACCCCTTCACACAGTGGTGACAGGGACTGAGCCCCCAGGCTAGAGCTGGGACCCCCAGATCCTCCCCCAACCAGGCTGGGCGCTAGGATGGGGTCAGAAATGTAGCTCCAGGGCAGGGGACACAACAGGGGACACAAAGGGGTCTGTGGGATGCCCACAGGGGTGAAGCCCCCCGGCCCCTGCCCCACTCACGCTGCTGGAAGGCATTGAAGATGTTGATGAGGGTGAAGTGGTCCCCGTTGGGGTGCAGCAGTGCCCGCCGGCGCAGCGCCACGGCCTCCTCCAGGTGCGTGGACAGGGGCACGAAGCAGGGGGATGCTGGGGGTGGGCAGGGGGTCACTGTGTGTCCCCAGCACCTCCCTGGCACTGCTGGCTGCCCCCCAAGCCCCCCACAGGGTACCTGTGAGCATGGCAGCCAGGCTGACCATCTCCTCCACGCAGTCGAACTCGCAGGAGGCGATGAGGGCCTTGGCCAGCTGCGGGTCCAGGGGGAACTCCGACATGATGATCCCCACCTCCGACAGATTCCCATCATCATCCAGGGCTGCCAGGTAATCCAGGTCCTCCAGAGCTTGCATCAGCGACTCGGGGGCTGGGGTGGGACACCAGGCAGCTTTGCCCACTCTGTCCAGTCCCTCCCCAGAGACAACCCAGGCCGCAGTGATGGCCACAGCCATGGCTGCCCCTTTGTGCCCCTCTGCTCCCCACGCCACGCCTGGCCCCCCTGGGCTCTACCTGGGCGGTCAAGGAAGTCACACTGGCCCATGTCAGCGATGTCCAGGCGCTTCAGCAGCAGCACCAGGCGGCTCAGGCTGGTCTCACTGACGTGGGGCGCGGGGCTGGGGGGCATGCGCTGCTCAAAGGCCTCTGAGTACAGGCGCAGGCAGGTGCCTGCAGGACAGAGGACAGGGACAGGGTGGGGACAGGTGCCAGGCCAGGTGCTGGCAGTGCTGAGGGGGGGACACAGGAGCAAGGGCTCACCTGGGGGGCTGCCAGCAGCTCTCTGCATGCGTGACTCAGCCTGGCTCCTGCTGATGGGCCGCAGCACCTGGGACTCGGCGCGGATGCGGGGGTTGTACACCTGCAGGGGAGGCTGTGAGTGAGACCCCTGCCATCCCCCAAACCCCTCACCTGCCACTGCAGGGCCACCGCTGCCACTCCCTGGGGCAGACCCCTCCTCCCAGCCTGGGACACCACAGCCCACTGCACCCAGGGCAGACCCAGACCCCACCTATCCCCTGTTCCACTCACGCTGCGCAGCTCCAGCCCCGAGTCGATGACGAAGCGCACAGTGCCCAGCGAGAAGGACGAGTCCCCGAGCCAGTGGGTGACAATGACACGGCGCTCCCGGCCCTCCTCGGGTGTCTCATAGAGTCTCTGTGCAGCCCTGCCCACCCCAGGGTGCAGTGGCAGCACCAGCAGTGGGCCCAGCGCCGGGCTCAGCGCCACTGCCTCTGTCTGGATGGCAGCGCAGCACTCCGAGATCTCCTGAGCAAGGACAAGGGGCACAGGTGGCACCTGCTGACACCGCAGTGTCCCCATCCCCAGGCTGTGCCACGCCTTGTGCCCACCTCCACGACAGAGGAGCCGCAGCTGCCCCTCCATCCCACTGAGAGGAACCCCCCAAACCTCCCCTGCCCCGTTCCATCAGCCCACCTGCTCGCTGGCCAGGAAGACAAGGACGTTGCCGGGCTCCTGGCGCCGGTGGATGTCCAGCACGGCCTGGCAGGCGGCGGCCACGCTCCCGTGGGCCGGCGGCTCCCGGTAGAGCAGCTGTGGCGGGGAGCCGTGCCCGGGCACCCTGACCACGGGCGGGTCCCCGCAGAAGGCGCGCAGGCGCGGCTCCAGGGCGGGCGAGGTGACCACGACGAGGCGCAGGGCCGGGCGCTGGCGCAGCACGTCCTTGAGCAGCCCCAGCAGCGCGTCCGTGGGCACCGTGCGCTCCTGAGCCTCGTCCAGCACCACCACCCCGTACTGCCGCAGCAGCGGCTCTGACGTCATCTCCCGCAGCAGCATCTCGTCCGAGCAGAACCTGGCACGGCCCGACCCATCAGGACAGACCTGTGGCTGGGGGAATGTCTCATCCCCTCCCCATGTCCCAGATTGCCAAGCAATGTGTATCCCATTTGTTCCTCCTGCTGTGGTGTACTGCCACCACACTGTCACCATGCCACACACCTTCCCTGGCATTTATCCCAGATTGCCAAGCAATGCATGTCCTATTTGCTTCTCCCACCGTGGTCACCATGTCTCAGTTTGGAGCCAGGTGTGTGCAAAGCAAGGCAGGAGCCTCCCCTGAAATGGAGAATGTAAACCCTCCCCACTCCTCTGAATTGCTATAAATTTTAAATTAAGGGGCTCTCAGGCAAAAAAATATAGGAGCAGGGAATAACAGTTCTTTAATAGGGAAGAAAATAAAAGGATAAAATAATCAATGCAGTACACTGGAACAACACTGACAGAGTCAGAACACAACCTGACACCCTGTGGGTCAGGTGTTGGTAGCAGTCCCATTGGAATTGTGGCTGCAGCCCTCCTGCAGTGTCAGGTGTGATTCTGCTGGAGCAGGGGGTTCTGTAGAAAAAGGATGTATTCTTCCTATGAAGATCCAGTGGAAGAGGCAGCTGCTGTTCCTCTGGGGAATCCAGTGGAGAAGCCGTGCTGGTGTTCCAGAATCTCCAGATTAGATCCAGGTAGAAATGCTTGGCTCCTCCCCCTGGGCAGAGCATCTCTCAGTGGGATGCTGTAGTTCTTATCAGCCATGCAGCGACACTTAATGGCTGTTATCAGCAGATGTCCCCTCTGAGAGAGGAGTGATTGTGGAAGAGATAAGGAAAACTGCCCACTTGATAGAAGACAACTGCCATCGAGATGGTAATAGAAAACATCTTGCCTTGCAATCTGGGACACAGCACACTGCCACCATGCCACACACCTTCCCTGGCATCTGTCCTAGATTGCAAGGTAATGTGTGTGTTCTATCTGCCATCTATCAGAGGTGGGGCAGTTCTCTTCTGTTCATTGGGCAGTTTTCTTTATCTCTTCCACAACCAATCCTCCCTCCAGGAGATATCTTCTGCTAATGGGCCATTAATCATTAATTATCTTCTGTTAATGGGCTATTGAATGTCACTGTATGGCTGATAAAACTCCATCATCCCATAGTGAGATGCTCCACCCAGAGGGAGAAGCCAAGCATTCCTACCTGGATAGAATCTGAGGTTATGGGACACCAGAAAAGCCTTTCCAGTGGATTCCCAGAGGAGCAGCTGCCTCTTCCACTGGATTCCCAGAAGAAGACTGCACCCTTCTATAGGATCCCTGCTCCAGCAGAACCACAGCTGGCACTGCAGGAGGGCTCAGCCCATGGAATAGGACTGTGCCACCACTCTGACCCACAGAGGGTCAGGGCATATTCTGACTCTATCAGTGTTATTTTGTTTTACCGCACTGTTAATTTTATTTTTATTTTCTTCCCTAATAAATAACTCTTTTTCCTACTCCCACATCTTTGCCTGAGAGCCCCTTAATTTCAAATTTAAAACAATTCAAAGGGAGGAGGCTTACATTCCCCATTTTAGGGGAGGCTCCTGCTTTCCTTAGCACACACCTTTGTCTTTCCAAACCACGACAGCCCAGATCAGCCCCCTCCCCATGCCCAGATCAGCCCCTCCCCAGAGCAGCCCGTGCCTCTCCCCAGCCAGGCCAGCCTGGATTAAGGGATTAGGCAGGGTTTAGCAGGATTAGGCCGCCGTGCTCCCGTTCCCAGCACGGGCCCTGCTGTCCCTGCCCTACCTGAGGATGGTGTCAGCAGTGCAGCAGTCCTCGTGGGGCACACAGTAGCCCACCTCGTGGCCCAGGTTCAGGTCCATCTCGTCGGCCACGCGCAGGGAGAGGCTGAGGGCGGCCAGGCTGTGGGGCTGGGTGCAGGCCACCAGCCCGTGGGCAAACGACATGGACAGGGCGTACTCAGCACACCACTGGGGGATCTGTGGGGACAGGGCATGGGTAGTGTGGCTCCAGGACTGTCCCCTCCCTGCTGTGCCACTCCAAAGGGCACATGGACTCTCTCCGTGGATTTGGCTGCAGGTTCTCCAGGGCCAGGGGCTGTCCAGAGGCACTCAAATCTCATTTTGTGTCAAAAATGCCTATTTTATGATTGGCTTTTTGCAAATATTAACAAGAGTATTATATGTGTTATGCTAGAAAATTATGCTCTATTAATTTGCTTAAGTAGTGTGTTAAATATAGTTTTAGGTTATAACAAAATGTTAAAATAGAAACTATGCTATGTAAGATGTTTTTTTAAAGAAAGGACTCCCACTGAGATAGCAGCAACAAGACACCTGAATCTTTCAGAGAAAGAGAATTTATTGCTCCATTATCAGGAGAAATGAACTTCTTCCCACCTCACTCAGTCATGAAGACACCAGTTAGGATGAAGAGGAAGAAGCTGACACTGACCAGACAGAATCCTGTGTTTGAATGGAATTTATGCCTCATGTGTGAGATGTATGAATATGCAACAGGCTGTTGCTTTTAAGGCTTAATCTTCCGTTAACGTGGGTCCTTTTTTGGGCTTATTTTGCCCAGAAAGAGGTACCGAGGCTGTCCATAACTCTTTGTTTTTATTGTCTCATATTGTCCTAAATCCTAATTGTCCAAAATTTTTATTACTCTAATTATATTGCTATATTTATAACCATTTTATTACTATTAAACTTCTAAAATTTTAAAAATAAGTGATTTGCATTTTTCACAGGCAGGATCTTCCCTCTGCACTCCTGTCACCTCTGAGCCCCACAGTTTGTGACAGGAGCCCCATGGCCCCACACCTGCAGCTTCCTGCCCCGGTGTGGGACACCATGACCCTGCTCTCACATGAGGGACATGGGACAATGGCCTGGGAAACCCACAGAGGGACAGGGAAGGGATCACCAGGGAGTAGCTGCTGGCCAAGTGCCCAGCCTGACAGCGTGGGACGGTGCCAAGGCCACGCAGTTGTCCCTTTGGCACCAGGGACCTGAGTCCTGCTTCCTCCTGTCACCTCTGAGCCCCCCACGAGGACTGCCTGTGCCTCAGGGTCCCCAGGGCCCTGCAGCACCCAAAAACACCGACCCTGGGGCCCACACAGGAGCTTTGATCCCCAAATCCGGCAGTGCCAGCCCAGCCCAGGAACTCAGCAGGTCACACCCAGGGAGCTGATTTGGTTGAGCACCTGGAGCCCAGGGACAACACCCCGATAGCCTGGGGTGACCCAGCCCATTCCAACACCCCAAGATCCTGGGGGACCCAGCCCGACAGACTGGAGGGATCCAGCCCATTCCAACACCCCAAAATCCTGACCCAGCGCATTCCAGCACCCCCATAGCCTGGAGGGACACAGCCCATTCCAACACCCCGATATCCTGGGGAACCTAGCCCATTCCAACACCCCCATAGCCTGGAGGGACACAGCCCATTCCAACACCCCAAAATCCTGACCCAGCCCATTCCAACACCCCCACAGCCTGGAGGGACCCAGCCCATTCCGGCCCCGCAGCAGCGAGAGCTCCGCAATCCCCTCCCGGGTCAAAGTCCGCCCGGTGCCGTTCCCGAGTGTCACCAGCAGCTGGGACCGGCTCCCCGGGGCCACCCCGCGGGGATCTGCAGGCCCAGCTCCGGGAGGGGCCGTTCCTCCCTCCGGTGCCAGCGCTCCCCGGTTCGTGCCCCGCTTTGCCCATTCCCAGCACATCACGGTGCTCGCCCACCCTGCCGGGCTCCGTGCAGCGTTCCCGGACACCCTGTCCGTGTGTCCCTCTCCACCCGGTCTGTGAGGATCACAGAGCACAGCCCAGCTGCCCTCGGGCTCACCTGGGTGCTCTTGCCGGTACCGGGGGGCCCGGACACCAGCACGATGCCGCTGCTGCCCTCCAGGTGCTCCATGAAGCTGTACTTGGCCGTCCACACCGGCAGCTCCCGCCGCTGCCGCAGCAGCTCGTAGTACCGGGAGGAGAAGGGCAGCCCATCGTAGGGGTTCACCTCCAGGTCGCCGTCGCAGCCCAGGGACGGCTCTTCATCCTCCTCCTCCTCCTCCTCCTCCTCCAGCGCGGAGCCGGGGCCGCTCGGCCCGGGCAGGGGAGCCGGGGCCCCGGAGCCGGCCATGGCGGGGACACCGGAGCTGCGAGGGCGGGCGGGGGTGGAGCGGCACCGGCGCTGACCCACCCCCGCCTACGTACCGGGAAGGCGCCCGGTGCTGCCCAGTGCCACGTCCCGTCCGCCGGGGAGGGGGGACCCGCGGGCACCGGGGACGGCCGGGGGATGAGGGCACAGGGGTGACACGGCCGCGGAGATCAGGGACAGAACCGGAGTGTGGGGGACCGGGAGAACGGGCGGGGAACCGGGAAAGGGGATGGGGCAGCGGGAGAGCCCCGCAGGACCGAGGGGAGTGCGGACACCGGGCGGGGAACCGGGAAAGGGGATGGAGCACCGGGGAAGCCCCGCAGGACCGAGCGGAGTGCGGACACCGGACAGGTGTGCTGTACCCCCCCTGTGCGTGGGGACGGCACCGGAGGCAGGGTACAGGGGTACGGGACAGGGCGGACACCTTGGGAGGGTCAGTCCCGAACGGCACGGGCCGGACCGGGTCGACGGAGCACCTGTAGGGGATGGTCCGGACCGGGCACCTGAGCACCGGCACCGGGCCGGAGCGGAGCGGGCGGGCGGGTCAGGGGCGGGTTCCCCGCACCCTCTCAGGGCCGCGGCCCCGGTTCCGGCCCCGGTTCCGGTTCCGGTCCCGCCGCTCACCTGCGCGCGCCGCCGCGGGCCCTGCCGGGGGGACACGGCCACGTGACCCGCGACAGCCAATCAGCGCCCGCCTCGGGCGGGGCCCGGATGTGGCGGCGGGACCGGAGCGGACGGAGCCCCCGGGGATGCCCGGCACCGCTCCCGCCTCCCGGCACCGCTGCCAGCTCCGCCCTGCGACCCCGAGCCAGGCACGGCTGTGGCCTCAGCTCCCCCACAGCCCCTATTCGGACTAGGCTTCCCGGTACCGGACACCTCGGTGCTGCTGCGGGGCATCCCGGTGCGGGACCGGGCGTACCAAAGCTGGGCGTCTTGTACGGGCGTATCGTAGCAATGTTGAGCATTTCCATACAGAACATCTTATACTGCTGTGGGGTGTACCGGAGCCAGGCATCCCGCACCGGTGTCGGTCCTTCCGCACCGGAGCATCCCGTAACGATGCTGCTCACACCGGTGCTGGCATCCCGCTGCCGGATCGGGGCATCCCGTACCAGCACGGGGCGTATCGGGACCAGGCATCCCGATGCCGGACATCCCGTACCGGTGTCGGTCCTTCCGTACCGGAGCACCGGAGCATCCCGTAGCGGTGCTGCTCAAACCGGTACTGGCATCCCGCTGCCGGATCGGGGCATCCCGTACCAGCACGGGGCGTATCGGGACCAGGCATCCCGATGCCGGACATCCCGTACCGGTGTCGGTCCTTCCGTACCGGAGCACCGGAGCATGCCGTAGCGGTGCTGCTCAAACCGGTACTGGCATCCCGCTGCCGGATCGGGGCATCCCGTACCAGCACGGGGCATATCGGGACCGGGCATCCCGTTCCGGCGCCTCGCACCCGAAGCGGCTCCCGGTGGGACCGGCAGGTGGAGCTCCGTGACCGACGAACGGCCCGGCCTGAGCTCCCGCCGGGACCGGGGACCGAGCGATGCCTGCTGGCCCCGGGACTGCGGAGGTCGGGAACCAGGAACCGGCGCGTTCCGCCCTCGCACCTCGGCCCGGGCCGTGCCACCGGAGGGGCCGTGCCCGGTTTGGGCCGATCCCGCACCCACCCGGTATCCGTGTCCCGCTCAGGGCCGGCTTTGGGTCGGGGGGTCTGTCCTGGGCTGGGGGTGACCCCAGAGCAGGGTCGGGTCGCAGGGGAGGGTTTGGGGACATGCAGGGGGTTTGGGGACATGCACGGGGGCTTCGGGGACATGCACAAGGGTTGGGGACATGCACGGGGGGGGTTTGGGGACATGCACAGAGGGTTTGGGGACACGCACGGGGGGTTTGGGGACATGCACGAGGCGGGGTTTGGGGACGTGCAGGGGATGGAGATGCAGGGAAGGAGCCGAGCACTGGCTCCGAGGGGCTGATGGAGGGAGACCCGTGCGAGTCTGTGGGAGCAGAGCAGGATTTGAGGGGTTCAGAGGGTCCCTTTATTATGGTATGATAAATAATAATAAACAAAATATCGAATATTTTAAAATTAATTAAATATTAATTAAACTAATTAATATTAATTAATAACAATAATTAAGAATTATTAAAATTATAAAACAATATTATTCATTATTAACAGTTAATTGATTATTAATTAAACAATATTAAATATTAAATAATGAATAAAATATTGTATTAAATAATTCTATAGTAAACGATACTAAAGAATACAGAAAGGATACTTACATAATGGTAAATGGTAATAATGGTAATAATTAATAACAATAATAATATTAATGGTAATAATAATTGTAATAATTAATAATAATAATAATAACATTAAGACTAATTTATTGAATATTAATTAAATAATATTAAATAATGAATAAAATATTGTATTAAATATTTCTGTAGTAAACTATACTCAAGAATACAGAAAGGATACTAAAAGAAGGCTAAAAAGATAATAATGAAATCTTGTGACTCTTTTCAGAACCCCGACACAGCTTGGCCCCAATTGACCATTGAATGAAAACAACTCACACCAGAATCCAATGGAACAATCACCTGTGGGTAAACAATCTCCAAACACATTCCACATGAGCACAACACAGGAGAAACAAATGAGATAAGAATTGTTTTCATTTTTCTCTGAGGGTTCTCAGCTTCCCAGGAGGAAAATCCTGCGTGAAGGAATTTTTTCAGAGAATGTGAATGCCGCGTGGCACAATGGCAGCAACCTTGTGCCAGCAGTGCCAGCAAGGAGCCTCACAGCTGGCACATGCCCACGGCTCCTCGTGGCTCCTGGTGCCGTGGTGTGGCTGGAGCACTCTGTGCTCCCAGCTCCAGCCCCAAGTCCTGCTCTTGGTCACTCAAAAGTGTCACCTGTGTTGAAGATTGCAATGGAAGGTGTTTTCTATTCCCATCTGTATGGCAGGTTACCTTTGTCAAGTGGGCAGTTTGCCTTATCTCTCTCTTTGGGTGGCCACAATCACACTTGGGGAGGGGACATTGCTGATAACAGCTATTGAATGTCCCTGCATGGCTGATAAGAACTGCAGCATCCCATTGGGAGATGTGAGCCCAGAGGGAGGAGCCAAGCATTCCTACCCAGATATAGTCCAGAGGTTTTGAGACACCAGCACGGCTTCTTCACTGGATTCCCCAGAGGAACAGCAGCTGCCTCTTCCACTGGATCTTCAGAGGAAGAATCCATCCTTCTCTACAGGACCCGCCCTTGCTCCAACAGATCCACACCTGACACTGCAGGAGGGCTGAGCCATAATTCCAATGGGACTGCCACCAACACCCTGACCCACAGGGTGTCAGGTTGTGTTCTGACTCTGTTGTTCTGGTGTACTGCATTGTTTATTTTATCCTTTTAAAGAACTGTTATTCCTGCTCCCATATTTTTTTGCCTGAGAGCCCCTTAATTTAAAATTTATAGCAATTTGGAGAGGTGGGGAGGGTTCACATTCTCCATTTCAGAGGAGGCTCCTGCCTTCCTGAGCAGACTCCTGTCTTTCCAAACCAGGACACCACGCCACCACAACCCACTCAGTGACCACACTGACCCCAGACCCTTGGCTGGTGCTATGGGGGCTCCATCCCCACCCCGCTGCTCACGGCAGGGACAGCACAGTGGGGTGGGCCATGCTGAGGAAGCAGAGGTTTCACAATCTGGGGGGGTACACGTGACACGGGAGGGTGGCAGGAGGAACCACCCGTGGCTCCGCAGCGCCCCGGTCCCACAGCACGGCCCCGGTGCTGCCCCGGTGGCCATGGCGCCCTGGCTGCCCACCAAGGACAAGTTTGGCGTGGGTGAGTGGGGGCTGTGGGGCTCTGTGGGGTTCCCCACTCGGCTGCAGGGATGGGGTGCTCAGGGTGAGGTGACATCCGTGGTGACACCCCCATGGCCGTGCTGGTGGCAGCTGGGTGGTGGCACCAGCAGGGGCTGCAGGGCTGGTGACAGCAGGCTCAGGGAAGGTGGCCAAGCAGGACAGGAGCCAGCAGCACCCACGCACCAGGAGGCTGCAGGGCTGGTGCTGCTGGGGGTGGGGAGCACCGGGCTGGGGGCTTGGCTTCCCTCCAGCCTCTGGGCGAGCCTTGAGACACCCCAAGAATTTTCCTCAGCTTCCATCTGGGGCTTTGCAGCTGCCTTGCAAAGCCCTGGGCACCCCCAATCCTTGCAGCACCCCCAGCTTGGGCTCCCCACTTGCACCAGCTCTGAGCACCCCCACTCCCTGCAGCACCCCCAGCTTCTGCTGGCTCCTGCAGCCCTGTGCTTCTTCCCTTTTCTTGTGGGGCCGTTTCCTGCGCCCTTCCCTTGCACTCTCTGCGGTGCCTGAGCTGCTGCAGGGTCCTGGGGAATGTCTGAGCTGCTGCAGGGTCCTGGAAAGCTCCTGAGGTGCTGCAGGGTCCTGGGCAGAACCTGAGCAGGGCTGAGCTGCTGCTGCTCCCAGCATGGAGAGCTCAGGGTGGTGAGAAGGGTCCTGTGGGACCTCAGGGTTACTGGTGCCAGGTGGGTCTGGGGGTGCTGCAATGTGAGCTGGCCCTGCCAGGGGCTCAGGGTGGGCACAGGTCCTGGTAGAGACCCCCAGGTGCAGGGGCTGTCCCCCAATCTGGTAGCCAAACCAGGGTTGCCTGCCTCAGAGCTGTCCCTGGGGCCAGAAACAGTGACAGGGACAACCACAGCACAGCCGGGCAGGAAGCTGCTGGTCACCGAGAGCACCGCCCACCTCCCCTGCCGCCGGCTCTGCTGTCCCCAAACAGAGCTGTCCCTGTGCCACCAGACTGTCCCTGCACCACCAGCCCTGTCCCTGTGCCACCAGCCCTGTCCCTGTGCCACCAGACTGTCCCTACACCACCATCCCTGTCCCTGTGCCACCAGACTGTCCCTGCACCACCATCCCTGTCCCTGTGCCACCAGCTCTGTCCCTGGGCCACCATCCCTGTCCTTGTGCCACCAGTTCTGTCCCTGGGCCACCAGCCCTGTCCCTACACCACCATCCCTGTCCCTGTGCCACCAGCCCTGTCCCTGCACCACCAGTCCTGTCCCTGCACCGCCAGCCCTGTCCTTGTGCCACCATCCCTGTCCCTGTGCCACCAGACTGTTCCTGCACCACCAGACCTGTCCCTGGGCCACCATCTCTGTCCCTGTGCCACCAGTCCTGTCCCTGTGCCACCAGCCCTGTCCTTGTGCCACCAGCCCTGTCCCTGTGCCACCAGCCCCGGGCAGGGGCTCAGCTGGCACTTGCCTCCCCTCGTTGCTTGTGCCAGGAGCAGGACCACCGGCACCCAGGGTGTGGGTGGAGGCAGAGGGGACCCATAAGGGACCCCTGAGTGCCAAAAAGGGTCTGGGGGATTCTGTGTGGGGTCGGGGTGCTCGAGGGTCTCATCCCCGAGCTGTTTATGGGGCCGAGGCTCTGCCCCATCTCTCGGGGCTGAATGGGGCCTGTTTTGGGGGGCACCATGGGGGGCTGGCTGTGGGGTGCAGGTGCCTGGTGGCTGCCGAGGGGCTCCAGGCAGGGATCCCAACTTCCCACAGCCGTGTGGAACTTCCCACGCACCAAGGAGCATCACCTGCCACTGCAGATCGGGGAGATGGTGCACATCCTGCAGGCCTCCGAGGGTAAGGGGGCCCCCCGTGTGGGTTCCTGCCCCCTTCTTTGTCCCCGAGCCGGGGCCAGGCCCCCCAGCCCGGCTGACAATGTCCCCTCCCCTGGCAGGCTGGTACTGCGGGTACTCGCTCCGGAACAGGGCTGCCCGGGTAGGTGACAGGCTGCTGGGGTTTGGTGGCAGCAGGGACACTGCTGGTGGCTCTCTGTCCCTGCTGGGTGTCTGGGGGGGGCAGGCTGGGCACCCTGTGGCATTGGCAGCCCCCAGCTGTGCCCCCTGAGGGAAATCTCTCATGGCTCTGGCTCCTTCAGGGCATCTTCCCCGCCTCGCTGATCCGGCTGAAGGGCACCACGGTGGAGCAGAGGGGGTAGGTCTGGGGGCACAGGAAGGGGTGAGGGGCTCCACTTTCTGCTCCCTGTGGGCTTCCTGAGGTGCTGGAGCACTCCAGAGCTCCCTGTGCCTCCCCCAGGCTGGAGGAGAGCGCGGTGCCCTCTGACATGCCCATGGTGCAGGAGATCACCACCACGCTGCGGGAGTGGGCCACCATCTGGAAGCAGCTCTACGTGGTGAGGGACGAGGCTCTGGGTGTTGGGGACATCTGGGGACAGGCTGGGGGAGCTCTGGTGACCCCGTGGTGGTGCTGCAGGCCGGGCAGACGGAGCGCTACAGGCAGGTGAAGAGGATGATGCAGGAGCTGATGGAGCAGCGCTCGCAGCTGCTCTCGGGGACGCTGCCCAAGGATCAGCTCCTGAGGCTCAGGAAGGAGGTCACCGGCAAGATGGACTATGGCAACAAGTGAGGCTGGGGACAGGGACCTCAGACCTGCCTCGGGGACAGGGACCTCAAATCGACCTCTGGGACAGGGACCCCAAGTCTGCCTCTGGGACAGGGACCCCAAATCTGCCTCTGGCACAGGGACCCCAGGTCTGCCTCTGGGACAGGGACCCCAAATCTGCCTCTGGGACAGGCTGTGCGGAGCCCAGGTGTGCTCCCTGGTGTCCTGGCTGGCTGTCCCTGTGTCCCCATCATCCCAGCTGACTGTCCCGTGCCGGCTGGGGACAGTAATTGTGCCACCAGCTGCTCAAGTCACCTGGCCAAGGGCTGTGGCTGGGACAGGAATGTTCCTGGTGCTGTCAGCTCCTGTCCCTTTTCCCAGTGGGATCTGTGCTGTCCCCTCACACCCTGTGCAAGGACAAGTGAGTCGGGGTGGGACACACAGCCCCAGGTGCCCCCAGTCCTGTCTCACCCCACCCTGACCCTTGCAGGATCCTCGCCCTGGACCTGGTGGTGCGGGATGAGGACGAGAACATCCTGGACCCTGACAGGACCAGCGTCATCAGCCTCTTCCAGGCTCACAGGAGGGCGGCACAGACCCTCAGCCAGCGCATCCAGGAGGAGACGGTGAGGCTGGTGCCAGCCCAGAGCCCGATGTCCCCTGCGCCAGGGGAGGTGACAAGGCTGAACCACCTTGTGCCCCCCACCTCGTGTCCCCCAGAGCTCGCAGCAGAGAGCACCAGGCCATGGCACCCACGGGGCTGCTTCGCCCTCCCACAACCTCTACCTGTGCGTCCGGAATTTCGTCTGCCACATCGGGGAGGAGGCGCAGCTCTTCATGGCGCTCTACGACCCCGGCGAGCAGCGCATCATCAGGTGGGGGCTCAGGACAGACCCCTGTCCCCGTCCCTGCTGTGCTGGGTGTTTGTCCTGGTGCCCCTTGTGGCCTTTCCCCCAGGCTGCCCGTCCTGCCCAGCCCTGAGGACCCAGCGGGTGTCACGGGGGAAGGGACACATCCCTTCCTTTGTCATGGCGCCGTATCCCATGGGACAGCCCATCCTGTCCTGCCCCAGGCACTGCTGAGGTGGCCAGGGGACAGCCAGGCTGGGCCAGTGCCTGTGCCGTGACTGGGGACCCTGTTGGGATGAGGGGTCCATGGGGTGGGATCTGGCGGTGCCCGTGCCCACCTCAACCATCACCCACCCCGCAGTGAGAACTACGTGATCCGCTGGGCCAGCACCGGCGTCCCGCAGGACATCGAGCTGCTCAACAACCTCAGGGCGGTGTTCACGGTGAGCGCAGACCCCGGCGGGGCCGCGCTGCTGCCCCCTCCTGCAGATCTGCCCCCCACCCGCAGCTTTTCGGGTGCCCCGTGCGCCCCCCGGGTCAGTCCCCCTGATCAGGGACCCCCAGCCCCTTCGCAGATCCCTGAGGTGGCATCTGCCCCTCGGGGTCCCCTCTTGGTGCTGGGAGTCTCGGGGTCCCCTCCCGGTGCTGGGGGTCCCCTCTCGGTGCTGGGGGTCCCCTCCCGGTGCTGAGGGTCCCGGGGTCCCCTCCCGGTGCTGGGGATCCCCTCGCGGTGCTGGATGTCCCGGGTGCCCCGTCCCCTTTCGTCCCACGCCCCCCGTTGCTGACTCAGCGCTTTGGCTGCAGCGCAGCGCTGACCCCCGGGACGCCGCGGAGCCATCGATATGCAAACGAGGCGGGAAAATCAATGTTAATTAATGAGCAGCATCAGCACTTCGGCTCCGCTGCCGCCCCCGGTTCTCGCCCATCTCCGCGCTCTGCTCTGCTCTACTCGTTGCTGATTGTCCCCAAGCGTTGTGGCGTGTCCCCGTCCCTTGTCCTTAGCGCCGCTGGGAGGTTTTGGCGCAGGGGCAGCCCCGAGGGACCCGGTCCCCTCCCCAGCTGGGGTACAGGGCCACCCCGACATCCTCACATCATGCCAGGTTCCCCCCGTTTGCCAAACTGCCCGGTCTGGGGTGACCCGTTGGGTCCGTCGGTCCTGGCATTGTCCCCACCGCGGGGATTGGGGACCCCTGGGGTGCACAGGAGCCCCCAGGGCAGCGGGGCTGTGTCCCCACTGTCCCCACGGTGCAGGGCAGCAGGGACGCTCTGCGCCCACCGCCTCCCCCTGGGCACGCCGAGGTCACCCGGCGCTGGCACTGGCACGTCCCCTGCGGTGCTGCCAGGGTGACACGGCCCCCGCGTGTCCCGCAGGACCTGGGCAGCGCGGACCTGAAGCGGGAGCGGCTGTTCCTGGTGTGCCAGATCATCCGCGTGGGGCGCATGGACCTGCGCGACAGCCACAGCCGCAAGCTCAGCACGGGGCTGCGCCGGCCCTTCGGCATCTCAGGTGGGGCTGGGGACCCCCAGGGACCCCCGTGCCACTACCCTGGCACCTCCCCAGAGCCACCACACCGGGTTCAGCAATGTCCCTGGGCTGCTCCTGCTGTCCTTTCCCTGCTGGCGGATCCCAATCCCGTGGTTGTCCCCACACTGTCCCCCCCGGAGCTGTCCCTGCCCAAGGGACACAACACCCGCCCTGTCCTGGCACAGGGACCCCCTGAGCACCCCTGCGGAGCTCCCCTGCCCTCTGCTCCCCCCATGACCCCGTTCTGGGCTGGGAGTGCCACCCCTGCCATAGTGCCACCTGTGTGTCACTGCAGTGATGGACATCACCGACATCACCAAGGGGACGTGTGACAGCGACGAGGACAAGCAGCACTTCATCCCTGTCCACCTGTGAGCCCCGAGGGGAGGCTGGGGAGGGCAGGGAGGAGCACCCCAGGGCCTGGCTGGCATGGGGACATCATCTGGCTGGCATGGGGACACCAGCTGCTGGCAAGGGGACACCACCTGGCTGGCATGGGGACAAGAGGTGCAAAGACCAAAGAGAAAAGGTTTTTCCCCCAAATGTGGCTTTCCCAGGGTGGCTGCTGATGGCGATTTCCTTCACAACATGATCCGGAAGGCGGTGGAGGGGAAGGACATCAACCACAAGGGACAAGGTAGAGACACTGTGTCCCCTGGGCCATCTGCTTGTCACATGAGGAGTCAAGGACTTGTGTGTCACCCTGTCACCCCTTGAAAAATCCCTGTGGTCCCCGCAGGGCTCTGGGTGTCCCTGAAAGTGCTCTGGGGAGACCTGAGCCAGGTGAGGAAGGACCACCCACACCTGGTGGACCGCAGCACGGCAGTGGCTCGCAAGCTGGGCTACCCGGAGGTCATAATGCCAGGCAAGCGTGATGGGGACAATCCTGGGGGTCCCTGGGGGTGGCAGCGTGGTGGCAGGAGCTGGCTGACGGGGCTGTCCCCACAGGTGATGTCAGGAACGACATCTACCTGACCCTGGTGCAGGGGGAGTTCGACAAGGGCAGCAAGAAGACGCAGAAGAACGTGGAGGTGACAGTGTGTGTGTGTGACGAGGCAGGAAACGTGGTGCAGGTATGGCAGCTGTCCCCTGTGTCACCTCGGGTATGGCAGGTGTCCCCTGTGTCACCATGGGTATGGCAGGTGCCCCCTGTGTCACCTTGGGTATGGCAGCTGTCCCCTGTGTCACCTTGGGTATGGCAGGTGTCCCATGGGTATGGCAGCTGTCCCTTTTGTCACATTGAGTATGGCAGGTGTCCCCTTTGTTCCCCTGTGTCACCTCGAGTATGGCAGGTGTCCCCTGTGTCACCTTGGATATGGCAGGTGCCCCCTGTGTCACCTCGAGTATGGCAGGTGTCCCCTGTGTCACATTGAATACGGCAGGTGTCCCCTGTGTCACACTAAGTGTGGCAGGTGTCCCTTGTGTCACACTGAGTATGGCAGGTGTCCCCTGTGTCACCTTGAGTATGGCAGGTGTCCCCTGTGTCATCTTGGATATGACAGGTGCCCCCTGTGTCACCTCACATTGATTATGGCAGGTGTCCCCTTTGTCACCTTGAGTATGGCAGGTGTCCCCTGTGTCATCTTGGATATGGCAGGTGCCCCCTGTGTCACCTCACATCGATTATGGCAGGTGTCCCCTTTGTCACATTGAGTATGGCAGGTGTCCCCTTTGTCACCTTGGGTATGGCAGGTGTCCCCTGTATCACCTCAGCTCGGGTATGGCAGCTGTCCCCTATGTCACCTCACATTGATTATGGCAGGTGCCCCGTTGTCACCTCACCTCGGGTTTGGCAGGTGTCCCCTGTGTCACCTCACCCCAGGTATGGCAGTTGTCCCCTGTGTCACCTCACCTCGGGTAGAGCCAGCAGCTCCTCCAGGCTGGAGGAGCCTCTTGGGCCAGAGGAGCTTCCTGGAACAGAGATCTGGGAATAGAACAAAGAAATGGGAAAGTGACAATAAAGAAATGGGACAGAGAGAAAATTGTCCTGCCTTGGGGACAGCCAGACCCCCTGGCCAGATCCCCAAGACAGGAAGGAGCTGGGGGCAGACAGGAGGGCGGGGGGGGGGGGCGGTCAGACCCCAGTGTCACCTCCCCAGGGTGGCTCTTGTCACCATCCAGGTGTTCTGTCACCAGTTCTCACCCGGCTCCTGAGGGATGGGCTGCAATTCTCCATCTCCATCCCCAGGGCCGCGCCCCGATGTGCCCTGGGAGGGCCTTGTGTCCCCTCGGAGGTGGCACCAGGCAGTTTAGGAGGGTGTGGGCAGGGGGGTTCGGGGCGTGGTCGGGGCTGGCAGGGCCCGGAATTGTCCCCTCCCTGCGAGGTCATTTGTGCTGATCCCGAGGTGTCTCCTCTGGCAGAACGTGATCCACGCGGGAGCCGGGGACAGCCCCAGCAGCCACTACCGCTCTGTTGTCTACTACCAGCAGCGGCACCAGCGCTGGATGGAGACCCTGAAGGTCTGGGGACACCGGGGCTGGGGTGGGACAGCCCTGCAGCCCCTCCTGGATGTGCCACTCGCTCCTCCTGCTGCTCTAGGGGTCTCTTTCAGGGCAGGTGTTTTGGGGGACAGTCCTTGGTCCCATCTTGGGGATGATGGAGGTGCTGCCAGGGTCACAGCGTGACCCCTGGATGGACACCCGGTCCTGGGGATGTGTGACCGTGTTCACAGGGGGCTGAGGATGAGGGAAGAGATGAGGATCTGACTCCATGTTTCAGAAAGCTTGATTTATTTTATTATATATATATTGTATTAAAACTATACTAAAAGAATAGAAGAAAGGATTTCATCAGAAGGCTGGCTAAGAATAGAATAGAAGGAATTAATAACAAAGGTTTGTGGCTGGGACAGAGAGTCCGAGCCAGCTGACTGTGATTGGCCATTAATTAAAAACAACCACATGAGACCAATCACAGATGCACCTGTTGCATTCCACAGCAGCAGATAATCAATGTCTCCATTTTGTTCCTGAGGCCTCTCAGCTTCTCAGGAGAAAAAATCCCGAAGAAAAGATTTTTCATAAAACGTGTCTGTGACAGGGATGGGCACTGCAGCCCTGTCCCCATCCCAGTGTTCCCAGTTCAGCCTCACTGGTTGACTGGGAAGGACGTGGGGTTGGTTTGCAGCTGTAGAGGGTCTGGCACAGTCCCTGCCTGGGCACAGAGGGACATTGGCCAGGTGGGGGCACAGAAGGACATTGGCCAGGTGTGGGCACAGAGGGACATTGGCCAGAGGGACATTGGCCAGCTGGTGGACAGAGGGACATTGCCCGGGTGGGGGCACACAGGGACATTGCCCAGGTGTGGGCACAGAAGGACATTGGCCAGATGTGGGCACAGAGGGACAGTGGCCAGAGGGACATTGGCCAGGTGGGGGACGGAGGGATATTGGCCAGAGGGACATTGGCCAGGTGTGAGACAGAGGGACATTGCTCGGGTGGGGGTACACAGGGACATTGCCCAGGTGGGGGCACAGAGGGACATTGGCCAGGTGGAGGACAGAGGGACATTGCCCGGGTGGGGGCACAGAGGGACATTGCCCAGGTGTGGGCACAGAAGGACATTGGCCAGGTGGGGACACAGAGGGACATTGCCCAGGTGTGGGCACAGCCCCTGCCCTCACCTTGGCCCCCCTTGCCCCCCAGATCGCTGTCCCCATCGAGGATGTCCACAGGACCCACCTGAGGTTCACCTTCCGCCACCGCTCCTCCAGTGACTGTGAGTGTCCCCTGCTGCCAGCACTGCCTGTCCCCTGCCTGGGGACGTGTCCCTGGTCCCCTCCAGCTCCCCCTCACACTGTGTCCCCCCAGCCAAGGACAGGAGTGAGCGGATTTTCTCCATGGCCTTTGTGAGGCTGATGCGCCCCGATGGCACCACGCTGCGGGATGGGGAGCACGACCTGGTGCTCTACAAGGTATGGGGGGACCCCAGAACCCCCTAAAGTGGGAGGGACTGTGGGACAGCAGCACTTCTGGGGCCAGGGTCCCTGTCCCTGCCTGAGCCACAGCGCTGGTGGCACGTACCCATTGTCCCCGAGGGTCTGTGGTGTCCCCGAGGGTTTGTGGGGTCCCCGAGGGTCTGTGGTGTCCCCGAGGGTTTGTGGGGTCCCCGAGGGTTTGTGGTGCCTCCCCTGCTGTCCTCGCTGTCCTTGGTGGCTCCAGGAGGGGCTCCCTGCACACACATCTCCAATCCCTGCGCTGCTCCTCTGGAATGCCAAGTTTGCTTTGGGAGAAGGTGATTTAAGCCTTTGTGACGGGCAGGGAACGTCCCCGTGGTGTGGCTGCGCTTCACCTGATTTCACCAGCCCTGGCACTGCTCGGGTTTGCTCTGAGAGAGTCGGGGGGAGGCAAAAATCGCTGCTCATTTGGGAAAAAACACTGTCAGCTTTAATCTGAAGGGCTCCTGAAGGTGCTGCCCCCTTACCTGGTGTCCCCTCCCCACGCTGGGACCGCTGTGACAAGAGGAACAGGAGGCATGAGCTGGTCCCCACTGCCAGGGCGAGCTCAGGGCTCTTCCCTGTGTTTTGTCACCTTCTGGGTCCCTTTTGGGGTCCCTTCTTGGGTCCCTTCTGGGGTCATGGAGCTCCAGTGTCCCTGGGCTGCTGCATGGGGGTGTCCTCTGATTTTGGCAACGTGACCAGAGTTTCTCCAGGCAGAGCCACGTCTCTCCCTGAGTTCTGCCTTTTTTTGGGATGGCTCCCGCCTGCTGTGGCAGCCCAGGACAGGGAGAGACCACGCTGTTCCTCCCTGAGGCTCCTGCACATTTGAAATCATTATGTCCCTCCTCCTTGTTTTATTTTTGGGTGAAAGACCCAAATTCTTGAACTGCAGCCGTGGCCCTCGGCGCTGGCTCTGCTCCCTGGCTCTTTGGGGACTGTCCCCTTCCACAGCAGCAGCATTGGGCACCTTTGGGATGTGGCAGTGAGATCAAACCTCCCACACCTCCCTGCCAGGAGAACAAGCCCTGCACAGCTCCTGTTCCCCTCAGAGAGCTGTCCCTGCCCTCCCGAGCTGCTCCATCCTTTCCCTGCCTGGCTCTGGCTCTTCCTGGCAGGCTGGGAAGTCAGAAAATATTTCTGACTCTGAGAGTCAGAAAATATTTCATCTTTTTGTCTCTGCTTGCCAGAGGGATGTGAGTGAAGGGCTTTTAGCTGCTCAGACCTCTTGATCTCCAGAAAGAGCTCAGAAAATCCCCTCCCTGGTGCTGTTCCCACCTGCTGGACCATAATTCTGATTTTTGGCTCTCCAGCGTCCATCATGCTGGGACAGAGAGCTGGGAACACTCAGTGTTCAGTTTGGCCATGCTCAGGATGTGGGAGTGCTCAGTTTGGTCATGCTCAGGATATTTTTGGGGGGATCAGCAGGATCTGGGGATTTTGGGGGGCTGCCATCCACTGGAGAGGGGCAGCAAGGAGTGGAATTCCCACTTGAATATGGCTGCTGGAGGCTCCATGACCTTCCCTCCAAACTGAGGTGGGAATTGGAGCTCTGTGGTTTCACCCCCATGCCTGGGTTAGCTCAGGGGGGTTTCCAGCTTCCCTCCCCTGCATGGGCTCAGCCCTGGGAAGGAGCACAAGCTCCAGATGTGTCCTGGAGAGGAAAAGCCACCAGCAAACAGCTCTGTCACCTCCATGCCACTTTCAGCTGGAGGGGTTTCACCCTGCCAGGCTGCAGGCAGGGAGGGATGGGTGTCTGTGAGCTGCAGCATGGCTGGCTCTGGTCATCCCCCACATCCCAGGCTGGCCACGAGCAGGGAAGGTCACTCAGAGTCACCCCAGTGAGTCCTCCTGGGTGCAAAATTGACTTTGACCTTCATTCATGGGGAAATTTTCCTAAATTCCTAAATACAATAGAATCCACAAAAATGTGAAATAGATTACTGAGAGCAGTGCAGGTGTATCACTTGGTGAGAAATTGAGGTTTTTGGGATTTTTAGTGTGTTGTGGATGGAAGCAAAATGTAGGGCACAGGGTGTCCTCCTGGGTTTCTTCTTCATGCTGCTTCTTCCTCCTTCTTCTTCATGGGTTTGGGTGGCATTTTGTAATTGGGCAGAAAAGTCCTCATTGGGGGCTCTTTGGGATCAGTTATTGGGTTAAAAGGAAAAATAATCTAGGTGTCAGTTCTTAATTGGATAGTTTAAGTCTTAAAAGACCTTGTAACTAGAGATTGTTGGCCATTTTGTGCCTTGCTGCAGAACTCACAGTAGTGAGACTGTTTTACTGATAAAAAATAATCAACACTTGAGTCCCAACACAGATTATTGCCTCAAGTGTGTTGGGAAGGATGAAAGTTTGACAAGAAAGTCTCACAGATATCTATGCTTGGCAGAAAGATTTTTGAGTGTAGAGTTTGATGAAGGAATAGAGATGGAAGCAAGTTTTGATATAGAAGAAAAGAATTGCTGAGCCAGTCTCACTGGATAACCAAGGAGGCAAAGGGTGTGTTAGTTAGAAGGGGATTTTATGGCTTAGAGCAAAGGATAAACCCACCTCAAACAAGAAGATGTTTTTACCAAGCAGAAAGAGAGCACAGGCAAACAAGGCAGCAAAGTTGCAAGTAGGGAAAAGGGTTCAGAATTTTCCTCTGCAAGAAAACTGAAAAACAACTTCTAGCTTAAACTGTAATGCACTAACTTTTAGTGATTGGAGAACAGTAATGTGAATATGGTAATTATAGTAGCTATGATAGGCTAGAGATAAAAATTAAGGTATAGGTTGGTTCTACTGTATGAAGATGCTCAGCACAGAGAAGCATATAATGCATTGTAACAAAAAAAAGTATATGATATATTGTGAACAAAAGAAAAGTCTGTCATGCATTGGTAACCTAAACTCAGGATCTCCAGGCCTGCCTGCAGCTGGAGCTGACAGCTGTAGGCACACTCTGTCACCCATGCCCCTGGATACAATAAACTGCATTTTGGAGAGCTGCCCAGCATCCCACATCCCTCATTTTGGCTCTTGCACAAGTGCCTTCAATCCAGACCCAGAAAACCCCACAACTGGCACCCCCACACTCTGGGGATGGCTCCAGCTGTCCCTGTGCTGTGCCCTGCAGGGTGACAGCAAGAAGCTGGAGGATGCCAGCACGTACCTGTCGCTGCCCTCGGAGCGGAACGCGCCGGAGCCGAAGCTCCTCTCGGGCTCCTCCTTCCGAGTGAGCGGGGCCGCGGCAGCTCTGGCCGTGTCCAGCCGGGACAGCTTCCAAATCTCCACGCTGGTCTGCTCCACCAAGCTGACCCAGAACGGTGAGTGCTGGGTCCCCACAGAGTGGGGGAGCTGGGGCTGTGTCCCCTCCCTGGTGGTGCTCCCACCTGCTGGACCATAATTCTGATTTTTGGGTCTCCGGTGTCCATCATGCTGGGCTGAGATTTGGGGACAGTGAGTGCTCAGTTTGCCAATGCTCAGGATGTTTTTGGGGAGATCAGCTCCATCTGATCTCCCCAAAATTTTGGAATTTTGGGGGGCTGCCATCCACTGGAGAGGAGCAACAACGAGTGGGATTCCCACTTGAGTGTGGCTGCTGGAGGCTCCATGACCTTTCCTCCAAACTGAGGTGGGAATTGGAGCTCTGTGGTTTCACCCCCATGCCTGGGTTAGCTCAGGGGAGTTTCCAGCTTCCCTGGGCTGCTCTTGGCCCGGGGAAGGGCCCATGGGATGGGCTGGGCTCTCCTCCCAGCTGCTGCAAGGCTGGAGGGTGGGAATTTCTCATCCTGCTCTGGCTGAATGCAGGGGGCTCAGGGGACATGGCCTGGTGGCCTGGGGAATGTGACACAAGGTGACAGCACGTGGCTGCAGGGTCCAGGGCGCTGTGGAGGGCTCAGGGATGAGGCTGCTCCATTCCTTCCCTTCCTCCAGCACAATTTTGTCCACCACAACCACAACCTATTTAAGGTTTGTGCTTTATGGGCTTGTCTTCAGGGGGTCTCAGTGGTTGTGGGAGGGGGTCCTGGCTGCTCCTGCTGGGGGAGCAGGGGGTTGGTGACACTGGGGTGTGACAAGGAGTGCTCAGTGCCCCATTTCCCCTGCCCAGTGAACCTGCTGGGGCTGCTCAAGTGGCGCTCCAAGCCCAGTCTGCTCTGTGGGAACCTCCAGAAGCTGATGAACGTGGATGGAGGCGAGGTCATCAAGGTACAGCCAGCATTTCCTCCCTCCCTGGCTCCTGCTCCCCACTCCCCATGCCCAGAACTGGGTTTTGGGCAGTGCTGGGTTCAGCCCTTGAGCCCTGCTGTCCCACAGTTCCTGCAGGACACGCTGGATGCCCTGTTCTCCATCATGATGGAGCACTCAGACACCGATGTCTATGACACCCTCGTGTTTGACGCCCTGGTGAGCACAACCTGTGTGGGTCTGAGCCCCTCCCAGTGCTGGGTGGGCACTGGTTGGACTGGGGCAGTGGGGTTTGAGTGACCCAGCACAGGGCAGGGCAGTTCTGGGGGACACTGTCCCTTTTGGGGACAATCCCAGCAGCATTTAAAGATGTTTCACCACAAGAGTGATCCCAGTGATGGCTCAGGGTGGGCTCAGGGTGGCAGAGGTGTCCCCCTGCCCATGCCAAGCCATGCCCCTGCCTGCTGCCCTCAGGTTTTCATTGTCAGGCTGGTGGCTGACAGAAAGTTCCAGCATTTCAACACGGTCCTGGAGGCCTACATCCGACAGCACTTCAGCGCCACGCTGGCCTACAAGTGAGGGGCTGGGACATGGGAGGGACAGGGATGGGACAGCTGGAGTGGGGTGGGGGACAGAGATGGGACAGCTGGAGTGGGGTGGGGGACAGAGATGGGACAGGGATGGACAGCTGAAGTGGGGTGGGACAGGGATGGGACAGCTGGAGTGGGGTGGGACAGGGATGGGACAGGGATGGGACAGCTGGAGTGAGGTGGGGGACAGGGATGGGACAGCTGGAGTGGGGTGGGACAGCTGGAAGGGTAGGAGACAGGGCTGAGACATCCAGGATGGGGCAGGGACAGCTGGAATGGGCTGGGGGACAGGGATGGGACAGCTGGAATGGGGCTGGGACAGTGGGGACAGGGAGGGACAGGGCTGGGACAGTTGGAATGGACTAGAACAGCTGGAATAGGGCTGGGCCAGCTGGAGGGGTGGGGGACAGGGCTGGGACAGCCAGGATGGGGCTGGGACAGTTGGAATGGCCCTGGGGGACAGGGCTGGGAGGCTGGAATGGGCGGGGGGGGACAGGGATGGGGCAGCTGGAGTAGGGTTGAGACAGCTGGAATGGGGTGGGACATCCAGGATGGGGCTGTGACAGTGGGAACAGGGAGGGACAGGGCAGGGACACACACGGACACCCCTCCCCGCAGGAAGCTGCTGTCGGTGCTCACTCAGTACGTGGAGCAGGCGGGCCGGGGCGAGCCCTGCGAGTCCCTCCCGCGCACCTTCAAAGCCCTGGAGTACATCTTCAAATTCATCGTGCGCTCCCGCCGCCTCTTCGCGCAGTGAGTGCTGCTGTGCCGCGGCTCCCAGTGCTCCCAGTGCTCCCAGTGCTCCCAGTGCTCCCAGTGCTGCTGTGCCGTGCCTCCCAGTGCTCCCAGTGCTCCCAGTGTTGCTTGTGCTGTACCTCCCAGTGCTCCCAGAGCCTCCCAGTGCTTCCCAGTGCTGCCTGTGCCGCGCTTCCCAATTCTCCCAGTGACTTCCAGTGCTCCAGTGCTTCCAGAACCTCCCAGTGCCTCCCAGTGACTTCCAGTGCTGCCTGTGCTGCGCCTCCCAGTACCTCCCAGTGCTCCCAGTGCCTCCCAGAGCCTCACAGTGCTGGCAGAGCCTCCCAGTGTTCCCAGTGCCTCCCAGTATCTCCCACAGCCTCCCAGTGCCTCCCAGTATCTCCCAGCGCTTCCAGAGCCTCTCAGTGCTTCCCAGTGCCTCCCAGTGCTGCTGTGCTCTGCCTCCCAGTGCCTCCCAGTGCCTCCCAGTGCTCCCAGTGCCTCCCAGTGCTTCCCAGTGCTCCAGTGCTTCCAGAACTTCCCAGTGCTCCCAGTGCTTCCGAGTGCTTCCAGTGCTGGCAATGCGTCCCAGTGCTTCCAGTGGCTCCCAGTTCTTCCCAGTGTCTCCCAATGCTCCCAGTGCCTTCCAGAGCCTCCCATTGCTCCCTGTGCCTCCCAGTGCCTCCCAGTATCTCCCAGTGCTCCCAGTGGCTCCCAATGCTCCCAGTGCCTTCCAGAGCCTCCCATTGCTCCCTGTGCCTCCCAGTGGCTCCCAATGCTCCCAGTGCCTCCCAGTATCTCCCAGTATCTCCCAGTGCTCCCCCTGCCCCACAGTGACCCTGCCCCAGCCACCCCTGACAGGGGCTTTCCAATGAGCTCTTCAAATCCTCCCTCGGTGGAAATGGTGAAATGCCCCGGGCATTCTGTGCCCTGCACGGCTGCTGCTGTGCTGGGGAGGTTTCCTGGAGCCTGGTGGGAGGTGAGGATGGAGCTGGGGGGTCTCTGAGGTGGCCCCCAAGCCCAAATCTGATGTGATGAGCAGAGGAGCAGGGTGGGTGGCTCCAGAGCTCAAAGGTCAAGGTGCCCCCAGGTCCCTCCAGAGTCCCCACAGGGCTGGTGTCACTTGTTCCCTATGGGCACAGGGTTCACATCCAGCCTGGGTGATGCACAAACACCCTCCTGGCGTGGGAGAGGAGAAATCAGGAAATCTGGCATCTCCAGACGTTCCTCTTTCATTCCACGTAGGCAGCACTGAAAGCTGAAGTGATCTGAGGGGGCAGTGAGGGACCCCCACACACACACAGAGGGCACGGGGTGGGCACTGCTGGCACTGAAAGCTGTGGGATCACCCCATTCCCAGGCACCCTGGTTCAGCAGGAAGCTGTTTTTGGGGGAAATGAGGGCTTTGCCTCCTCCACCCCAAGCCCAGGATGTGTTGGGGTCCCTGTGTCTTGTATTTCTTGGGAATGATGAATCTGACTCCATGTTCTCTCATTTATTACTTATATATAATTTATATATTTATATAATTGTTATAATTTATATAGTTTTAATATTTTATATAGAAATTAGATATAAATTACTTACATATGATATGATATGATATGATATGATATGATATGATATTATATTATTATACTAAAGAATACAGAAAGGATACAGACAGAAGGCTAAAAAGATAATAATGAAATCTTGTGACTCTTTCCAGAGTCCCAACACAGCTTGGCCCTGATTAGCCAAATAATTAAAACAATTCACAGCAGAATCCAATGAAACAATCACCTGTGGGTAAACAATCTCCAAACGCATTCCACATGAGCACAACACAGGAGAAGCAAATGAGATAAGAATTGTTTTCCTTTTTCTCTGAGGCTTCTCAGCTTCCCAGGAGAAAAACCCTGGGTGAAGGGATTTTTTCAGAGAATGTGAATGCCACACTTGTGTCCCTTCCCAGTGGCATTGGGGAGCTGTGCTGGTGTCCCTGTGTCCCCAGGGACTGTCACACTCATTTTGCCCCGCTCTGGATTAACCGTGGGATTTGGTCCCTGTCTGTCCTCACCACCTCCACCCCTCCCAGTGCCCCCTCCATGGCTCCAGGTGCTCCAGAACATCACACCCAGCACCTGCCTCTCCCTCCTGTGTGAGGACACCGAGCTCATTCCCAGCTCAGAGCGCTCCTGGCAGCAGAAATTAATTACCCAGCTTGTTTGCAAACAGCGCCCTGAATGAGTTTGCCTGGAGCAGAGGCATCCCTGAGGACATTTAGTGATTTTATAGAGCTTCCCTTTATCTCAGCGTGCACTAACACGGGCTCCTCACATCCTCTAAGTGCTCTGAACGTGCTGCAATTTGTACAGGCTGTAATCGACAGGAATTGGGTTGTAATTAGAGCCAGTTGCTGCAGATTGCTGCCTCTGGGATTGCCTGTGCTGCTGCTGGAGCTGAACAAGCAGAGCCTGCAGCTCCTTTGAGGAGCCCAGGTAGCTGCAAGGATGATGGAGCCCTGTCCCCCACCTTGGGACACCTCCCTGTGTCCCCTCAGTGCCCCAATGACACCGTGGTGACGTCTGTCCCTCGCTGCTTCCTCCTTGCTGCTTCCTCTGCCTGCTTCTCCTTTTCAGCCATCACTGAGAGTGGCAGAACTTTCCCTGCCTGTGCTCATTTTTCCCCTGGATTTTGAGGTCAAATTTTGGAGCAACCCATGGCAGGGGGTGGGGCTGATGGGCTTCAAGGGCCCTCCCAGCCCAAACCAGTCCATAATTCCAGGATTTCCTTACATAGCTGGTGGTTGGGTCATTTTTCTTGCCACTGCTTGGTGTCAGTTGTGGTGGTGTTCACAGGGGTCCCAGGATGAGGGAAGAGATGAGAATCTTGACTCCATGTTTCAGAAGGCTGATCTATTATTTTATTATGTATATTATATTTAAAGAAAATGATATATTAAAGCTATACTAAAAGAATAGAAGAAAGGATTTCATCAGAAGGAATAGAAAGGAAAGGAATGGAATGACAATAAAATCTTGTGACTGACCAGAGAGTCCAAGACTGCTGGACTGTGATTGGCCATTAATTAAAAACAACCACATGAGACCAATCAAAGATGCACCTGTTGCATTCCACAGCAGCAGATAATCATTGTTTACATTTTGTTCCTGAGGCCTCTCAGCTTCTCAAGAGAAAAAATCCTAGCAAAACGATTTTTCATGAAATATGTCTGTGACAGTCAGTGGTGGGGGAATTACCCCAGCAGTGCCCATTCCTGGGATCACACCTCAGATTTGCAGTTTTTCCTGCAGCTTTGTACATCCCATGGCTAAAATTCCCTCGTTCAGTTTGCTCTGGTCCAGCTGGTGAGGGGGGATGGAGGGCTCAGGAGGTTCCTGCTCAAGTGGGATGGGGCTGAACAGCTTTGAGAGGCCCTTGGGCTGCAAAATCATGGAAAATAGGCTTCTTTTGAAAAGAAAAAATGAGTTTTTTGAGTGGGTCTGTGGACATGGTGGGGAAGTGTCAGGGCTCACCCCTAGATCCACCCATGGATCCAAATATTGGTGGATGAGCATAAAGAATTGGGATGATGTCTTGGTTTGAAAAGCCAGGTGTGTGCTAAGGAAGGCAGGAGCCTCCTCTAAAAATGGAAAATGTAAACCCCCTCCCTACAAATTGTTATAAATTTGAAATTAAGGGGCTCTCAGGCAAAGATATAGGAGTAGGAATAACAGTTCTTTATTAGGGAAGAAAATGAAAATATAAAATAAACAATGCAGTAAACTAGAACAACACTGCCAGAGTCAGAGCAGTCCCTGCCCCCTGTGTGTCAGGGTGGTGTCCCAGCCCCATCCCATGGGGGCTCAGCCCTCCTGCAGTGCCAGCTGTGGTTCTGCTGGAGCAGGGATCCTGCACAAGGGGGGAGTTTTCCCCTGCAGCTCCAGGGCTGCTGGAGATGGGCCTGGGCTCCCTCTGGCAATGCAGGGCAGCAGAAAGCTGCTCCTCTGGCAATGCAGGGGGCAAAGGCTGCTGTGCTGCCCCAAAGCTCAGATTGGATCCAGGTAGGAATGCTTGGCTCCTCCCCTGGGCACAGCATCTCCCCATGGGATGATGGAATTGGATCAGCCATGCAGGGACACTCACTGGCCATGGACAGGAGATAATTAATAATTAATGGCTCATTAACAGAGGAGATCTCCTGGAGAGAGGATTGGTTGTGGAAGAGATAAAGAAAACTGTCCAATGAGCAGAAGAGAACTGCCCCACCTCTGACAGATGGAGATAGAACACACACATTGCCTTGCAATCTGGGATGGATACCAGGGAAGGTGTGTGGTGTAGTGTTCACATCTTCTGAAAAAATCCCTTCACCCAGGATTGTTCTCCTGGGAAGCTGAGAAGCCTCAGAGAAAAAGGAAAACAATTCTTATCTAATTTGCTTCTCCTGTGTTGTGCTCATGTGGAATGTGTTTGGAGATTGTTTACCCACAGGTGATTGTTTCATTGGATTCTGCTGTGAGTTGTTTTAATTATTTGGCCAATCAGGGCCAAGCTGTGTCAGGACTCTGGAAAGAGTCACAAGTTTTCATTATTATCTTTTTAGCCTTTTGTAAGTATCCTTTCTGTATTCTTTAGTAGAGTATTGTATAATATAATATAATATAATATAATATAATATAATATAATATAATATAATATAATATAATATAATATAATATAATATAATATAATATAATATAATATAATTTATATACAAATTAAATATAAAATTATAAAAATATATAAATTATATATAAGTAATAAATGAACCTTCTGAGAACATGGAGTCAGATGCATCATTCCTGCCTTGGTGGGGCATTCCCAGCAAATCCAGCAGTGTGGCATGGTGGGTGGCAGTGTGGTGACAGCACGGTCACTCTGGCCCTTGCAGGCTCTATGAGGGGAAGGAGGTGGCCGAGTTCCAGCGCTCCCTGCAGCGCTTCTTCCTCGCCCTCAACCAGCTGATGCAGTCCCCGCTGGAGGGTCCCACCCTGCTGTCCCAGGTATGGGGGCATGGCGGGCCCTGGAGGGCTCAGCTGGGCTGTGGGGTGCCAGGGAGGATGCCCAGGCCAGGCACTGGCTGTCCCCTAGCTGGGGTGACACTGTGTCACTGTGTCTGTGTTTGTTTTTGGGGTGACACTGTGTTGTTGTGTCTGTGTTCGTTTTTGGGGTGACACTGTTTTGCTGTGTCTGTGTTCGTTTTTGAGTTGACACTGTGTCAGTGTGTCTGTGTTTGTTTTTGGGGTAACACTGAGTCTCTGTGCTTGTTTTTGGGGTGACGCTGTGTCACTGTCCATGTTTGTTTTTAGGGCGACGCAGTCGCTGTGTCTGTGTTCATTTTTGGGGTGACACTGTGTCACTGTGTCACTGTTGATTTTTGGGATGATGTGGTGTCACTGTGTCTGTGTTTGTTTTTGAGGTGACACTGTGTCTCTGTGTTTGTTTTTAGGGTGACACTGTCGCTGTGTCTGTGTTCATTTTTGGGGTGACGCTGTGTCACTGTGTCACTGGATTTTTTTGGGGTGACGCTGTGTCACTGTGTCTGTGTTTGTTTTTGGGGTGACACTGTGTCTCTGTGTGTTTGTTTTGGGGTGACACTGTGTCTGTGTTCATTTTTGGGGTGACACTGTGTCACTGTGTCACTTTTTGTTTTTGGAGTTACACTATGTCAGTGTGTAACTCTTTGTTTTTGGGGTGACACTGTGTCTCTGTGTGTTCATTTAGGGGTGACACTGTCCCCTCTATGTGCAGCCCTCAGGAGGAGCTGTCACCCCGTGTGCTGCCCTGCTGTCCCCAGTGTCCCCCCAGTGCACTCTGAGCCCCCCAGCCCCTCACTGCCCTGGGGCTGTGCTGTGGATCTGGGTCAGCAGCTCGGTGGCCCTGGGCACTGTCCTGGTCACCCAGGTGCTGAATTCTGCAGGGGAAACTCTGGGAAGGGCTCCTGGGGGTTTTCCCCATCCTGGATCTGAGCTGGATTCCCTGCATTTGGGGCCAGGCTGGCACGGGGCTGGGGCTGGGATGGGGCTGCACTCTGCCCGGAGGGTGGGAGGCTCCAGAGGGTGCTCTGGGAGCCCTGCCTGAGGGCAGCTCTGTGGTGTCTCTGCAGGGAGCAGCTCTGAAGTACCTGCCCTCCATCCTCGAGGACGTGTTTGGGATCTTTGACTCCTCCACTCTGGGGTAGGGTCCCTGTGTCCCCACCAAGCCCAGCCCCCTGTGCTGCTCAGCACCTGCCACAGCCACCTCTGTCCCTGCCTCCAGCACAGAGCTGAGGGCTCTGGAATCTCCTCCAGATCCTCTTCCCAGTGTAAAAAGGGGAGAGTTCTGCTCAGTTTTAGCCTGGGAACTCAGCCCCAGCTGGCTTCATTTGGGGAATTCAGGCAGGGTTTGCCTGCTGGGTGCCTGTGGTGGGCACAGCTGCCCTGTGGGACCATCCTGCCCCCATTTAGGGGGTCCCCCCACCCAGCAGCCCCATCCTGAGCAGAACCTGGAGCTCCTGCTTTAACTCCTCTCCTGCTGGCAGGGCCGTGCTGAGGGACTTTGTGGGGAACCTGCAGCCCCAGCGGCTGCTGAAGCAGAAGCTGCAGTCCCTGACTGACATTGCCAGCAGCAAAGCCTTCCAGTGCCATGGTGAGAGGGGTCCTGGGGGCACTGCCCTTGCTGAGCTCACCCAGAGGCCGTGCACAGGGTGGGGATGAGTTCCTGAGCAGGGATTTCTCCTCTACCTCATGCCTGGGGTGGCTCCATAACTGGGGACAATTCCCTCATGACTGGGATGGCTCCATAGCTGGGGACATTTCCCTCATGCCTGGGGTGGCTCCATAACTGGGGACAATTCCTTCATGACTGGGATGGCTCCATAGCTGGGGACAATTCCCTCATGACTGGGGTGGCTCCATAGCTGGGGACAGTTCCTTCATGCCTGTGTCCCCTTGTCCCCACAGAGTGCAGGGAGCTGGTGCTGCAGGCAGCCCTGCCCATCCTGCAGGAGCTGATCCAGGCAGGGGAGGAGGAGGACGCCTGCATCGAGCTGCTCAGCAGCATCCTGGAAGTGCTGTACCAGGCCCAGAAGGTAAAGCAGGAATCACCTGGGCAGTGACCTGAGCAAACCCCTCTGAGTGAGCTTAAACACCGATTCCTGGTCAGGATATTGTTGGAGATCACTGACTGTGGGTGTCACCATTCCAGCAGAAACATCCAGGGTGGGACACAAACTTTGTTCTTTTCACCTCAGTGAGTTTCTGCTGGGTTGCTCAACGTCCACATGAGTGGGGAAGGGGCTTCCAGGCTCAGGGATGACACTGACCTGAGGGTGGTGGGGACATCAGCAGCTCTGCAGGGCTGGGAGGAAGGTAAAGGGTGGGAGGAAGAAAGCGAGGGAAGGGAGGAAGGTGAGGTCACATTGATTTGCTAATACCACAAAATGTCTCTCCAGTTCTTTCATGATTCATTATCAGACCAAGCAGGTTGAGAATGGCTTTTCTGGATTTGAATAAATCAAGCAAATGGTATCCAAGCCTGATGCATTGGCCAAGGTCACCCAAACATTGGTTTTTGGTTGACTCACAGGCAGGATCATGTTACCTAAGGCAAACAACAAAGTAATAAGGCACAAGTATGATATCTGATTTAGTTTCATAATTTTCTTTGGTTTCCTTTATGATTCAAGGCACTTTTGCTTTTTGTCTTTTCCCAATTCTATTTTGGGACAGGCCAAATGTAACTAAAATTTCAATGGCCTTACACCTCCTATGAAATTTTGCTGGTCAGCAATTGCCAGTCACCCCCTGGGCAGCATCACAGTGCAGAATGAAGAGTGATGGCCCCAAACATAAGGCAGGGACGTGGTGGGCACCCACCCACCCAAATGTGGCCAGTCTGGGGTTGGCTGGGGCCGTTCTTGGGGTCTCATCTCTGTTTTTGGTGATTGCAGAGTGCAGAGAAGCTGCGAGCACGGCACAAGGACCGTGGGGACGTGGAGCTGGTGAGTGTCCCTGAAACACAGGGAATGGTTTGGGAATGCACAGGGCTCTGTGCTCTGCCTTTTCAGGAGCCTTCCTCTGTTCCTGCCCTTCCTGGCTGCTCTGGGGGCCTTTGGGAGCCCTTGGGGGGTTCAGGTGTCCCAGCTGCAGAGCAGTGACTGTGGGAGCTGGGTTGGACACTGTGTGTTGGGAGGGTGAGGTGGTTCTTTAATCCCACAGCACCAGGAACAGGATGGAAAGCTCAGAAATTGTGGTGATATGTGTGAAATAGCCTTTATGGAGAGTGTGGTGGGATGCTCTGAGGGAAGATTCTGCTCCTGCTTCAACCCCATGAGAGTTGATCCCCCCTTTACCTGCCCAGCGCCATCCCCATCATCCTCAGCCATCCTTGGCTGTCCCCATTGTCCCCAGCCAGGTGGCCACAGTGCCAGGGAGGTGTACAGAGCTGCACACCTCTCTGTGCAGGGCTGAGCTGTACAGAGATCCCAAATCCCCTATTTTTGCTGGAGCACATTGCCTTGCTCTGACTCCAGCTCTGGATCAGGCTCCATTCCCGTGTCACCACCCCGATGTCACCAGCTCTTGAATGAGCCATGCTGGGACACCTCCCACAGCTGGGGTGTGCCCTGCCATGGCCCTGCCACCTCTCACCTTGCAGGCACAGGTGAAGAAGCACATCCAGGTGATCCTGGAGCGGCTGCTCCACACGGTCAATCGCAGGGTGATCGTCCTGGACCGGGAGAACCCGCTGAGGGTGAGTCCCACTGTGCCACACGGGAGGGGTGGCACTGCTTTGGGGGCCTGGCTGGGTGTGACTGGCTCTGTTCCTCGCTGGCCTTGCTGCCAGCACCCAGCAGGATGGGGATGGATGCCAGGGATGTGCCCGGTGGGATGCAGGGGGAAGCAGGAGCCGTGCTGGGAGCAGGGCTGGAGCAGCTGGAGAGCTGCTGTGTCCTGGGAGGGTGAGGTGGTTCCTTAATCCCCACAGCATCAGGAAGCCCAGGAATGGGATGGAAAGCTCAGAAAGTGTGGTGAAATGTCTCATTAACTTTGAAACCTGAAATAGTCTTTATGGAGAGCATGGTGGGATGCTCTGGGGGAAGATTCTGCTCTTGCGTCAACCCCACGAGAGTTGATCCCCCCTTTACCCGCCTGTGGGGCAGGAAAAGCTGTTTTGGGAGCAGTGATGGGTTTGGGCTGCATTATCTGGAAATATCAGCTGAACCCGGTGAACCGTCGCAGTTTTACCCGCCAAAACCGCGTGAGGAGCACGCTGGACAGGCGGGAAGGGAGGCGGGTCAGAGGAGCAGCGATGGGAGGGGACAGAGCCGGGGCCAGCGGGGCTCGGGATCTTCTCTGGGGACAAACCCAGGAGCTGCACTGCGTCTTTGGGTGGGCGATGAGCTGTGTTGGTGTGCGATCTGGAAGCTCAGAGCGGGGAATTGCCGTGCCGTGCCGTGCCCGGGGCGCTGCGGGCAGCCGGAGCGGAGGCTCCGCCGCCGGGGCCGTGCGGCGATCCCAGCGCCGGGCTGTGATTCAGCCGTGACTCAGGCAGGAGATGCATGCGGGGTCGCGCTGGGCTCCATCCCTGCTTCTACCCCTCGTTCCCAGGCTCTGTGAGTCAGAGCCGAAAGCGCCGGGCAGCGATGGAGGAGAGGGGGGGATGAGGGTGAAGTGCAGTGATGAAGACGAGGGGGGATGAGGGTGAAATGCAGTGATGAAGACGAGGAGGGATGAGGGTGAAATGCAGTGATGAAGACGAGGGGGGATGAGGGTGAAATGCAGCCCAGGGCAGCACGGAGCGATCCTCGCCTGTGCCGCGCTCCTGCTGGTCGCTCGTGGCTCCACAGGCGCCCTCTGGCAGCTCTCCCTGCACAACCCCTGATGCTGCCATAGCCCCTGCCTCAATCGGGGGTCCCAGATCCTCCAGCTCCAGCTGCTGGGAGGGGCTGAGAGGACCAAAAATCTCTGTGCCTGCAGCAGGATAGGGTCCCTCCATCCATCATCCATCCATCCATCCATCCATCCATCCATCCATCATCCATCCATCCATCCATCCATCCATCCATCCATCCATCCATCCCTCCCTCCCTCCATCCATCCATCATCCATCCATCCATCCCGTGGCTGCTGGGCAAGAAGGGAGTTGTGCCGCTGGGATATTTGAGCTCCTCATTCCTGTCATCAGTCAGTGCATCCTCCCCACCCATGGGACGGGGGCGCCATCCCAGCACTGACCCCCTGCCCAGCCCACCCTTCCACCCGGGGATTTTGGGGACAGATCTCCTCTCTCCAGGCCCGAGTCTCACAGAGACCATTCCCCACTGTCCCTGCCCAGTGGAAACCCTCGGTGCTCCCAGTTAACCTGCAGGAAGCAATGGGAGGGATGGCTGAGCAGCCCATTCTGGGCTTTGATTTGAGTCTGGGGCACCTTGGGGAACCCCAAATAGAGGGAAATCCAGGGAAAACAGCCGCTGCCCCCCTCCTCATCCTCATCCTCCTCCAGAACAGAAGCGCACAGGCGGGAGAGGATGTAACAAAAATAGCGTCTCCTTGGAATTTATTGAATTCTCCTTAAATACAGCCGCTGCTCCCCTCGCCGTTTCCACACACGCGAGCTCCCCGCGTTCAACGGAATGGTTAAAAATAGAAAAGCTGGTGCTACCCAAACCCTACCGAGGGAGGGAGGGAGGGAGGAGAGGTGGGCAGGGGCTCAGTGCTGGGCCGGCGCCCCCGCGCTCCGGGCTCACAGGAACCAGAAGCATTTGCGCCGCGATTTCTTCACGTCCAGCTTTGCCGGCAGCCTCGACACGGGCGACGGCTCCTGCCTGGGCGGCGAGGGGGTCCCCGCCGCCCCCAGCGCCACCCCCGCCGCCCCCAGTGCCGTCGGGGGGGAGCTCGGCCCCGCGTCGCCCTCGATGTGGCTCAGCACCCGCTGGAAGCGACCTTCCTGCTGTCGGAAATCGTGCTCCACGCTGCGGCACGCGGGGACCGTGTCAGAGGCCAGCGTGGCATCCCCTTGTTACAGCCCTCTGTTTGTCACAGCCCCTGGCACCCCAAACACCGTCCCCGGGGAGCTCAGTGTCCCCAACACCGTCCCCGGGGAGCTCAGTGTCCCCAACACAGCCCCAAGTCCCCAAACCAGCCCTGGGGAGCTCAGTGTCCCAAACATAGCCCCCGGGGAGCTCAGTGTCCTCAACACAGCCCTCGGGGAGCTCGGTGTCCCTAACACAGCCCTCGGGGAGCTCAGTGTCCCCAAACCAGCCCTGGGGAGCTCAGTGTCCCCCGCACAGCCTCCGGGGAATTCAACGTCCCCCAGCCTCTGGTGCCCCCGCAGCCCCCGCTGTCCCCTCAGCCCCCGCTGTCCCCTCAGCCCCCGCTGTCCCCTCAGCCTCCTGTGTCCCTTCAGCCTCTGGTGCCCCTGCAGCCCCTGGTGTCCCCACAGCTCCCGCAGCCCCCGGTGTCCCTGCAGCCCCCGGTGTCCCTGCAGCCCCCGGTGTCTCTGCAGCCCCCGGTGTCCCCGCAGCCCCCGGTGTCCCCGCAGCCCCCGGTGTCCCCACAGCCCCCGGTGTCCCCGCAGCCCCCGGTGTCTCTACAGCCCCCGGTGTCCCCGCAGCCCCCGGTGTCCCCGCAGCCCCCGGTGTCCCCGCAGCCCCCGGTGTCCCCGCAGCACCCTGTGGCGCGGGCTGGCTGCCGGCAGCCTCGTGCTGCGCTGTTCCCTCTCGGGGATAAACGCGTCAATCTCCTCGCACCAGCCACGTCCCATCGCATCAGCGAGGTGACACCGAGTGTGCCCGGGAACGGCCACGTGGCGCTGCCACCCCCGCACACGGGAAGCGCCCCACGAGCCCCCCCCCCCGGCGTGCTGACACCTCCTGTCACCTCGTGTCACCTCCCCTGGCGAGGACAAGGAGTGTCCCAGGCATTTCTGGAGAACAGGGAGAGGGGTGCAGAGCGGGGAGCAGCCTCAGCTCCCCCGCAGTGACACAGGGAGGGGATGGCACTGCTGTGGGACCTTAGGGTGGGACACAGGCAAGTCTGATCCCCTCCATGGGCCATCCCTGGGGGTGCTGCCTCGGCTCCCTCACCCCGTGTCCCCCCAAAACCTCTCCTCATGCCATGGGTGGCAGCAAAAGCCACAGCGAGTCCCCAGCGGGAACCTGGCCATTCCGGGGAGCCACCTCCCCCAGATGTGACATCTGTGCCACTGCCATGCTGCCTGGGGACAGGCTTGTCAGGCCTAATTAGCCTGAAATCCCCCAAGAGCTACAGCAGGGGAGTGTGGAGCAAGTATGGGGAGCAGGAGCGCTGAGGCAGCGCTGCCACTGAGCACGGGGACACGAGGGGACCCCAGCCGGGCACCCCCAGCCTGAGGTGCCCCAAGGAGGGGGCACAGTGCTCACTGAGCATGGCAGGGCAGTGGCACAGGTGCACCACAGAGTATGGCTTGGGACCAGCTCACCGTGTCCTACACATCCCAGTGCTAACAGCATCAGCATCCCCTAATTAACAGCAAATGGGAACACACCTGGCCAGCCACCTGCACTGGCCAGAGAGACAGAAGGACACCCAGGGGTGCCTGGAAGGGCAGAAAGCTTTAACAAAACTGCCAGGCTCCCATTTCCCCCAAAGACAATGCTGGGGGGGCACGAGATGCCTTTTCCCACAGCCCAAATGGGATCTGAGCAGAGAGTGCAGCAGAGGGAGGGGATTCCACACCCTGGCCCAGAGCCAGCGCTGGGGAGCAGAGCCCAGGCCCTGTGTTCCCAAACCACAGTGAGGGGCAGCAGCCCATGTGCAGCATCTGTGCAGAGCTGGCACAGGGACAACAGGATGCAGGCTGGATTTGGAGCGAGCCCACGCAGCAGCCGCTAGCGAGGCTTCCCCCATAGATTGCTGCTACGGGAGAGAAATGCTCTGCCACGGTGCCAGAGCAGCCCCTTCCAGATGCTGCTCCTCCATGGAGATCACCCTGGCTGGTCCTGATAGGGAGGGAGGGACAGAGCCAGCCCAAGTGACAGCCCAGACACCCAAAAGTGTTCTGTGTGTGCTGTCTCCAACACGGGGACAGGAGGTGCGGGCTTGGCTGTCACTCTCCCTGCTGCCTCACAGGCAGGGGAGAGGTCTGGGAGGGCAGGGAAGCAGAGCCCAGGGGTGCTGGGAGCCAGGGCTGGCCCTCACCTGTAGATGATGCAGGCACAGTCCCGGCAGGTCCCGCAGTTGGCGATGTCCTGCCCGGTCCGGTACGAGTGGCGCCTGTGACAGAGATGTGCCGTGAGCCTGGTGACCTGCTCTGGGTCTGCCCGAGCCCTCTGCTGCCCCTGTCCCACCCCAGCAGCCAGGACTCTCCCCCCTGCATCCCAGCTCCTTTTCTCCCTGGCATTCAGACCCTCTTCACGCTGTATCTCCTGAATCCCATCTCCTCTTCCTCTCTGGGATCCATCTCCTCTCCTCTTGAATCCCAGCTCCTCTTCCTCTCTGGCATCCCCCCTCCTGAATCCCATCCCCTCTCCTCTCTGGGATCCATCTCCTCTCCTCCCTGGATCCCACCCCTTTCCTCTCTGGGATCCATCTCCTCCCTGAATGCCACCCCCTCTCCTCCCTGGATCCCAGCTCCTTTTCCCCTTGGGATTCAGACCCTCTTTTCCCTGTATTTCCTCCTGAATCCCACCCCCTCTCCTCTCTGGGATCCATCCCCTCTCCTCCCATGTGATCCCAATTAATTCCAAGCCAGCTACTTCTCTGATGGGATCACACCATTGCTGGGCACTGTGACACCCCCAAATCCTTCCTGCTGTGTCCTCCCCTCCCATCCCCACCCCAATCCTCATCCCAGGGCTCTCCACACTTCTCCCCACACGTGGTGCCATGGAGGGAGCACAAGGCACGTGGTGCTGCCCTGGCACAGCCGTGCCCTGGCAGATGGGCACAGGGAGATGCTCCAGACTCATCTCCAGCCTACGCCAGACTCGGAATTTATCTTTTTGATGTTTTTTGTACCAGAGCATCCTTCTCCTCCTCCAGGAAGGTGCACAGGGCTTGGATTAAGCTGATTCCTGCCCAGGCTCAGCTCGTGCTGCTGTATCCTCCCCCCTCTCCACACAAGGGGTCTTCACCCCACATCTCTCTGCTGCTGCTGCCAGACCCCAACCCTGAGACACCCCAATCCCAAGGGCTGTACTGGGGTCCTCCTGCGCCCCAGTACTGCAGATCCCTGCTCATTCTGCTCCAAAAGGAGCCCTGTGAATGCTTTTGGTCCCTTTGGGGCCCCTTCAGGGCTGTGGATTTTGGGGGCACAGCTGACAGAACATGTCCCACATCCACATCACATTTCCTCATTGAAATCTTCCTCCTTTTACTCGACCTTGACCACAGTTGCTCTCAGCCCTCAGAAACTGGGTCTGCTAATGCACCAAATTACACATTGCAATGGGGATTTATTCTGCCAGCACCTGAATTAGATCATGAGGCCCTTTATACATACATATATATATATATATATATATGTGTGTGTGTGGTACGTAAATGTGTGTGTGCCTGCAGCTCTGGTGTTGTACAACAGCCCCCCTCTGCTGGGAGAGCTCATCCTGGGATACTCTTTCATGTTTTATATGGTTAATTTTTTGTGGCATGTTGCTGGTGGTCGGTGCCAGGATGTCTCAGGGCTGGTGGTTCTGCTCTGGTGTGCAGTGGACACCTGGGATCTGACCTGTGGCAAAGGAGGCTCTGCTGATCTGCAGCACAAGGATACCAGGATAATGTTTGGTGTGATTTCCTATCCCTGGATTTCCTACCTCTGGGTGTCTTGTTTGCTTGTTTGACTGAAACAGCAAATAGAGTTGAGGTCTTAATTAAGGTGTCCCAGGCCCCCGAGGGGTCCCTCCACAGTGACAGTGCTCCAGGAGTGGGACAGGGGCAATGGGGACAATGTTCCCTGTGTTTCACTCACAGCCAAAACCATCTGATTTAATGGTTAATCACTGCAATCTTGGGCACCAGGAACAAGCCCCAGAGATTTTACAGAAGGATGCCAGGCCTGGCACCTGTTGGGGGTTTGTTGGATGGCCTCGTGTGAGATGAATTTGGATCATTTCAGCTTAAGGTCATGGTGGCCTTACCTAGAACGACTTCCTCACCCTCCTCCATCTGGCAAATCTGTCTGGGAGGCCAAGGAATGTTGGCCTGGGGAATTCCCTGCCCCTGGGAGCAGGCCCTGGGCAGGGCAGGATGGGGGTGCTGGGCACCTCCCTGGGATGCAGCCAAACCCATCACGGGGGCAGCAGCCATGGATGGATTTGTGCCAAAGGTACCTCCGAGGATGGGGCAGGGATGGGGTGCCTGGCCAAGCCTGCTGTTGGGATGTGACACTCTAGATCCCTGCTCCAAGTGACCAAGGGACAAATCAGCTGCAGCAGAGCCAGGCAGGAACCCAGCACTCCCTCATCCCCCATCCCTGGGCATGTGAGGCCTCTCACCAATACCTGGAGCCGCGTGCACATGGACAGCAGCTCTGAGTTTCTCAGTCCTCCAGGAGGCAGCAGCATCCAAATCTCTGTCAGGGTCCCCCATCCTCCATCCCCAGCCCCCGGGGCATTGTCCCCACAGCCCCCCACACTCTGTCCCCTCCTACTCACCCATCCCTCTGCGCCTCTTTCTTCTCCAGGTCCTGGATGACATCCAGCAGCACCCGGATGGTTTGCTGGCTGGTCTCCAGCACCCCTTCCAGGGACTGCAGCTGGGAATGCAGGTCCCCCTGCTCCCCGGGCCCCCGGGGGCCCTCTCCCTGAGATGTCCGGGCGTCCTCAGCCCTCGCTGGTGGTCCCACCGGCCCCTTGGCCACCACCACCAGCTGCAGAAGGTCCTGGACGTGGTGCAGCGTCTCGGGCTGCTCGGCGGCAGGGCGGGACTGGCCGTGCCGGGGGGGCTCCGCTCGTGTCCCCACGCTGGGGCCCTGTGTGGCCGTGGGCGGCGGCTCCCCGGTCCCCTCGGGTCCTGCCCAGCCGTGTCCGGCTTGGGCGGCGCGGAGCCGGCTGCAGGTGCCGGGGGTGGCTGGTGTCGTGTCCGAGCCGTGCCAGCCCGGTGCCGGTGGGACGGGGGCTGGCGAGGCGCAGCAGGGTCCCCCCCAAATGGCGGCGCAGAGCTGGTGCTGGGGGGCCGGGGGGTCCCGCGGGGGGGTGCCCTGAGGTGGCTGCCGGAGGGGGCCGTGGGTGTCCGTGGCGGGGACGGGCTGCCGCCGGTGCGGCGAGGGCTGGCACGGGGGGCGGCCGCAGGGCAGGCTCCGCTCCGAGTCGCTCCGGCCGAGCCCCCGGTGCTCGGCGGACGGCCGGGGCTGGGCGCAGGGCACGGAGGCCGGGCGGGGGGTGCCGCCGTGGTTGCCTCGGGGGCTCCCGCGGAGCTGGGCACAGGCTGAGGGTGGCGGGCAGGGCTCGGGGGTGCAGCTTTGCACCGGAGGGGCGCAGCGGGCGGTGCCCTGGTAAGGGGGTGGGGGGTCCCTGGGTGGTGGCGGCGGCGGGGTGCGGCGCGCCTTGGCGTGCTGGGCGAGGGCAGCGGAGCGCTCGTGGCCGGGGAGGCCGCCGGGGGCCCGCGGGGGCACGGCCCAGCTGGGCACGGTGGGCACGGCCGCTCCCGGGCACCGAGCGCTCGCCGCGGCGAGCGGCACCGCATCCTCCGCCACATCGCAGACGCTCTTGCTGCGGGGCTGGGGGGCCGGGAAGGGTTTCTGGAGGCTGGGCGAGGTCTGGATGGCGGTGCTCATGCACGCCTTCCTGGGTATGGGCAGCGTCAGCGAGCCCGGCTGCGCCTGGGGCCAGCTGCGCCGCGAGGCACGGAGAGCCGCCGGCTCAGGGGGGTCCCTGGGGGGCGGCGAGGCACGTGGGGTGTTGTGGCCGGGACCGGCCGGGGGCCCGGGGCTGTCCGCCCGCCCCGCGCCGGCCTCCACCAGGTCCTTGAAGCGGACCTGCTGCGTGCGGTTGCGCCGGCGCTTGAGGCGGCTCTCGATGTCGGGCGAGTCGCGGTTGAGCAGCACCGAGCGCACCGTCATGGCTTTCTCCTGGCTGCCCTCGCCGGCGGGGGCCGGGCCGGGCACGGGCTCACGGCTGACCATGGCTCAGGGCCGCGGGGCCGGAGCCCTGGGCTGCAGCCGTTCCCCGGAGCTGCTGGGGCGGCGGGCAGCCTCATCCCGCGCCGCCACCGACAGGGGATGCTGGGCGCGAGGTGGGCTCAGGGCCGCAGGGCATTGCTGCCCGCCGCCCGGCCCTACAGCCCCCGGCGCGCCGCCCCGACGGCCGTGCCCGGTTCCTCCGCCGCTCCCCGCCGGCGCCCGCAGCCGCTCATGGTCCCGCTGCGGCCGCCCGGGCTCAGCGCCGCCCGCTCGGGGCCGCCCGGTGCCCGCCGTGCCCGCCCATGGCTCCCGGACCTGCGGGGACAAAGAGAGGTGCGTCAGAGCCGGCCACGCCACCGCGGCCCCCGAGGACACGAGTGTCCCCGTGGAAGTGCCGGCCTCTCCCAGCCCGGCTCCCTCGCAGCCCAGCATCAGCAAACGCGAAGAGACAGGCTTTGATCTGCGGCGCTGCCTCCTCAGCACAAAGGGAGAAGGGAAAAGAAAGCCCTTTAGCATAAACACGTTCCGAGTTCACAGCTCAAATCAAGCAGAAGCGGCTGTTAAAAATAGCTCTGCCTCGCCGGGGCTGGTGCCTCGTGTGTGCGGGAGGGCAGGGCCGGGGCCAGGGCAAGGGGCTGCTGTCCGCGAGGGACGGACAGACGGACGGACACCCGCCGGGCATGGACACCAGCTCCGCGGGGCATGGGCAAGGTGCGGGGCACCCATCCAGCACGGCACATGGCGGGATGGGCATGGGGTCCATCCTGCCAGGGGCACGGCCAGGGTGACACAGGGGACATGCCACGTGTGGTTGTGGCCGGATTGGGCACCAGAGGTGCTGGCTGGGCTGCAGGCATGTGGAACCAGCTCTGTGAGCGGTGGTGACACAGTGGCTTGGGGACACGGAGTCGCTTCAGACACATGGGAACGAGCAGGAGGGAGAACATTCTGTGAGGCCGGGGGATGTCACTGACACCGGCAGCACTTCACAGGCGGCACAGGGGCAGGACCCGGGGTCACAGGGGGGATTGCACTCAGGAATTGCGTCCCTGCCATTGTCCCTGTCCCTGTCATTGTCCCCGCACGGCCCTGCAGGGCTCCTGCTCCCCACAACTGCAAGGGGAACCCCTCTGCTGCCCCCAGCACCCACCCCGGCCAGCCCATCACCCTGCCCGGGCACACCGGGAGCCCTGCTGGGACGTCCAGGGCTGCAGGGGAGGCCGTCAGCTCCTTTTGGGCCGCAGCCAAAACCAGAGATTCCAGCCGCAGCGAGCAGCGGTTCAGCTTTGTCGCACCACCCCGTGTCCCGTGTCCCTCATCCCCAGAGCACAGCCCGGTGCTCCCTCCCGCAGCATCCCCGCACCCCGAAGCGGGAGCCTCGCCGTCTCCGCAGCCTCGCTGCCCTCACTGCGGACGGACACACGGCTCAGACACCCCCCGGTCCCCTCCCTGTCTTGCCTCGTTCCTGCTGGCACGAAGCGCTGACTCAGCAGAGCAGCCCGGAGTCCCCAGCGCCGGCACAGCCAAACTTGCAGCGCTGACCCAGCTGGGCCGGGGGGCTCTCACAGCCCTCCCCGCGCCCACCCCGGCCCCGCACGCCCCGCTCCGGCTTCGTCGGGATGCTGCTCCACGCTCCGCCCGAGCTTGGAGCCGTGCCCAGACACCCGGAGATGTCTGCGAGGCAGGACGAGACGAGGGACGGGATGGGGCTGCTCGTTAGTATGGACAGCAACAGGCGGAGCAGCGAGCTGAGCTGGCTGGGGCTGGAGCCAGAGGCGCCCGTCCTCTCTTCATCCCTGCTGGCCCGGAGCACGGGCACCCACGCTGGTCTGGGCACCGCCTGTCGCGATATCCGCGATATATGAGCCACCCCTGAGGCTCCGTCAGGGACGTGGGGTCACCTCTCTTCTTGTGCCAGAGCTTGGTGTCCCCGGCAGCAAGAGGGCAACGAGGGAGGGCACAGGGACCTGCTGGCCACATCTGGAGCCCAGAGGAGCCCGCGTGTGCCAGCCCGCCCCGGAGCATCCTCGGTGGGTGCTGGGAACGGCTCCGAGCGCCGGGCACGGGGCAGGAGCGCGGCTGGCACGGTTTAAAAGCGGGAGCAGCCCCGTGATGCTGCACCGGGGCCCGGGGCGAGCCGTGGCTGCCGCAGCGTGGGACGGGGCCGGTCCCCTGCCAACGCAGCAAACGCGGCGCTGTCACTCAGCGGGGCCTCGCCGGAGCACCCTCGGCCTTCCCGAACCGCCGGCAGATCAGAGACGAGCCACAAGGACAAAGGGAAGCCTATAAATTATACATGGAGCAACTCCGTTTGGGAACACTTGTGAGGATGTCAAAGAGCCGCGCCAGGACCCTCCCACGCATCCCTGCGTTTTCTCTCTCCTCCGTGCTGTGCTTGGGTTTAGTGCCCCGCTCGGGCGCTGTTTGCAGCACACCGGCATCTCCGAGCATGGAGAACGAGCCCCGCTGTTGGGGGGGATCAGGACGGTCCATTCTAGGGTCTGATGGACTCTCCTGGGCTGTCCCTGAACCCGAGGAACTCACTCCAAAGGACATCTCAGATGCACCTGGCACCCAGCACTTCCCAGCCATTCTTCAAGCTCATTTACTGGACAATGGTGCTCAGCACCTCAATCCTGGGGTTGCTCCAAGTTCCTGAGCCCACCACAGCCCCTTCTGGGGTCTACTCCAACAGGACCCCAGAGCTGTGGTCACTTCTCCCTCCAGGAGAAACCTGAAGCCAAAGCAGGAGCCTGGGTGCTCCACTCTGCTGGACACCAGGATCCTCCTTGGAGTGATCACTGCACAGCGACCTCAGGAGAGCCCAGTGGGTGGGACAGGGAGCCACAGAGCCCTGCACGGTGATCTGGGGGGTGCAGGTGGGCTGGGACTGCCCAGGGGATGGGTTTGGTACCTGATTAATCCCTTCTGAAGGAGGGCAGCATGAGGCAGCCACGTCAGTCAGCGCGGGGCTGAGCAGAGCACGGCTCATCAAACCCATTCGCTGCTGCCGGGCTTGATGAGGTTCCAAGTTTGGTCAGGGGAGGTAAAAGCCTCGGCAGAGCACACTCGGATTTCTGTGAGGCATTTGACATTTCGATGAAGAAAGCAGGATGATCCCAAAAGCAAAGTGGCACACTTGAAGTGGGTTAAAAGCAGCTAAGCAGCAACGTCTCTGCTCGTAACCATCCCACGGCCCTGAGCACAGAGGGAAACTGAGGAAAGGGGAGAAAATGAAGAGCAAGGAAGGAAAAAGGCCAGTTCAGAGGAAAGCAAGGGGCATGGAGCAGAGAATGTGCAGGATGGGGCTCTGAGTGGCAGCTCCAAGCTCCGTTCATGGCAGCTGGAAATGCGTGTTGGCATGTCAGAGAAGCAGCTTCCTTAAAAAGTGAGGCCAGCTGGCACAGGAACAGCTTGGAAAGGTTTTGCACAATGGTGGACCCTCCATCTCAGTAATTTTTTAAGATCTGAGTGGTTTTCTTCTCTGGTTCCTATGGGAATTCCAGGCACATGTATAAAGTGAGACAGCAAATCACAGGTGATGCCACTGTTACATGCCATGAGTTCTGCTGGATGCTCACACAGCTGGGAATGATCTCTCCTCTGCTGAGTGACCCCAGGAGCTGAGGAAACATCAGGAATCTCTTCTCATGGACACCCCTCAGAGAGTCCCAGCACTGGGTTTCTCTGGCCACCATGGGTGGTGGATTTTGTGAATCAGAGGCACTAAACCTGCTGGGTTTGCAGAGGACACATCATCACATCATGGGACACATCTCCGATGATGCAGGGCTGACCTCAGAGGTGAGCCCTGCTTCTCACTGCCCTGACTGTTACCTACCAGCTTCAGCCCTTTTTCCACCTATCCTCTCCTTCACCCTTGCTGGTAATGCCGTGGAAGAAGGAAAAACGAGGCAGACACATAAATCTTCTCCTCAGGACACAGAAAGCCAGGAGATGAGATTTATGAGGGAGGAAGTCAGGTTCTCCTGGAACCACAGAGGAGAGGAGTGAATGACCCTGCTCTGCTCGCAGGGTAGTGCCTTTGTGGGGCTACACATCTGATTTTTCTGATTTTCCTGATCTGCAGAGGGGAGAGAGGTGCTGCTGGCTGTGGACTGGGGCAGCACTGGAGGATGAGCTCTGGAGGGGCAGGAACCAGGCTCATGACACATCACAGCAGAGCCTAATCCTGCCTTGGCTCCGGGAGGACTCGAGGCGTTTGTTCTCGGATCAGAGCATGTGTGGGACTCGAGATGGAGGACTTGGAGCAGCTCCTGGGGCAGCTTGCACACCCCAAATCTGCTTCCTCGCTGAGGAAGCTCCACCACGAAGCCAGCTCATGCCCTGCCCTCATGCTTCTCTTCTTGGAGGCTCTTCCAGAACCCGGCTGCTGGGAGCCTCACAGCCCTTCTCATTTCCTGCAGCCTCTTAATCACACCCGTTTCCATCCCACTGTACTCGTGCCAACCGAGCGCTTCTGCTCGAGCCGCTCTTCTCCCTCCTGTGCTCAGCCCTCGCAGCCCTCAGCAAGGAGAAACCCCTTCTCCAGCCACATTCCCAGCACTCCCTGAGTCCAGCTCAGCTCCTGTCCCCAAGGCCAGCTCCCCATGTCCCTGAAGGACCTCGCAGTGCTGACCCCGTCCCTCTCAGCAGCGCTCCAGGCTCTGCTCCAGCACTGCTGCAGCTCCCCCAGGAGCCCTGGGCTGGCCTGGCTGAGGGCACAGGAGCTGTCCCTGTCACCAGGGCCGTGCCAGGGGTGGCTGTGCCCCTCAGCCCCGCACTGAGCATCGCCCAGGGGTGCTGGGAGTGGCACAGGCACGTGGGTCCCAGCACCAGCGGTGGCTCACAGGAGCGAGGGATCCGCACTCATCCCTATGTAGGTCACTGGCTGGAGTGCTCTGAGGGAACATCAGTCACTCTCCCAGCCACGGGGCTCGGGAGGAGGCTCTGGCACCCAGCCTGGCCAGGGAGCCCCCAGCACCCACCTCCCCATGGCACCAGCACCCACGGCCACCCCGCGGGCTCCTCTCTGGGGCTCCCGGCTGGCCTGGCCACACGTGCCATGGCTCATGCCCCTGGTGGCATGGAAGGGATCCCGTGGGCTGGGGAAGGAGCAGTGACATCCTCCCGGCACGCTGAGGTCGCCAGCCCCGCTGCCACCGCTCCCCTCTGATGTGGATGTGCTGCTGCTGCAGATGGAGCCGCACACGGCCAGGGAGATGCGAGTACAAAGGCTCTGCACGAGCCTTCAGAAGCTGCAGAAGCCAAAATTATTCCTGTGTCTCCCGTGGATGCTAATACGGCTGTCATGGCAGTGGTGGCTCTGTTCACTGTGCTACCTGCTGGCGTTCCCACCTCTCTGCCAGGCAGAGCAGCTTTGGTAGCGCTGCTTTAATCAGACATGAAGAGGTGGAGTGACCTGCCTGGGGGAGCGGTTCAGGAGGAGTTTGTTCTGTGTCCCGAGGCTTCCCTGAGCTCATCCAGGGAAGGAAGAGCAGGCTGGAGCTGCTGCTGGCACTGTGGTTCAGTGCCACCCCCGGGGCTGCAGGAGAGACCACCCCGGGAGGAAGAACACCCTGCTCGCCTGCTTCCTTCCACTGAATGGGGTTTGAGCAGTACCATCCTCCTCCTCCTCACCCTGGGGATGCCCTGTGTGGCTGCACGGACCTGGGAAGATGCTTGTGATGGAGATCCAGCTCGGCTGGTGGCCAGCACCAAACCCCAGGGCTCCGCTGGCATCTCCAGCACGGGCTGATCCTGCAGCAGGGACAGGACCAGGGAAGTGGGACACGGCCCAGAGACTTTTGGTGCAGGAGACCCAGCTCATCTGCAGACCCCCACAGCCCTGAGCTCTGCAGGGAGGATGTCTCAGCTCTGGAGAAGGGGTTGGGCACCCATCAGGAGCCCCCTGCCCCAGCATGCAGAGAAATCCCTGATCCAGGGGACCCTGGGTGACAAAGGCTCCTTGGGCTCCCTCACAGCCCAGAAATGGCACCAGAAAGCCACCAACTGTCCCCAGAACACACTTCTGGAAAAAGCTGGAAAGGTTTCACTGCCCAGCAGTCCTTGCACTGCCCCAGCTGCCCCTGCACACCCCGGTGCAGGCTCGGGGTCTCAGTCCCGGGTGCACCAGGGACACCTTGGGGCAGCCCCCACCCACGGTGGCAGCAGCCAGCAGCTCGGCCTCTGCAGCTGCAGCTCCCAACACGGGGAATGTCCTTCCAGAATACAAATTCCTGCCTTTAAGTGCATTCTCAACGCCATCGACAGCAGCCTGCCCCCTTTATCTCCGTGAGCTTTAGACAACGCTGGCTACCGGGGGAATTTGGGAATTAGCGAGTGTTTTCCTCCGCCTCGTGCCTCAGTTTCCCCACCACCGAACAGCCCGGGCCATACTGAGCACCTCAGCAAACAGGCGAGGCTGGGTAGGACCGGAGCAGTGTTGTTAGCAGGGACAGGAATAGACCCGCTCATTATCTCTGGCCTCTGGATGCCACCATGCTATTAAGCAATTACAGTAATTATCATTTGTAAAGAAGACAACCTCAGTCCAAAGGAGCTTCTGCGACCAAGCCCACCCCGCTCCTCCGAGCACGCCGGAAGGACGAATGCTCCCTGCGGACAGGGGACACAGGGAAGGGCCGGAGGTGCCATCCTCAGCCGAGGGTCCCCCTGGCAGCACCGCCGGGAGGGAGCGCAGCCGGAGGTCCCCGCGTCCCCCTGACTGTACCGAGGGGTTCATTCCCGAGCCCGGAGATCGCTGCTGGCCCTGGGCACGCCGTTGCCCCTCGGAGCGAGCAGCTGACACCGATGTCCCCGTATGTCCCCGCGCTGGCACAGCCGGGCCCCGCTGGTTACTCATTCGTGTCCACCTCGTGCTGCCGGCACCGAAGCGGCTCCGCGGAGACCTCGGCCCCTCTCCCGCATCGCCCTCGGCAGCCGCAGCTCCGGCGGGCACGATCGGGACCGGAGCATCCCGGGAGGGACCGGAGCACCCCCATTTCCCGGGACTGCTCGGGGCTCGCTCCGGCGGACACAAGGCCTTGGGCGCGGAGCTGCCGGCAGCAACGTGGGCTGAATCCCTCCGGCCCCGGCCGGCGTCACCGCGGCGCGCGGTACCGAAAGTGACATCCCTGGATCTGCGTGTGCGTGTGTGTCACCCGGCACAGCCCCGGCTGACGGACGCGTTCCTAACGAGGGGGAGCGGAGATGAGCCCGCCCGGCCGCTCCCCCAGAGCGGCTCCAGCAGCAGCGCGGGGACCACGGGCCGGGGCGGACAGGGCGAGGCTGCGGCAGCGCGGAGCAACGTGGGGGTCTTCGGCTCCTCTAACACAGCAGCTCCCACCACAGATGCTCCTCCATAGGCTACGCACCGTGCCACCGTTCCGGCACGGCTGTGTTCCCCAGAGACCCCCGCCACGGCAGCCGGTGGCCACCGGCTGGCCACCCTCGGTGCGGGGTGCCCAGCGTAGGGGGCTCGGTGCGGGGTGCTCGGCGCGCGGTGCCCGCCGGAGGATGCTCGGTGCGCGGTGCCACCGTCCCCGCGCCTCCCGCAGTTCCCCGGGCAGCTCCTGCTCGCCGGGAGCAAAGAGGGGAAGACAGGGAGGTGCCGCGACCCCCGGGGATGCGGGGACACCGAGGATCCCCCTGGCCAGCCCAGCTCGGCCCCTGCGCATTCCGCGGGCCGAGGGTCCACGCACCGCTCCCGCGCCCCCGGGGTCCCTGCACCGCCGCGCAGTCCCGCTTTCGGGGCTCCCCGCACCGCGTCGCCGCTCCTGGCCCCGGGGTTCGCACGCCCCGGCCGCGGGGCCGCCCGGGGTCCCGGTACCGGCCGCAGGGCCGATGCCCGCAGCCCCGGGTCCGGCCGCCGCCCCGCTCCCGGGCCGAGCCTCCTCCCCATCCCGCCCGGTACCTGGTGCTCCGAGGCGGCGGCGGCGGCGGCGCGGGTCCGGCAGCGGCGGGCGCGGGGCTCGGCGGGGCGGGGCGGGGCGGGGCGGCGCGCGCTCGCCGGTACCGGGGCGGAGCCGGCGGGGGCGGAGCGGGGCGGGGGGCGGAGCCCCGGCATGGGGTGCGCGCCCAGGAGCCGAGCCCCGGAGCCCGGCAGGAGCCGCCGTCCCGGCACCGGGAGGACGCTGCCCGGGCGGGGCGGTGCCGGCGTCCCCCGGTGTGCCGGTGCTGCTGAGCGGGGCGGCCGCGGGGCTGCGGCACCGCAAGGATTCCCGAAGGAGCGGGAGAATTTGGGGTTTGCTTTGCGCAAGAGAATTCCCTGGAATTCCCTCGTAGAGAAAACCCCTCGTATCCAGGGCTGGCCGTGGGCGCTCGCTGCTCACCCGCGGCAGCTCTCGGTGCGCTGCGCCCCATCCCGGGGAGATCCCGGGGTGTCCCCGGGCTGGTGGTGCGAGCCTGGAGCCCTCGGTCACCCGCAGCGGCCACATCCTGCCCCGAACAGCCCGCTCGGGTCTGCGTGTGCTTGGCCTGGGGCTGCAATGGGGAAATGGCAGTGCGGGAATGCTCCGCTGGAATCCAGGAGGGAGCTCCGGCACTGCCCGACCTGCCGGGGATGGAAGGGCAGCAGCGATGCCCAGGTCCCGGCGCTGCCCTCACAGGGCTCAGGCACGGCGCTCTCTGGGCATGGGTTGGCACCCGAAGCCACCCAGGAAGCTCCATCAGGGACATCGGGGCACGGCAGGGCCATCACTCCCCCTGAGCATGCCAGACCATGCTCTTAGCCCAGGAATTGCTGCCCTTTCCTGCAGTTTCCAGCCTTAGAAGTGTCTCTGGGACAGCTTTTGGGCAGCATCTTGCTCGTTCACACTCCACTTGTCCTGCTACAAACCTGGGAGCCCCCTGGAGTGGAGCCAGGGGCTCAGTTTGGGACCCTGCACTGGAGACACTCCAGAAGGAACCTGCTTGCCATTTTCAAAATGCCCTTACACTCACAGATGGCCTTAAATGATCTCAGAAATGACAGAGGTGCTTCAACACCACTCTGTAATTACACCTGCATCCCGCTGGCGTCATGGTGGGTGCAGGAGCCACCCCATCCCTGCAGTGGGATGCACATGAAGGGGCCAGGAGGAGGGAGCTGGGGAAGAAGGGACCAGGGAGGGTGGGGGTGAGTAGACCTCAGGACGGGTGGGGCTCTGGGTTATGAACCGACTGGAGCTGCAGGACCCAGCAGGGCCTGAGCAGCTGCTGTCCCCCAGAGCCACTACGTGGCCTGCATGGCCACCATCCTGAGCCAGATGGACAAGGACCACTACAGCACCTACATCCAGGCGTTCCCCTCCCGGCCTGAGCTGTTGGTGAGTGCAACACGGGACCCTCTGGCACCAGCGCCTCCCTCACAGCATCCTCCGGAGGGCACTGCAGCCCAGCGCGGCTCCTGACCTCTGTTCTTCCCTTGCAGGACTTCCTCATGGAGACTTTTATCCTTTTCAAGGACCTGATTGGGAAGACGGTTTATCCGGGGGACTGGGTGGTGATGAACATGGTGCAGAACCGGTGAGGGGCTGGGGAGGGAGCACAGGGGGAGGCTGGGGCGGCTGTGAGCACCTGGGGTGCTGTGGGGTGTGGTGTTTGTGAGGGACCCCAGGACGAGGTGAGAGGTGAGAATTTGTCTCTTTTTTCTCAGAAGGCTGATTATAATATAATATAATATAATATAATATAAATAATAAAATATTATATAATTCGAGTATAATATAATATAATATATCATAATATATTATATTGTGAATATAATAAAACATATATTACATATATTATATTATTATATTATATTATATAAAATATAGCTATAATATATGTAATATAAACAATATATTATATTATATTATATTATATTATATTATATTATATTATATTATATTATATTATTAATGCTATACTAAAACTATACTAAAGAAAGAGAAAGGATACATCAGAAGGCTTAAAAAAATGAAGAATAAAAACTCGTGACTGACTCAGAGAGTCTGACACAGCTGGACTCTGATTGGCCATTAATTAAAAACAATTCACATGGAACCAATCAAACATTCACCTGTTGGTGTAAACAATGTCCAAGCCACATTCCAAAGCAGCAAACGCAGGAGCAGCAATCAGATAATTATTGTTTTCATTCCCCTCTGAGGCTTCTCAGCCTCCCAGGAGAAAATCTTGGGAAAAGAGGATTTTTCAGAAAACATCATGGTGGCAGTGGGGCAGGTGGACTCTGGACAGTGTTTGAGGGGCAGAAAGGACCTTACCCCTCTGTGTGATGCTGGTGGGCACACCAGGCTGGGAACTGGGCACGCTGGTGCTGCCCTCACTCAGTGCCCACTGTCCCCAGGGAGTTCCTGCGTGCCATCAACCACTTTGCCACCACCTTGACCGAGATGTTCCTGAGCAACAGCGACTTCGAGCTGCAGGTGGGTGGGTGGCACTGCCTCAGTCCAGGGGGGTCAGGAGCAGACCCCGCTGTGCCACCCAGCCTGGCACTCATCGCTCTGCTTCCACCGCAGCTTTGGAACAATTATTTCCACCTGGCCGTGGCTTTCCTCACCCAGGACTCGCTGCAGCTGGAGAATTTCTCCCCGGCCAAACGCAACAGTATCCTGGCCAAGTGAGTCTCTGCTCCGGGGACAGGGATTTTGGGATGAGCCAGCTGTGCTGGGCACACCCGGAGCTGCAGAGCGATGCTGACTGCCCTCTGTCCCCGCAGGTACGGGGACATGAGAGCCACGATCGGAGCATCCATCCGGGACATGTGGTACAGCCTCGGTGAGCCACCCTGTGCAGGGATGGAGTTTTGGCTCTCCGTGCCCAGAGTGGGTGCGGCGAGCGGGGTTTTGCTGTTTTGGGCATGGATCTGCCCTCCCATCCCTCCCTGTCCTCGCAGGCCAGCGCAAGATCGAGTTCATCCCGGGCATGGTGGGTCCCATCCTGGAGATGACGCTGGTGCCGGAGCTGGAGCTACGCAAATCCACCATCCCCATCTTCTTCGACATGATGCTGTGCGAGCACCGCCTCACCGGCACCTTCAGCCGGGTGAGGGCCGGGGATGGGCTGGGATGGGCTCAGAACCACCCACGGCAGGGGAGTGGCGTGGTCTGGAACCTTCTCTTGGGGATGGTCACTGGGGAGGGGCTGCTCCAAGCTCAGCCCATCTTTGTCCACTTTGCAGTTTGAGGATGAGATCCTGCGCAGGCTGGACAGCGAGGTGGAGGGCGGCCGGGGGGACGAGCAGTACATGCAGCTTTTCAAGAGCATGTGAGTGTGCAGTGACATCCCTGCCACCTTCTCCGCTTTGCTGTCACCATTCCCTGCCATCCCGCTCCTCCTCACGCTGTGCCCTGGCCCCGAGTGTGCCAGGGGGAAAGGGAGCAGCGAGGAGGGAGGCTGAGGGTCCCTGAGCACCACCGTGTGCCCCCTGCACATCTCTGCTGGTCCAGCCAGCCTGCCCCAGGTGTTATCTCTGCCCCAGGTGTTATCTCTGCTGCAGGTGATGTGCCTGTCCCTGCTGACACCCCTGCCCCAGGAATTACCCTTGTCCTGCCCCAGGAATTACTCTATGCCTTAAGTGTTATCTTGGCCCCAAGTGTTATCTCTGCCCGAGGTGTTACCCCTGCTGCAGGTGATGCTCCTGTTCCTGGTGACACCCCTGCCCCAGGAATTATCCTTTGCCTTAAGTGATGCCCATGCCCCAGGTGTTATCTCTGCCTCAGGAATTACCCCTGCCCGAGGTGTCATCCCTGCCCCAGGAGTTACTCCTGCCCCAGGTGTTATCTCTGCCTGAGGTGATGCCTCTGCCCCAGTTGTTACCCCTGCCCCAGGTGTTACCCCTGCCTGACATCCTGCTTGGGCACACTCTGCCCCAGGTGTTATTTCTGCCCCAAGAATTATGCCTGCCTGAGGTGATGCCCCTGCCCCAGGTGTTATCTCTGCCCCAGATGTCACTGCCCCAGGTGTTATCTCTGCCCTAGGTGTTATCTCTGCCCCAGGAATTGCCCCTGCCCCAGGTCTTATCTCTGCCCTGAGAGTCCCCCCTGCCTGGGGTGATGCCCCTGCTCTGCCCAGGCTTTGTCCCTGCCCTTTGCTGCTGGGCAGGGCAGTGATGGGAGCACAGCAGAGCTGGCTGTGCAGTGGAACCCGTGCCTCCCTCTCCTCCCCAGCCTGCTGAGCTGCTGCCAGAGCCACCCCGAGCTGGCCAAGCCTGGAGAGGACTTTGTGAGGCTGGTGAGCGAGCTCCTGGAGCGGCTCCTGGACTACAGGGCTGTCATGAATGATGAGAACAAGACCTACAGCATGAGCTGCACCGTCAACCTGCTGGTGAGCATCTGTGCCCTGCTCCAGCTCCTCAGGCTGGCAGGGCTCATCCCATGTCCCCAGCTCCTTGGGGCAACCAGGGCTTGTTTCTGTGCTCCCCCAGGTCCCCAGGGCTGGTAGGGCTTGTCCCCAAGTCCCCAGGGTGCCCCTGGCAGAGCAGAGAGGGGGTGCACATGGAGCCAGAGTGGCATCTCTTGGGATGTGCAGCTGTGCGGGCCATGGCCAACCCTGTGTGGGGACAGTCCTGGCAGCACCGTGACCCAGAGGGTAGCAGTGTCGTGGCATTGTGAGGGGCTGTGGCATGTGTAACCCCTGTGGCCACTCAAACAGCCTCATCTGCCTTTCCACAGAATTTCTACAAGGAGATCGACCGCCAGGCCATGTACATCAGGTGAGCACAGCCCTGGGATGCCCTGCAGCACCTGGGCTGGGGGCTCCTGGCCATTCCCAGTGGGATGGGGTTGGCAGAGCGGCCTGAGGGGCAGGGTGATGGTGCTGTCACCCCCCACACGTGGCTCTGTCACCCCCAGGTACCTGTACAAGCTGAAGGACCTGCACATCAGCTACGAGAACTACACAGAGGGAGCCTACACGCTGCTGCTGCACGCCCGGCTGCTCACGGTGGGCACGGGGGGCTGGGGGCGCTGGGGGGAGGGGGCAGCCCGGTGGCCCAGGGTGTGACAGGTCCCCAATCCCTGGTGCAGTGGTCAGACGAGTCGAATGCAGCCCCTGTGCCAGGCCCACACGGGCTCCACCTGCACACTCAGCGCCAGCTGAAGGAGGCTCTGTACAACCAGATCATCGAATACTTCGACCAGGGCAAGGTGAGTGTGGCCCCTACAGACCCTGCAGCCTCTGAAACCCCAAAACTGGGATGGCTTAGGGCAAGCTTGTCCCTCTTGCCCCTGCTGCCCCCTGTTTCCTGCTCCCAGATCCCATTCTTAGCACAGCCCCTCACTCCTCATTGCTGCAGAAGGGCTGGAGCTGCCCTGCAGTGAGTCTGGATGGTTCACCCCACAGCCACTGTCCCTCATCCCATCCCTGTCCCATGCTGTCCCATCCCAGCCTGGTTCAGAAGCTTGGACATCCCTGGACAAAGGCTTGATGGGTCTCTGGGGGCTCCAGGGCTGGAGATGGTGGGAAGCCAAGTTCTTCTGTTGCCCACCAGTCCCCACAGGAGAGCCCTCTCCCCCTCCTCACAGGGGCCAGGGGTGCAGGTGGTCCCTGCTGGAAGCCCCTGGTGCCCCCTCCCGCAGTTCACCCTGCATTGGGGGGCCCTGTCCTGCCCCCTCTCTCTCTCCAGATGTGGGAGGAAGCCATCCACATCTGCAAGGAGCTGGCGGAGCAGTACGAGAGCCACGTGTTCGACTACGAGATGCTGAGTGACATCCTGGTGGGTGCCCGGCTGGGCAGGGGGGAATGGGGGGTCTGCAGGGCCCCCATCCCGCCCTCATCCCGCCCCTCTCCTCTGCAGCAGCGAGAGGCCAAGTTCTATGAGAAGATCCTGAAGGTGCTGCGGCCCAGCCCGGATTATTTTGCCGTGGGGTACTATGGGCAGGGCTTCCCCACCTTCCTCAGGGTAAGCAGAGCCAGGAGCAGCCGCAGAGCTGCCACCTCCATAGCCAGGGACCCTCCAGAGCTGCCACCTCCATAGCCAGGAACCCTCCAGAGCTGCCACCTCCATAGCCAGGGACCCTCCACATCTGCCGCCTCCGTAGCCAAGGACCTTCCACAGCTGCCACCTCCATAGCCAGGGACCCTCCACAGGTGCCACCTCCATAGCCAGGGACCCTCCACAGCTGCCACCTCCATAGCCAGGGACCCTCCACAGGTGCCACCTCCATAGCCAAGGAGCCTCCACAGGTGCCACCTCCATAGCCAGGGAGCCTCCAGAGCTGCCACCTCCATAGCCAGGGACCCTCCAGAGCTGCCACCTCCATAGCCCCACTCCTCACTGGTGTCCACCTGTGCACCACAACTCTCTGAGTGTCACCATCCAGCCTGTTGCTTACCTTCCTTATCTGTCCCATCCAGGGGACATCCTAGGCTCAGATGGTTTGCACAAGTCCAGTCACTCTCCCCACATCCCCCCATGCTGCCACACCCTGGTAGAAGCCACCAAATTTGTCACAGAGGATTTGTCCTCAGGGACATTTCTTGGCTGGCACCAACCCTGATTCTCCATGTGCCTTCTTTCATTTTTCTTCTAGTTCCTGGCTTTGGGGAGATATTTTTTCCTAGATGGGGGGTGTCTCATCACAGCATCCCAGTGCTCTGGGGCTTGCTGTGTGGCACAGGGACGAGCTGTCACCTTCCTGCCCTGCAGAACAAGGTTTTCATCTACCGGGGCAAGGAGTACGAGCGGCGTGAGGACTTTGAGATGCAGCTGCTGAGCCCCTTCCCCAACGCTGAGAAGCTGAAGAGCACATCCCCCCCTGGCCAGGACATCACTGAGTCCCCAGGGCAGTGTATCCTCTGTGTGCACAGGGACAGGGATGGGTGTGGTGGTGTTTGGGGGTCCCCGGGGCGAGGGAAGAGATGATAATTTGATAATATAATATAATAACATAAGTTATATATATATAACTAATATATATATAACTTATATAGGTTATATATTATATATATATATAGTATAATCTATATATGTTATAGTTATAAATATATAACTATAATATATAATTATATATTATATATTATAGTTATATATTTATAACTATAATATATATAGGTTATATATATTATAGTTATAAATAATTACATAATATAATATAAATGTTATAACATTTATAACATTTATACTATATTATATAATTATTTATAACTATTATATAATATATATAATATATATTATATTATATTATATTATATTATATTATATTATATTATATTATATTATATTATATTATATTATATTATATTATATTATATTATATTATATTATATTAATGCTATACTAAAACTATACTAAAAGAAAGACAAAGGAGACATCAGAAAGCTAGAAAAGAATGAATAATAAAATCTTGTGGCTGACCAGAGTGCCAACACAGCTGGACCATGATTGGTCACCAAGTAGAAACAATTCACATGAAACCAAAGATGCACCTGTTGGTAAAGCATCTCCAGTCCACATCCCACAGCTATCAGATAATTATTATTTACATTTATTTTCTGATGTTTCTCCGCTTCTAAGGAGAAAAATCCCAGCACAGGTATTTTTCAGCAATATATCAGTGACAGCTGGGAGCTTGGCTCGGTCTCTGTGCATCCCTCTCCATGTGGGAATCCCTTCAATGCCTCTCTGTCCCCCTGGGGCTCACCCCGGAGGGCTCTGGAGCTCTGTCCCCAGCAGCCCTGCCCTGCAGAGCGTTCCTGTGGCTCCTTCACTCCCCCAGACATCCAGTGCTTCACCGTGCAGCCAGCAGAGGAAGCCAAGGTCCGGCTCAAGGGCCGCAGCATCCCGGAGCAGATCACCAAGTGAGTGTCCCCACGGAGCTCTGTGCGTGGGTCCTCTCCCATTTCTGAATGGTTTATCCCAGATTGTATCCCCTCCTTTTACCTGGGGGTCCTCTCCCATTTCTGTCCCTTCCCTCCTCACAGCTTCTACAAAGCCAACCACGTCCAGAGGTTCAGCTACTCACGGCCATTCAAGAGGGGCCCCAGCGATCCCGACAATGAATTTGCTGTGAGTGCTGTGGGGAGCTGCCAGGACCCTCAGCTGGGGGGGTCCTGCAAGGACCTGAGGGTCCCTGGGAGCCCCCCATGCCGTGGGGCAGCCAGGGGTGATGGGAGAAGGGTGGGCAGTGACTGCTGCTCTTGCCACAGAACATGTGGATTGAGAGGACAACCTTCAGGACAGCCTATCCCCTGCCTGGCATCCTGCGCTGGTTCGTTGTCACCTCCACTGACACGGTGAGGAGGGGGCTGGGGGGCTCTCCCAGGACCCTGGTGGGTGCTCCAGCCCTGCCAGGAGCTCAGGCTGGGGATGGGGAGCGTGTCCTGCCTGTGCCATACTCCGTGGGCAGAAGGGACAGTGAGTGGGCTTTGCTCCTCTGTCAGAGGTGCTTGGCCAGCATCCAGCGAGTCTCAGGAGCCACAGCAGTGGAGATGTGATGTGCCCTGGTGGGGCTGTCACAGGGTGTCCTGGCATGGCTGTCACAGAATGGCCTGGTGGCTGTCACAGGGTGCTCTGGGTTGGTCTGTCACAGGGTGTCCTGGTGGCTGTCACAGAGTGTCCTGGTGGGGCTGTCACAGGTTGTCCTGGCTGGGCTGTCACAGGGTGCCCTGGCGGCTGTCACAGGGTGTCCTGGCATGGCTGTCACAGGGTGTCCTGGTGGTTGTCACAGGGTGCCCTGTTGGCTGTCACAGGGTGTCCTGGTGGCTGTCACAGGTTGCCCTGGCTGGGCTGTCACAGGGTGCCCTGGTGGCTGTCACAGGGTGCCCTGCTGGGCTGTCACAGGGTGCCCTGGTGGCTGTCACAGGGTGTCCTGGTGCCTATCACAGGGTGCCCTGGTGGCTGTCACAGGTTGCCCTGGTGGGGCTGTCACAGGGTGCCTGGTGGTTGTCACAGGGTGCTCTGGGTTGGTCTGTCACAGGGTGCCCTGGTGGGGCTGTCACAGGATGCCCTGGTGGGGCTGTCACAGGGTGCCCTGGTGGGTGTCACAGGATGTCCTGGTGGCTGTCACAGGGTGCCCTGGTGGGTGTCACAGGATGTCCTGGTGGCTGTCACAGGATGCTCTGGGTTGGTTGTGACAGGATGCTGCAGGCACAAGGACACCTGGCTGCATGAGTGCTGCATGTGTGTCTGCCATGGTGCCATGTCCTGCCACCCCAGTGTGGCACAGCTGCACCCCCAAAGTGACACCATTGCTCACCAGGTCTCCTGCAGCCCCACTGCTGCCCTGTGCCCATGGGGTGACTCTGTGCTGGGACCAGCATGGCCAGCACATCCCCAGGAGCTCTCACCCAGCCCCGGGCACTGCCAGGGGTCTGAGGGGCTTCATGGGGTCAGATGTGCAGCCCCAGGGGTCTGAGGGTCTTCATGGGGTGGGATGTGCAGCCTCAGGGGTCTGAGTGGTTTCCTGGGGTGAGATGTGCAGCCCCAGGGGTCTGAGGGGCTTCATGGGGTGAATGTGCAGCCCCAGGGGTCTGAGGGGGTTCATGGGGTGGGATGTACAGCCCCAGGGGTCTGGGGGGCTTCATGGGGTGGGATGTGCAGCCCCAAGGGTCTGAGGGGCTTCATGGGGTGAGATGTGCAGTCCCAGGGGTCTGAGGGGCTTCATGGGGTGGGATGTGCAGCCCCAGGGGTCTGAGGGGCTTCCTGGGGTGGGATGTGCAGCCCCAGGGGTCTGAGGAGCTTCATGAGGGGTGAAATGTGCAGCCCCAGGGGTCAGAGTGGCTTCATGGGATGAGATGTGCAGCCCCAGGGGCCTGAGGAGCTTCATGGGGTGGGATGTACAGCCCCAGGGGTCTGAGGAGCTTCATGAGGGGTCAGATGTGCAACCCCAGGGGTCTGAGGGGCTTCCTGGGGTGGGATGTGCAGCCCCAGGGGTCTGAGGGGCTTCCTGGGGTGGGATGTGCAGCCCCAGGGGTCTGAGGAGATTCATGAGGGGTGGGATGTGCAGCCCCAGAGGTCTGAGTGGTTTCCTGGGGTGGGATGTGCAGCCTCAGGGGTCTGAGGGGCTTCCTGGGGTGGGATGTGCAGCCCCAGTGGTCAGAGTGGCTTCATGAGGGGTGAGATGTGCAACCCCAAGGGTCTGGGGAACTCCATGGGATGGGATATGCAGCCCCAGGGGTCTGAGGGGCTTCATGGGGTGGGATGTACAGCCCCGGGGGTCCCTCCTGCTGGGCTGGGGAGAGCCCACCCTGCCAGCCTTGACCTCTCCCTGCACACAGATCATCATCTCCCCCCTGGAAAACGCCATTGAGACCATGATGAAAACCAACGAGAAAATCATGAGTGAGATCAACAGGCACCAGAACGACCCCAGCCTGCCCATCAACCCTCTGTCCATGCTGCTCAACGGCATCGTGGACCCTGCAGTCATGGGGGGCTTCACCAACTATGAGAAGGTGAGGAATGCAGGGGCTGTGGTGGGCCAGCCGGGCACAGCCAGGACTGGCACTGTAGGGAGCCCTGGGATGAGAATTGGGATGGGGATGGGAGGGGAGGACACAGCAGGAAGGGTTTGGGGGTGCCACAGTGCCCAGCACTGGTGTGATCCCATCAGAGAAGCAGCTGGCTTGGAATTAATTGGGATCACATGGGAGGAGAGGGGATGGATCCCAGAGAGGAGAGGGGGTGGGATCCAGGGAGGAGAGGAGATGGATCCCAGAGAGGAAAGGGGGTGGCATTGAGGGAGGAGATGGAGCCCAGAGAGGAAGAAGAGCTGGGATTCAGGAGGGAGGGATGCCAGAGAGGAAGAGGAGCTGGGATTCAAGAGGAGAGGAGATGGATCCCAGAGAGGAAAGGGGTGGGATCCAGGGAGGAGAGGAGATGGATCCCAGGGAGAAGGAGGAGCTGGGATTCAGGAGAAGAGGAGATGATCCCAGAGTGGGGAGGAGATGGATCCCAGAAAGGAGAGAGGGTGGCATTCAGGGAGCAGAGGAGATGGATCCCAGAAAGGAGAGAGGGTGGGATCCAGGGAGGAGAGGAGATGGATCCCAGAGAGGAAAAGGGGTGGGATCCAGGGAGCAGAGGAGATGGATCCCAGAGAGGAAAGGGGGTGGGATCCAGGGAGGAGAAGAGATGGATCCCAGAGAGGAAAGGGAGTGGGATCCAGGGAGGAGAGGAGATGGATCCCAGAGGAAAGGGGGTGGGATCCAGGGAGCAGAGGAGATGGATCCCAGAGGAAAGGGGGTGCCATCCCCACCCTGTGTGGAGCCTGGCCACCCTGGCAGTGGGACTCAGGAAGGTCTTTTCAGGCTTTTTTCCAGGAGCTCTACATGCAGGAGCACCCTGAGGACGCAGGGAAGATCGAGAAGCTGAAGGACCTGATCGCCTGGCAGGTACCAGCTGCAGCATCCCTGCGGCAGGGCCAGCTGGCAGCGGTGCCAGGGAGCCCCACGAGTCCCTGCTGTCCCACAGATCCCCCTGCTGGCAGAGGGCATCCGGATCCACGGGCAGAAGGTGCCAGAGGACCTGCGGCCCTTCCACGAGCGCATGGAGCAGTGCTTCGAGCAGCTGAGGGCCAAGGTGGAGGCTCAGTACGGGGTGCGAGAGATGGTGAGTGCCACCATGGGCACTGGGCACGGCAGGCAGGGCTGGGCACTGCCCTGGGCACACCAATGCAGATGTGGGGCAGCAGGGAGCAGCTGGGTGAGGCCACGATTACATTTTAAAGGGAGGTGGAAACCTAAAGTAAACAATATTTTACTAATCAATAAGTGACCCTAAGGGATGGATATTGGGGGATTGACATTTAGGACTGTGTATGGAGAAACACTTGAGGGGTTGATTCCTGGCCTCTGGGTAATTAATTGATGTCCTGGACTGAAATTTCTAGAAGCAGGGGATGGGATGCTGAGGATTGGGGTGGGGATGGGAGGGGAGGACACAGCAGGAAGGGTTTGGAGGTGCCACAGTGCCCAGCACTGGTGTGATCCCATCAGAGAAGCAGCTGGCTTGGAATTAATTGGGATCACAAGGGAGGAGAGGGGCTGGGATCCCAGAGAGGAAAGGGACTGGGATCCAGGGAGTAGAGGAGATGGATTCCAGAGAGGAGAGGAGGTGACACCCAGGGAGGAGAGCTGGGGTGGGGATTTGGGATGATCTCAGCAAAGGAAAGGGATTACAGAGGTAAAAGGAGGGGGTAAAATCTGGGATAAACCATTTGGGAAAAATATTAGGATACAAAACCAAAACTATTACAAAGTATAAAAGCACACTACAACATCTCCCACTGGGCATGGAGGACCTCAGGGTCCCTGCCTGCCCAGGAGCAGGGCTGGTCAGAGAGGGCACTGATGGCCCTGGCTGAGCCCAGGGAAGGGCTGGGGAGGCTCTGCCCTCTCATCCCCCCTGGCTGTGTCTCTCAGATGTTCTTTGAGGACCGGCGGAGCGGCCGACCCCGCTCCATAGCCTGGGTGCCTGACTGGGACGGGCCGAGCCACGCTGGAGCCAGGCAAGTGCTGCACTGGGGAGTGCTGCTCATCCCAACTCATCCCCCTCAGCTGAGCCTTCCTCACTCTGGCCCAGGTGCTTTTCTTCCACCTTCCCTTTATGCCAAGTGCATCTCAGGGGTCTATCCTGCCAGGTCACCACGGTGGCCCATCCCTATGGGGGACATGGAGGAGAGACACCCCATGTGCTCACCTGGTCCCTGCTGTCACCTGAGCCATCCATTCCTGTCCCCCACACCTGCCCTGCTGAGGCTGGTGCTGATGCCCGAGCGCAGCCGCTCCCAGTGATGCTCCAGCTGCTCCACGGCACAGCCCTGCTCCTCCTTCCCCTGCTGTCCCTCACCTGTCCCGGCCACCCCACAGCACGGAGGCACCCCCGACCCCAAAGGCTGCCCGGCGCCCCTCTGAGAGCGAGGAGCGCAGGAACGAGCGCAGGGAGAGCCGCGCCAGCGCCATCTTCGGGTCCCGGCGGCAGGATGCACGGCAGTCCATCTCGGAGCTGCCAGAGCCCAAGGTGATGCTCAGCACAGCCCTGGGGCCACCCTGGGGCTCTGCTCGAACCCCCCTGTCTGTCCTGCTGCGCCCAGAGCTCCTGGCCCTGCCTGCAGCACCAGCCCCTCGAGGGGTTGGTGGCAGCCCCTGCTGCAGGGAGGGCAGGAGCAGGAGCTGGAAGAGCACAAGGCTGGAGAGTCAGGAGCTGCCATCCAGCCTGGCCCTCCGAGGTGCTGAGCCTTCCTTCTGTGCCCCAGGACGAGAAATGGAGACTCTCCTGCACCGTGAGCGAGAGCAGCCTGAGCGCTGATAGGAAACAGCCCCCGCCAAGCCAAGCTGCTGCTGGGGCTCAGCCCAGCGCTGCAGGTACAACCTGCCAGGACACCTACCTGAGAGTCCCTGCAGCCCCACAGCACCCCAACACCTTCCTGAGAGTCCCTGCAGCCCCACAGCACCCCAACACCTTCCTGAGAGTCCCTACAGCCCCATGAGCAGGGCTGTGCCCTCTCACACCACCCCAGCACCTTCCTGAGCATCCCTGCAGCCCCACACCACCCCAACACCTTCTTGAGAGTCCCTACAGCCCCACACCACCCCAACACCTTCCTGAGCATCCCTACAGCCCCACACCACCCCAACACCTTCCTGAGAGTCCCTACAGTCCCACATCACCCCAACACCTTCCTGAGAGTCCCTACAGCCCCACACCACCCCAGCACCGGTCCCTTCACCCCCTCGTGGTGGCACAGCGTTGGAGCAGAGGCACATCTCCTGCTGAACACCCTGTAGAGCTGCAGCCATTGATCCTGGATCTTGTGCCACTGGGTCTTGGTGCCAAGAGCTGTTCCTGGTGGGAGCCAGCCCTCTGCTCCTGGCTGGGTTCCCATCCCATGGCACCTTTGCCCAGCAGTGCCACACTCCCATAGCGTTGGGGCAGAAGTGCTGGCCCTGACAGCTCTGGGGACACTGATGGGCCCTGTGCTCCCCCAGGCTGGCTGAGCCTCCATCTCTCCTCTCCTGCCTGTACAGGCTCGTCCCTGTCTCCCACTGGCTTTGGTGGCCGTGTGAAAAGTGCCAGCAAGCTGCCACCGCTGCCCCGCAAGTTCAGCCCCGCGGTGTACGAGACCTTCCTGGAGCAGAGCGATGCTGCAGCAGCTGGGAAGGTACTGGAGGGGAGAAAATGCAGGGGAGGCACTCAGGGCTGGCCCTGGTCCTCAGTCCCACCACCCCTCACATCCCTCTCTGCTCACAGGTGTCCCCGACAGTGGATGGGAACAGAAGCCTCAAGTCACCGCCGCTGCCGCCACCCAAGTCCAAGCGACTGTCACAGCTCTGAGCTGATGCCACCACCTGCAGCTGTGCTGTCTGCAGGGGCCACCCCTGCCCAGAGTGCCCCTGTGCCCAGCCAGCTGCTGGAGCCACAGCCCTGCTTGATTCTCACCTGCTGGAGCAGCTCTGACACCCAAAGCAGAGTCCCTGTGTGCACCAGGCACTGCCACCCTGTGTCCCACCAGCTCTGGACACCTCCAGGTGTCCCCTGGGACTGGGACACCTGGCCCTGGGTGCTTGCTATGCTCCCTCACACGCAGCCCCTCCCAGCCGTGAGGGTTTCCCTCCCTCCCTCCACCCGGGCTGCCCACGGACTGTGCCAGTGGCAGGAGCAGTGACTTCCCCAGTGGCATTTCTGTGTGATTCCTGCTCCCCACTCGTGGGACAGCTCCCATTCCATCCTGAAGGACACATTCCTGCACACAGGTGTGTGCACACAGCCTCACTCTGCAGTGTCACCTCTCCTGCCCTCACCTGTCACCTGCACCAGGCAGGTGTCACTGCCCTGACTGGCCATGCCACGCTCAGTTCTCACCTCTGCACTGCAGCCACGGATAATAAAGGGCAAACACATCAGCCAGGCACCTGTGGGAGCCCCAGCACCCACCTCTCCTTGCCCACAGCCCACCCAGGGGCTCACCCCCAGCAGGCACCACCCCAAAGCTCAGGGAGTCACCCTCCTGCAGCAGGGAAGGGCCCCATGGTCACTTCCCAAGCCAGACACAGGGAGGGGACTCACTGCTCAACCCCTGAGCTGGCACAGGGCTCTTTATTGAAGTGGGCTCAGTATTTACAGTCTGTTTCAGGAGGACCTGGAGCTGTAACCAGGGGCTGGGGAGGGCAGGGGCTGCCTGCAGCTGGAGCTGCCATCAGCGGGTTCCGTTCTACGGGGACAGAGGGATCAGCTCCCCAGGCAGGGCTGAGGGACAGACAGACAGACAGACAGACAGACAGAGGGGCCTGGGAGCGGTCAGGCTGTGCTGGTGCCAGGCTCTCCCTGCATTCCCAGCGGAGCAGAAGGTGCTGCCTGCCCAGCTCCTCACAGAGGGTTGGCTGAGGAGGCTGCCAGGCGCTTCCCAATGTAGATCCTGGATTGGAGAGAGTGACTGTGAGGCACTGGAACGGGGTGCTGGGCCCCAGCAAGGAGAGATGACAGCAGACCACTGGGAGCAGTGGTGACAGCACCCAAGGATGAGCAGCCCAAATTCAGGAGTGTTCCCTCCTCCCCCAGCCCCACAGACACTCACCCCAGCCCCAGGGTCAGCAGGTGGCTGAGCAGGAGCGAGGGGATGAAGAGCAGCAGCAGCTCTGAACTGAAGAGTCTCTTCTTCCTCCCCACTGCACCTCCCTGCAGGCTCCACAGCACTGGCTGGGGGGAGCACACAAAGGCAAATTCCCTGGGAAAAGTTCATGGTTAACAGGGACAGCAGGATGGGGGGCAGCAGCAGGATGTGCTGGTGGGGGACACAGGACTTACTCTGCAGACAGGTACCGAGGGCAGCGGGCACAGGCCCAGCCCAGGGACGCTCTCAGGCGTCGCTGCCTCCACTTGGCTTCCTGTGGCACATCCCGCTGGAAGGAGACACAGGGCAGGTCAGAGCAGGGCGTGGGGCACAGCAGGGTGTGCCAGGAGCAGCTCCCTCACCTGCCAGGGATGGGGGCAGCCGGGCTGGGGCTGGCTGTGGGCAGGCAGTGCCTCACTCTCTGCTGGTTGATCACTGCCATGGCTGGCTCTGTCCTCATCCCAGGCTGGGGAGCCCAGCACGAGCAGGGTCCTGCAAAGAGAAACCCTCAGTCACTGAGCTCAGCCTGGGGCCCCAGCACCAGGCACAGCTCAGCAGGGCTCTGGAACGCGGCTCCCCCTCAGGACTCACCCCTCACTGCTCTCTGTCTCCAGCTGGGCCTCCAGCAGCATCCGCTCCACGTCGGCGTGGCAGGAGAAGGGCGAGGGCGCCGCCTCGGGCTCCGGGCAGCCTGGGCCACAGCGCAGCTCCACCCAGGAGCCTGGGGGGGCTGTCAGCCCCTGCGCTGCTCCAGGACCACCCCTGCACCCCAGCCCTCCCTGGCACACCCCACACCCCTGACCCGGGATGTCCTGTGCACCCCAGGCTGCTCTCCCGGGACCGGCATCTGCCCCGCTGTGCTCATCAGCCCCGTGGTGCCCCCACCGACCCAGACCCCCCGGGATCCCCGGCGCACCTCAGCCCCCCAGAAACCCCGCCTGGGCTCCCCACGGAGCTGCCCCCCATCCACAGTGCGCATCAACCACCTGGGGCTCCCGGTGACCCAGACCCCCACGTGTGCACGTCAACCCCTTCACCCCCAGGACCTCCCCACTGTCCCGAACCCCCAGTTCCCCGGCCCGCCCGGGTGTCCCATTGTCCCGAACCCCTCGGTGCCCCTTCATCCCCGGTTCCCCGGGTGTCCCATTGTCCCGAACCCCTCGGTGCCCCTTCACCGCCGGTTTCCCGTCCCGCCCGCGTGTCCCGTGGCCCCGATCCCGCCCCGGTGCCCCGGTTCCCCCCGGACCGTCGTCGCCGGCTCCCGCCATGGCCCCGCGGCTGCTCCGCGCGCAGCCCCCGCCGCTGACAGTCACGTGACGCCCGCGAGCCCCCATGTAAATAAAACCACCGGCACCGGCGGCCGGTCTCTTAAAGGGGCTCTGGCTCCTCCCGCTGGGGCCCGCGAGCCGCAGCTCGCCCGGCAGCGGCGGCCCCGCCGCGTTGCCTCTTTAAGCGGCGCCTACGTGCGGCGCGCGAGCAGGCGTCGGCTGCGGCGCGTGCAGACCCGCACGGAGCCGGCCCGCCCCCGCCCCCTGTTCCATTGACCACGCCCCCTTTCCCACTAGCCCCGCCCCTCGCCCCGGTGCCCGCACAGCCCGAGCCGCGCCAGACGCTGCCGCCGTTTATTTCCGCCGCTAGGGGGCGCCCCCGCCCCGCCCGTCTCGGCCCGTCCCGCCCGCGCGCTCCCGGTGCCACCGGCCCGGCCCGGAGCTCCGGTCAGGGGTTGCCACTGGCCCGGCCCGGCCCGGCTCGGAGCTCCGGTCAGGGGTTGCCACCGGCCCGGTCCGGCCCGGTCAGGGGCTGCCGCCGGCCCTTGCCGCGCCGTGCTTCTCAGCGAACCGCCTGCGGGAGAGAGCGCCCTCCCTCAGACACCGCGGGGCCGCGGGGAGCACCGGAAGGGCCTCCCCTGAACCCACCCGAGGATCCTGGCCAGGAAGCAGCCCCGGGGGACCGGGGACACTGCGGAGACACTGCAGCAGCCCAGGGCCGGGCTGGCTCTGCTTGGACCGGTTCATCCCAAGGTCAGCTTGGGCCCAGGGGAACGGGTGAGGGAGCAGGAGCTGCTCCGGGAGGGGCACGGGAGGTACCGGGACAATCCCGGTGAACTGTGAGGGCAGGGAGGGGCTGCCAGGGCCGCCCACAGCAGCTCATGGTCCCCCAGGACCACCCACAGGATCCCAGCCAGGTGTCCCAGTCAGGGATTCCCAACAGGACCATTCCCTCAGCACCACCCCAGCCATACAATGCCCAACAACCCAGGCACACTCAAATTCCCCTCAAACAAATCCTCAATTTTCTGTAATTTCCTAACCCCCGGCCTCTCGTGCCAGGATTTGCCTCATGAAAAGCCTGCACAGAGATCAAACTCCCACCAAGGAGCATTAAGGGAGCTGTCCCTGGTGCCAAACAGGAACGTCCTGCCCACACTGAGGGTGCCACGGTGGCACCTCGGGTACTGCTGGGGGCTTGGGCAGGGGTGGATTTTGTGTGGCCCTGGCACGGGGAGGTGTGGGGGGCTCTCACCTCCTGGCATAGTCGTACAAGGCTCGTTTCCTCTCCTGCAGGGACAAGTGACGCTCCACAGGGGACTTTGCAAACTGCTTTGTAGCCGGCTGGAAGGGAAAGCACAGGAGCCATCAGGACACAGGTGAAGGAGGGGACTCCTTGGTGGCTCTGCAAGGACCTGGCTGGTGCTCCATGCCCCTGGCCAACAGAGCAGGGAGTCACAACCCCAAAGTACCTTGGAAGAAGGCGCAGGCACAGAGCCCTGGATGCCAGAAGCAGCTGCAGCCTGGGAGGTAGATGGGGCAGGCAGGTCTCCAGGCTCTTTACTCTCAGGGAAGAAGTGAACTCTCCCCTCCAGCAAATTGGCAATGGTGGTGTCCACACAGTTGGTTTGGACTGTGGGGACAAAAGGAACCATTAAAGATCAGGACACTCCATCCTGGGTGCCAGTGGGTACCAGAGCAGCGGGGACAAGGTTCCTTCTTTTGGACCCACATCCCTGCCGGCAGCCCTGCTCACCCAGGTCTGTCCTGATGACCTCCAAGGGCACGTGAGGCAGCACCTCCTTGACCTGCTGTGCCATGGCCACCACCCTCACATCCTCAGGAGCACCCCTGGGCAGGCTGGGGGGCACCCTGGGCCGGGCTGCCGGGTGCTGGCTCGAGGCTGCAGGAGAAAAGACAGCGGGCACAGGGTGAGTTTGTCACTGCAATCACACAGAGAACCCCCAAAAGCAGAGCCCAGGCTGAGGTTCCACAGCCAGGATCCCCACCTGGGGCAAAGGGCAGCCTTTGTGCCGTGTGCCTCAGCCTCTTCATGTGCTCCGTCCTGTCGGCAGCGGTGATCCGTGTGGATACCACACCCAGCTCCATGGCCAAGAGCTGGGAACACAGAGCAGTCACACCAAAATCACACAGCACACACAACACACACAGCCCTTCCAGGCTGGGGAGCACGCCAGGGCCACAAGGAGCCGTGCTGAGGGCAAGAGGGTTGGGAATTGATTTCTCCAGGGCCTCAGGGATGCATTGCAGTGTTGCAGAGGGCACAAAAAGGATCAGGAATTGCAATATCGTCCTGCCAAAAGAGGCTGACGAGGAGGTATGAGATGTCTGGAGCTGTCAAACAGCCAGCATGTACAGGCAGGGTGAAGAAACAACTGCTTTGTATGATTTGTGGTGTTATAAAAAGGAGGTGAAAGGTTTGAACTTGATGGGAAAAGCCCTGACAGCTGCAGAAAGGTTCAATGTGGGGTGGCAAATAGGCCATGAAATAACTGAGCTCTTGCAAGGGGCAATAACCATGTTCTGTTGGAGTCCTGGATGCTGAGAATTTTAGACTTTTTGTGCTGACAGACTCTGGCCCCCAAGAGAACACTGCATTTGACCTGAGGCTGTAGAGAAAGCTTCTAAAATTTAATAATAGAACTAAGATTATGAGTGTGTACTTTGATTAGAAGTGTGTAATATCACATAGTAAAAAACTTAGAGTTTAAAGTTTTAGAATATAATTATATATATAACAAAATTAAGGTTTTAGAACAAAAACCAGTCCTTCTTCTTAAGTTTAAGTAGTATTTTATAATTTAACAAAAAAGTCCACATTACAAAATAAAAGTAGTTAATTATTAAGTTAAAAATAAAAATAATTTAAGTATAATTTCTTAATTAAATAGTTTTTAGTTACAAAAACTTATAAAAATAAATACACAACCATTTTATAACTTATTAATAAAATACTACAAACTCACTACTTATAAAAGTACAACATAAATGATAAAAATAAGCATCTAAGTCTAAACATAAAATACCACCTACAGCTCCCTCAGCAGCCTCCATGCACCCCCAAAACTGCTCACCCAGTGCTGGGGGAAACCCCACAACCAGCCCTGCTGCCTTATCCAAAAGGCAAGAGAAGGAAGCAGCTGCTGGGGTCTGCCCAAAATCCCCACTGGAACAGCTCCTGCTGCTCCTCACCCTGCTCCACTTTTTCATGCAGAGCCCAAGAGTGACAGTGAGCCACAGAAAACACCTCAAGATGAACACCCTGAGTTAATAAATCAGATCTACACCCTGAGTTAATAAATCAGATCTGGAGATGAAACATTCCAGGATCTGAAAGAGCCTTGAGGGAACACTTTCAATCCCAACCTTAACCAAAAAAAACCCCAAAAACCAACAATGTACAGAGCTCCCATCACACACACACATCCAGGAATGCCCTCTGCACGTCTGCCTGCACCCTGTGCCCACCCCAAAGTGCAGCAATCCCACAGATCCCTGTCCCAGCCCACCCTCCTACCTCCTGAACTCGGAGCGCAAAGTCCTCACTCGGCTCGTCCGCTCGTCTGGGGACAGACGGCATCCACCTGAGAGGGGACAGACAGACAGACAGCACGTGGAGCCACCCTGCTGGGAGCAGCCCCTGGGGACACCCTGCCATGCCATCCCCACCTCCAGGCTGCCTGCTCAGCCCTCAGCTTTCTCCAGAGGAGCAGCAAAGGCCAACAGCCACTCCTGAATGCAGGATGTGGTAAAGACAGAAGTGGCTCACTGGCCTTAATGAGAGAAAGGCCTTAATGAGAGAAAGGCCTTAATGAGAGAAAGGCCTTAATGAGGATCTGGGGTCATTTACATGGAAGGAGGAAACAGGTCACCCAGAATTCAGGCAGCTAGAACCAGGGAAAGGCTTTCCTTTGCTGAAATACACCAAGCCCTACATTTGATTCCCAGTCCTTTCCACTGCCCTCATTACAGCAGAGCTACTCAGGGCCTGGGCAGGGCTCTGGGCCACCCCACTCCTGAGGGACTGGAGGGACAGACAGACACTGGGAGCTGAGCAGCTTCAAAAATACCCCTGGAAACTTGAACTGAACACCTGGAGAGGCTGAGGCTCCTCTCCTTCCCCAAGAGGAACCAGGAGCCCTCTCCACATCAGGAGCTGGACATGGCCAGGCCCAGATGGTGCCAAGCCCAGCCCTGCTGAGGCACCAGGGATGGAGCTCTCAGTGCCAGGGTGACACCACAGCCCTGCCCACCCCCAACCCTGCCCCAAACAGAAGAGAGAGACGTAGTACCTTACTTGATAAACTGTGAAGGGAACGAAGAAGGTCCAGAGCAGCTCCGTGATCCAGGAGGAGTCAGCCACGCTCTGGGGAAGAGAGCACAGTGAGATCCCACCCATGGGACAGCAGCAGGGGGCAGGGAGGTGGGCACAGCACACCTGAGCTGTGGACTGGGAAAGGGGCAACAGCAAAGCCAGTGCAAGCCCCAGGGCAGCTTCACCCTCATTGTCATCATCAGTTTTCATTTTCTTCCCACTAAGACAGCAGCAAGGCTGAGCATCCCCCCATTCCCTACCAGTCTGTCCCTTCAGAAAGCTACAAAAATGTCAGAAATATTACAAATGCTTCCTCAGAACCATGAACAATCCTCCCTCATTCTGGTGGCAACAGCCTCTCCGTGATGTCCCAACTGCTGTAAGCTCTCCAGGGAACAGCACAAGATGAAACAGCCTCAGGGGAGGCTGAGCTTGGATATTGGGAAAATTCCTCCTTGAAAGGACTGCCCAGCCCTGGCACAGCTGCCCAGGGCAGGGGGAAGTCCCCACCTCTGAGGGATTTAACAGCCTTGTGGATGTGGCACTTGGGGACATGGTCAGTGGTGGCCTTGGCATTGTTGTGGAATGGTGGGATTTGATTTTCCAAACAATTCTGTGATTCTCAGACAGGCTTGTGCCTGGGAAGAGGAGCTGTAAATGAGAAAAGCCCTGAAAGCCCAGGCACAAGATGAACAGAGAAGCCTCCCCTGGATAAACAGAACCTCAGAACCCTAAACCCAAATGCCTGGAGTGATGCCCAGTCAGATTTCAGTGACACTGCCTGTGCCCCACAACAACACCCTCCTGCAACATTCCATGCAACTGGAGCTGGAGAAAATCCTCTCTTAATTCCAAATTTGGTGTTTGGCCCAACCCAGTGCCTAATATACATTACACAATTATATAAGAAAACTTTCCATAAAACACCAATTGATCTATTCAAAATTTAACATCTCCAATCCTTCCAGTTTCTGATAGTTTAAAATCACCAGGATTTAGTCAGCCAATGTGCAGGAAGCACAAAGTCCTGCTCAGACTCTGAAGGTAAAATTTGAGCCAAGAAGTGACTGTAACCAGCACCTGCTGTGCTCCCTGACGTGCAGGAGGGAAGGCATGCACAGACAGACACACAGCTTGTCATATCTCAAAATTTCTCAAAGGAATCAAACCCATAAAAGCATAAGATATTCCTTATAAACTGTCCAGAACAGAAAAACTCTCCCACTTCTTTGGAGGAATCATTTAAAATGTAACTTATTGCTAGAAAACTGCATCTTCACCCACCTTGTGGCCTGCCTCAACTCTGTCTCAGCTCTGCCAAATATTCCTGCAGTTCCCATCCCTGCACACATCCAGGTGACTCCTCACCCTGCCAGGGGTTCCTTTGCCACAGAAACACCAGACCCATGACTGGCAGCTCTCTGTAGTCACCAGATCATAAATAATAAATATAAAAATTAAGAAATCCAACAAAGCCTTGCTGAGAGCAGTTTCCCTGCAATGCCTTTGGCAGTGCTGCCATTGCCCTCATGGACTTTATCCCTCGTGTGGGGCTGCTCCTGCTCCATGTCCTGTGTCTGTGCCAGGGGCTCCAGCTCAGGAGCCTCCAGAGCCCTGATGACCTTTGGCACGAGGGCTGCCTGCAGCTGGTGTTTCATAGCAGGGAACTCTGCAAGAGCAAAGCAGACTGGCCATGGAAGCCAGAGGCACAGTGACAGCCAGCAGGGCCACCAAACATCTGTCACACTGGCCAGTGGAACCAGGGCTCCTGGGAAAGGCACTGGAACAGAGCAGCTGGTTCCAGGCTGCCAGGACAAGAGGCCAGGCCACATCAAATTCTCCAAAGCAGCAAGAAAAGCTGTTCCCACCCCACAGCCTGTCCCTGTCCCCACCACTCACCACAGCCACCAACGGCCTCCGGACCTGCAGGGCAACGGGCTGGACCTCATCCAGGATGGAGAAGGGCCAGGAGCTGGAAGGGAGGAATTGTGCAGTGAGTGACCCAGGAGCCACCTGAAGCCATTTTGTCACCATACAGCAGGGCCATTCCCAGCCACCCTATGGAATTTGCAGGGGCAGAGAAAATGATCTGACTCCATCTTATCAGAAGAGTAATTAATTACTTTATTATACTATATTATTCTATATTATATTACACTATATCTAAACTGAATCTCCTAATCACTCAACCCTGCACACAACTACACTGAATTTTGTGACTGTCAGCTGACAGTCACAACACACACACACACTTGGCCCTGATAAACCAAGGAAATAAAACACCATCACTTTGGATAAACAATCTCCATATTACATTTTACTTTTGCAGAAACACAGGCACAGCAAATGCTAAGAACATTCTTGGGAAGAACTGTGCCTTGCTTTTCTCTGTGAAGAAAAATGCAGCTACACCACTTTGCTGCAGGAATTCCCATTTCCCTGCTGGGGGAAGTCACCTGAAGCGGAGCAGCCCGGCCCTGCCGTTGGTGGCAGCCTCCTCTGGGAACAGCAGCAGGGGAGGATTCCCTTGCTGGGCCGAGTATTCCTTCAGGGAATCCACCAGCTCTGCCCGGCTGCCCGTCACTCCCAGCTCCATGAAGCCCCGGGACCAGCAGATGAACCCTGGGGCACCGCTCAGGGCAGGCTGCAGGGAGAACAGCAATGAGGAGGAAACCCTGCCCTGCCCACCCTTCCACACCCTCCCAGGTGACAGAGGTGACAAAGTTGCTGCTCAATAGCAAAATCCCCTCTGGGACTGAGAGTGACCTGTGTTGACAGTGGTTGAGATGTTGTTACTGCCAGGCCTCAGCCCCTGCTCCATGGGAAATGAATTCCAAACCATCAGTTCAGAGTGTGCCCTGTTTGCCAGAGACACGTGCACTCCCAGCTGCCTGTGTCCCCAGTGTTCTCTGCAGCAGTCCCTGACACACTTGGCAGGACACACTCTGCTCCCAGAGTCCCCCCTGTCCAGGCCAGGGGTAAATCAATGGCTGTGCAGGACACAGGAGCCACCCAGAGCCTGCTGACTCAGGAACTCCACACACAAAGGATTTTACAGGGGAGCAGGGACAGCCCAGAACTACCCAAGCACCACTGACACACAGCTCCCTCCATGCACCCCCAAAACTGCCCACCCAGAGCTGGGGGAAACCCCACAACCAGCCCTGCTGCCTTATCCAAAAGGAAGCAGCTGCTGGGATCTGTCCCCTCTTCCACCAAAATCCACCCTCACTGGAACAACTCCTGTTGCTCCTCACCCTGTTCCACTTTTTCATGCAGAGCCCAAGAGTGACAGTGAGCCATAGAGAACACCTCAAGATGAACACTCTGAGTTAATAGATCTGGAGATGAAACTTTCCAGGATCTGAAAAAGCCTAGAGGGAAGCTGGAGAGGAAATCTGTGCCAGAAACTGGAGCGACAGGACAAGGATTAATGAGTACAACTGAAAGAGGAGAAATTTAGTCTGGATATTAGGAGGAAATTTATGGGTGAGGTTGCCCAGAGAAGCTGTGGCTGACCCTGAAACCCCTGGAAGTATCCAAGGCCAGGCTGGACAGGGCTTGGAGCCACTTGGGCTGGCAGAAGGTGACCCTGCCCATAGCAAAGGGTGACACTGAGTGGGCTTTAAGCCGCCTTCCACTGATCCCCCTGCAACAGCAAATGGGGCCGAGCTGCCCGTGCCCCGCCCTCGGGGAGGAGCCCGGCCGTGCCCTCACCGTGTTGCAGGAGGTGAGCAGGCTGACGACGTTGTGGTCGAAGGGGGTGACATGGTTGGCAATGAAGACCCTGGCGCCGGCCCCGCGCAGCCGAGGGTCGCTCTGACGCACCAGCAGCCCCAGCACGGAGCACATCACACGGACAATGAACCTGCCGGGGGAACACGGATCTTTCTCGAGTCCTGCCCTCCAAAACACTGCTAGGTGACACGTCCAACAGGCAAAGACCAGGGAATTCTGGTGGCTGGACAAACGACACTGGTACCAAATGGAAATGACACATCTGGTGCAGGAATTGGTGTGGGGCTGGGACTGGGAGGAGGACAGCAAGTGCCCACAGAGCTCCTGAGCATCACAGCAAGCTGATCCACACCAGTCCCTGAGCACTCCACTCCAAGCTCCAGGCTTGGCAGAGGAAGCCCCTCCAATGCTCCTGAAGACACAAATCCTTCCCTGAGCCGAGCCCCCTGGGGCAGCACTGCCATCACCCCACACCCAGCCCGGGCAGCAGCAGCACCCCGGAGCCCCCCGAGGTCACCCACCGGCGCACGACGCTGTCGGGCAGGGCGCAGCTGACCAGGAACACGTGGACGCCGATGAAGACGCGCAGGACGAGCAGGCAGAGCCCCACGGGGGCGTAGAGCAGCAGGGCCAGGAGCAGGAACCCATCGGTCGGGAGCCTGCAGGGGCAGAGAGCGGCCGGGGCGGCCTCAGAGTGGCCGGGACGATCCCCAGGACCCGCCCTGCGGCCGCCGCTCCGCGTGGTCCCCACGGTAAATCTCCCAACCCACTCCGGGACCACCCCGGAGCCTCCCCGGTGCCCCCACGGTCACCCCGACCTTCCTCACGGGGCTTTGCAGAGACACCCCCGCCCTCCGCTGGCCCCGCCACCCCCCGCCCAGGGTTCCCGCGGTTCTCGCGCGGCTCTCCCGGGAGTCCGCACCGCGCGGGCCGCGGGTGGGCGCTCACCGGTGCGAGTCGAAGAGCCGCTCGGGGCCCGGCGCCGCGGGCGGTTCCATCCCCGCCGTGCCGGCGCCTTACGGCCGCCCCGCACCCGCCGCCATCTTGCCCGCGGCCGCGCGCCTGGCCCGCGCGGGGCACGCTGGGAACGCGCTGCCTTCCTGGTCCGCACCGCGCCGCCGCAGCACTCTCGTCCCGATCGCGGCCCCCGGCGGCTCCGGCGGACTCGGTGAGCGGCTCTGATAACAGGGCTGCCCTGCTCCGCTATCTCGCCGGTTGTCGGTGCATCTCGCTGACGACAGGACGGTAGTTCCCAATAGGACTACAACTCCCGGCGTGCCCCGTGGCATAACGCGCTTCCGGCAGGCTCTGTCCCGGAACTACAGCTCCCGGTGTGCTCCGCGGTGGAGGGCAGCTTCGGGTGGACCCCGCCTCAGGACTACAACTCCCGGTAGTGCCCCGCTGCTCTGCCCCGCCTCGGCGGGGCGCGGTTTCCGTTCGGCAGCATGGCGGCAGCGGCGCGGAGGGTGCGGATCCGGTGCATCCCGGTGCCACCGGGTGTACAGCGCTGGTGCCGAGCGCTGACCGGGACCGCTGAGCCGCCGCCACCCCCTCCACCTCCTCCTCCTTCCCATCCCCCGCCGCCGTCCTCCTGGGGCCGGTCTCTGGCGGCGGCGGTGGGCGCTGGGGCGGCAGCGATGGTGCTGTTGTGGGCCCGGGAGCGCCGCCGGTCCCCGCTGAGCGCCGCCGTGCCCGCCCCGCCGCCCGCCCCTCCGCCTACCTCGCCCCGCGCCGCCTTCAACTTCATCGCTGACGTGGTGGAGAAAACGGCGCCCGCACTGGTCTACGTGGAGATCGTGGGCAGGTACCGGCACCGGGGGATTCCCGGGAGGGATTTCCCTTCTCCCGGTGCAGTGTGGCCCCGGCCTCTCCTGAACTGTCCCGGAGGGCTCCCGCAAGTGCCTCGGGAGGGACCGACACGCGGCTGCCACACGCCGCAGCCGCTTCCGTGTCCTGCGGGGCCGTGTGGCGGAGCTGCCCCATTGCTCTGCCTGGGAGCAGCACTTGGTGTTTATTTCCCTTTGTGCTCTCTGATGTTCTCACCATCCAATGCCTGCGGCTTCTCGGAGCACCTCTGCAGCAGCTCTGCCCTCCAGCTTGGTGTCACCCATGTGCAATGTCACCCTCACTGCATCAGCTATGAGGCATCAGCTGGTGCTGCTCCTTCTCTGGGTTCCTGACCCACACTGCCAATAATTCACCACCAGCTGGGCTTTGGCCTTGCTGCTCCGTCCCATTTTCCATTCATTTCAGAAATTTGCATTTTCCTATGCCCTTTGTACTGTGGCAGAGGTTTCTTAAGTAAAAAGGTCAAAAATTCAACACGTAATTCTACAGGCTAAACTTTAAATGCTTAATTCATATTGCTAACTCAAGTGAACTCCAAAAATCTCTTATTTCAACTTCACACGACTACCAGCAGAAATTGGGCTGCTTGACCAGGGCCCTGAATTGTGAGTCCATTCCTGCTATCAGGAAACGTTTGTGTTGCCTCTCAGGTGTTTGTTACCTTCTCCAAGGCTGGGCTCTGTGTGTCCCTGCACAGGTCACAGCCCCTCCTTCTCCCATGTTCTATTCCTGGTAGGATTGAAACTTTGTGGCTGTGCACGAGCACTGGATTCCTGCTACATTCATGCACATTCCCCTCATTCTGCAGACTCTTGGGACAGGGAAGAATTCCCCATTTTGCTGCTCCCTGCTGCTTCCCAGCCCTGTCCTTGCCACTCCTGACCGTGCCCTCCTTTCAGGCACCCCTTCCTGGGCCGGGAGGTGCCCATCTCCAATGGTTCAGGCTTCGTGGTGTCCCCAGACGGGCTGATTGTCACCAATGCCCACGTGGTGGCCAACCGGCGGCGCGTGCGGGTGAAGCTGGCCAGCGGTGACATGTACGACGCCGTGGTGCAGGACGTGGATCAGGTGGCTGACATTGCCACCATCAAGATCAAGCCCAAGGTGAGTGCATGTCCTGGTGGCCATAGGGATGTCGGGAAGAGGGGATGTTCTGTCTGTCCTGCTTTATTGGTAGTACCAATATTGTGTCTCAGAATTTCTGTGGGTCAGAGTGACTCTGAGGTAGGTACAAGCCTCTTTTCCTAGCCTGGTAGTTGAAGAAGGAGTCAGAATTCTTCTGTTCTGGTTCTCAAGATTGTTTATCATTTCTTATCTATAACATTCTTTCTCTGATCTGCTGTAGATCTGTCCAGCAGGTTGGGTTGAGGCACACTGACCACCTCAGAGGCAGTGTTGTCTTTTTATACTAGAAACTACGTAACTTCCCAATACCTATCACCTATGTTAGACAGTCTGTCTCTACTCTAAACCAATCCAAAAGTGTCACCATCACAGCAGAAGATGGAGGCCAAGAAGAAAAAGGAGAAAGGCTGGACATGCCCAGATTCCTCCATCTTGCCTCCTGAACCCCATTCTAAAAACTCCAAAAATCTATTTTTCACCCCATGACAAACTAACTATTATTCTACTTAGACTTTCTTGATTTGTAATTCTTCATATAAAGGTTGGTAATTTGCTCCATGGGTCAAAATCAAAGGCACAGGGGTCTCGGGCTCTGTGCCAAGGTCTCTGAGGCCCCTGGGCAGGGACTGGAGCCCTCCAGGGATTCAGAGGAGTTTTCTGGGTTCTGACAGGGACATGCCTTGGCTTGTCTGGCCTCTGCTGCCAAGCCAGATAGTGGCACTGTGGTGTTTCGTCCCAGAGAGACTTTTGGCTAGCTGGATGTTGCAGATGGGTGTGTGGAGACAAGTGCAGGCATGCCAGGGCTCTGGTGGTGGCAGGATGGAGCTTCCTCCTGTGGAGGGGCTGCTCCTCAGGTTTCCCTCTGCCAGAGAAGCTTTAAGGCGATGGTGAAGGAAAGGAGCTGGTGCTGATGGAGGGTTTGGATCCAGAGCTTTTTTCCTGGCCCACAGGCCTCTGAATCCAGTGACAGCTCCAGCAGAAGTCCTGGAGTGCGTGGTTGCTCTTTTACCTGAGGGAGGGGAGGAGGGAAGGGATAGGGAGATAAGAAGGTACAGGAGAGGAGGTCTTAAGGGACAAAGGACACCTGGATGGCCCAATGTCCTCCAGGGGTAGAGGGCATCCTTTGAATCTGTCCAATCACTCTTCCCTTCTGGAATTCCAGGACTGACAGACAGTGCTGAGCAGGGATCAGGGAGAGGAAAGGAGGGATGATTGGCACACCTGGGAGGGAATCTTAGGGAACAAACCTGGGGTTCTAGGGGAAACTATGAAATCACACAACACTGCTCTGTCCCTCTGACCATCTCACTGCCCACAGCACCCGCTGCCCACGCTGCCCCTGGGCCGCTCGGCCGAGGTGAGGCAGGGCGAGTTCGTGGTGGCCATGGGCAGCCCCTTTGCCCTGCAGAACACCATCACCTCGGGCATCGTCAGCTCGGCGCAGCGCGGCAGCCGCGAGCTCGGCCTGGCCGCCTCCGACATGGAGTACATCCAGACTGACGCTGCCATCGACGTAAGGGACATCGTGGGGACATGGGAGGGGCTCACACGGAGCATGGGGAAATCTGGCTGGTCACCCTGGGATCGGCCTCAGATTGGGGCTTTCGTGGTCTGCTCACACTCTCTCTCCTCTGCTGCAGTTTGGGAACTCTGGGGGCCCCCTCGTCAACTTGGTGAGTGCTGCTGCTTGTCCCCTTGCTGGCTGAGGCAGGGATGTGCTGTGTGCCCCTTGCTCTGTGCTCCTCTGTGGGTGCTGGGAGGCTTCCTGGAGGGAGGAGGGAGAGCATGAGAGCCTTGTGCAGTATCTGAGGCAGGTGGAGCTGATGGGGCTTTGGTGTAGATCCTGTAGATCCTGTAGACTCAGCCCCTGGGTCCTGCCCAGCCTTGGGCAGGGGTGGGCACAGAGGCAGGACCCCAGGCTGGTGCAGGAGTTCCCCTGCTCTCCACAGTGATCCAGGCTGGGTTGCTGCTGGGATCCCTGGGATCCCAATGCCCTTTCCCTGCAGGATGGTGAGGTGATTGGTGTGAACACCATGAAGGTGACATCAGGCATCTCCTTTGCCATCCCCTCGGACCGGCTGCGGACATTCCTGCAGAAGGAGGAGCAGCGCAAGAGTGAGTGGGGACCCCCCTGCTCGGGCTCTGGGGGAGGAGGATAGAGAGGGAGACTTTGGGCTCTGGACTCTTCTTCCTGAGAAATTCAGGAGAGCAGGAGAAGTCTTTGGGGTCTCATCTGGTGCCACAGGAAAGCTGTGCTGCTGCTGCCTTGCCTGGTTCTCCTGTGACACTGGGGAGGGACATCCTCTGTCAAAAATCTGACAAACCAGGGAAGCCAAGTCACAGTGCAAAATGCAACACCTGGAATGCTCCTGCTGGTGCTGGGAGCTGGACTCAGCTCTTTTAGGGATTTGGAATAGCTCTGGATGCTGCCTGCCCTGAGGGCTCTGAGGGAGGAGGATGAGAGAGGGAAACTTTGGGCTCTGCACACTTCTTCCTGAGAAATTCAGGAGAGCAGGAGAAGTTTTTGGGGCCTCATCTGGTGCCACAGGAAAGCTGTCTGCAGGGATTGGAGCTGATGCAGTGTTTTGAGGGAAGAATGCTGTCACTGCTGCCTTGCCCTGTCTGGTTCTTCTGTGACACTGGGGAGGGACATTCTCTATCAAAAATCTGACAAACCACAGTGCAAAATGCAACACCTGGAATGCTCCTGCTGGTGCTGGACTGAGCTGTTTTAGGGGTTTGGAATAGCTCTGCCTGCTGGCTCAGCCCAGCACTGTTGTGAGCACATCTCTGTTTCCAGCCATGCCATTCCATGTCCTTTCCCTCCACAGGCTCTTGGTTTGGCAATGCAGAGTCCAAGCGCCGGTACATCGGGGTGATGATGCTGACCCTCACTCCCAGGTACCTGTCCTGAGCTCAGGGGCCAAAGGCCAGTCCTGTTGGGGCAGGGATGGGGTGGGATCTTCCCAACTAACTGAGGATGCCTGGTTTTGGGAGGATTGTCTCCACAGTTTAAGCTTTCACTCTCAGATCTCTTTGTCCTTGTGTTGTGGTTACAATGCTGGCTGGCTCACGGGTAAATTTGAAACTTGCAAGTTTGTACACTGGTAGCAGACTCTGTAAACAGATAAAAAGTGATCTCCCTCTCCACAGGAGGGTGGAACCAGGTGGGGGTCAGGCTGTGCTCCCAGGGAACAAGGGACAGGACTAGAGGAAACTGTCTCAGGTTGTGCCAGGGGAGGTTAAGGTTGGATATTTGGAAAATCCCTCCTTGAAAGGGCTGTCCAGCCTTGGCATATCTGCCTAGAGCAATGGTGGAATCTCCATCCCTGGGAGGATTTAACAGCTGTGTGGATGTGGCACTTGGGGACATGGCCAGTGCTGGCCTTGGCAGAGCTGGGGGAGTGGCTGGACTTGATCTTAAAAGTCTTTTCCAACCCAAACAATTCTGTGAAGTGCCCATGCCAGCAAACAGGACCTGTGCTCTCACCTCTGGGAGAAGGTCAACACCTGCTCTGGTTCTTTGGCTCTTGCAGCCACATTTAAGGGACCTTCAGCTGCCTCGTGGGGCTGGTGCTGTGCCATGCTGGGCAAACAAACGCCTTTTGGGGCTGTGCTCTGCCCTCCCAAAGCTCCGGTGAGTTCCCCGTTGCCCAGCAGATGGTGCTGGTAGCCGGCAGAACCCGAGGGATGCAGGAGGCCAGCCCAGCCTCCTCCTGCTTCCCTGGCCACGCTTGCAGGACCAGCTCTGTCAGGAAGCAGCGTGAAATTCCTCAGACGCGGCTCTGGGCACGCGGCTCCAGCTTCTGCAGAGCCCCTGAGCTGATCCAGGGAAAGCAGCTGACTGCCAGCCTTGTTTGTGCCCAGCAGGAAGGGCTCCCAACAAGGGACTGCTCGCCTTGGAATCGTGTGACTGCCCTGAGCCTTTCCATCTGGAAACCTTTCCCTGGCTCAGGAAGGAGAAGCTCTGTGTTAGGCTCAAACCCTGTTGTTCTGTTTGTGGTGCCCAGGCCAGATAAGAGACAGAGATGTGTGAGAGTCCCCAAGAGATCTCTTTTTTTACTGTGAGGAGGGTGCTCAGAGCCTGGCACACATTGCCTGGAGGGTCCTTGGAGATCCTCAGATCCCAGCTGGACACAGTCCAGAGCAGCCTGCCCTGACTGAACCTGCTGGGGGTCAGGTGAGATGAACTTGAGAAGCCTCTTCCCACCTTTGCTGTGTGAATTGGGAAGGGGTGGCAGCTTGCCCTGGGCTGTGGGACAGCACAGCAGAGTTCAGCACAGACCACAGCCATGTGGGGAGCCCTGAGTGGCTGAGCAGGGAGCTGAGAGGAGCAGAGCTGGGCAGAGACTGAGTGTGTGGGTCTGCAGGGATTGGAGCTGATGCAGTGTTTGAGGGAAGAATGCTGTCACTGGAGAGATCCAGCTGGAGTGTTGCATCCACTTCTGGATTTCATTCAAGACGGGTGAGGAGCAGTTGGGGAAAGTCCAAAGAGGAGCTGTGAGAGATTAAGAGTTTAAATTTGGTTTAGAAATCCTAAAGTCTGTGGGAAAGTGTGAGAAACTGTGATTGTTTAGTCTGTAGGCTCAGGAGGAGGGCTCTGCTGACATGTCTGGCAGGAAGAGGGGCACAGCTTGTGTTGTGTATCTTGCCCAGCTAGGGCAGAGAAGTGAAACTGCAGCAGAAGAGGGGTGGGTCTGACCCCGGGGAGGGTGATGTGACATGGGGCTGTGCATCACCACAGCTCTGATCCAGCTGGCAGCTGCTCCAGAGGTTTCCAGCTCTCCCTGGTGCCATTGGGATTCTCATCCTCTCATTTTGACAGGAGGATGGTGATGTTTGGGGCTGGCAGCTGTGGCTCAGCAGGCTGCAGGGACACAGGAGGGGAGCTTCTGTGCCTGTCTCTAACCCTGTGCAGCTGCAGGGAGTGGGGTGGGAGCCCTGCTCTGCCTCCAGCTCCATCCCTGATGCTGCTGTTCTCTCTGCAGCATCCTGGCAGAGCTGAAGCTGCGTGACCCCACCTTTCCTGACATCTCCTATGGTGTGCTGATCCACAAGGTGATCATCGGCTCCCCAGCACACCAGTAAGTGCTGCCTTGTGCCTTAGGGGCTGCCTGGGGGAGCACTGTGGGATGGGTTTAGTCTTGGGCTCTACAGCTGAGAGGGGGGCATTTCCCCAGGCTGGCTGTCTTGATGTTGAACCTCTGGTGCCACAGCTCCTGCTGCACTTGGAGGATGATTTGTCTGCCTCACCCTGTGTGTGCTTGTCCCCTCAGGGCAGGGCTGAAGGCTGGGGACGTGGTGCTGGAGATCAATGGGACAGTGTCACGGCGTGCTGAGGACGTGTACGAGGCGGTGAGGACGCAGCAGAGCCTGGCCCTGCTGGTGCGGCGCGGCTATGACACCCTGCTGGTGAGCGTCGTCCCCGAGGTCACCGAGTAGCAGAGACCACCCAGCTGGAGCTGAGGGCAGGACTGAGATGTGGCTGTGCTGGCCAGGCAGAGACAGAACTTGTGCAGGGCTGGAAGGGGCCAGGAGAGGGGCCTGTGCTTGGGCGACTTGTGGTGCAGCTGTCGCTCTCTGTACTCAAATAAAGCACTTTTCTAGCGGCCCCCAGGGCCGTGTCATCTCCTTCCCTGCTGGAGGCTGGGCTGTGTGGGACCTTGCTCCTCCTGGCAGCCCCAACAAGGCAGCTGGAAGGAGCTTGCTGTGCCTCCAGGGTCCTTATCAGTGTTCATGGTGTTCTGCCACCTGCTTGGAACCCACCTGGGCTGGGATCTGATTCTTCTGTGTACCTGGCAGGCAGCTGTCAAGCCATGGATTGTGTGGCCCCTGTGTGGGTGAGAGCAGGTCTGGGACCGGCATTACCTCCCTGGAGTGCAGCAGTGCTGGTGTGCCACAGCCATCTGGTCACATCCCTTCTGCTGGGAGCTCTGTGACTGCTCCAAGCCCTGTATCCACATCCCCTCAGATCTGTGCAGCAGCTTTCCAGGCCATGGTAAATTGGTGTCAATGCTGGATTCATGATGGCTGAGGTGATATCTCCTGGCCCTGATGTCCAGGAGGGCTGAGGACGGCCCTGATGTCCATCCAGGAGGGCCGAGGATGGCCCTGATGTCCAGGAGGGCTGAGTTTGAGAGCCACAGCCGGGGCCGAGGCTCTGCCTGTCCCGCCCCCAGCTCGCTGTCCGTGCTGGAGCTCTGCTCCCACACACACCCGGCCCCTGGGGACAGCTGGCGGCCATCGGGGAAGGAGCAGCCCCGGCTGTTCCTCGCCTTCCTGGAAGAGCCGCGGCGAGGGCAGCCCGGAGCAGCGGAGGAATGCGGCTGTGGGGCCGGGCCCTGCCCGTGACGGCGCTCCCGAGCCCCGGCCCGCTGCTTTGGAGACATGAAAGAAGCACAGTTCCTCGGGGTGCTGCGGCAAGGGGCGGCCCTGCCCTGAGAACAGCGCTCCTTTCAGCAGCCCCAGCCCCGCCGGAGGAATTCGCTGCCCCGGCCAGCGCCGCCGGCCCGGGGGAAATGGCGGCGTGTCTGGCATAGCTGCTCCGGCTGCGCTGACCGCAGCGTTCCGGGGCCGGGCCAAGGCCTGCCCCCTCCTCCTCCCCGGCTGAGGGCAGTGGGGCAGGGCTGGTGGGGTCAGAGCAGCCAGCCTGAGGGGTGAGAGCTGGGATGGAGCTCCCTGGGCCCTCGTGTCACATCCCAGTGTTCCTGCCCGGTGTTCCCAAGGGCCCGGCCAGGCTGTGCTCCCACACGAGTGGAGACAGCCACCCTCTGCTGTGAGACCTCGGTTCTTGTGGGTCACGGTCCTGTGGACCCCAGACTTCAAGGGCCACAGCCTCAGGGATTTCCTATGGACCCCAGTCTCCAAGGGTCACAGCATCAGGGATTTCCTGTGGACCCCAATCCCCAAGGGTCACAGTCCCACGGATTTCCTGTGGACCCTAATCCTCAAGGGTCACAGCCCCAGGATAGGATTTCTGCTCGGGAACATTCACCCTGGATCTGGTGAGGGGGAACCAGCTCGAACCAGCTCTTCCCCACATCCCTGCTCCTCAGTTCTTCCTCATTTCCTCCCCACACGGTGCTGAGGGGCTGCTGCTGGTCCCTTCCTCTCACCCACCTGGGCTTCCCCCAGAGGACCAGCCCAGGCTGAAGACATTGCTGGGGGCTGCTTTGGGGCCAGGGCTGTGTGGATGAGGCATGGCAGGGAGCAGGGGATGCTCCTACACTGTGCCAGGGTAACAACCAGCCCTGCAGAATGAACCCTGCCACCTGCTCCTCATCCCAGCCCAGAGATGTGCCAGCAACCATTGGGAAATAGAACTTACAACTTTATACAGGAAATAAAATTAGAACTCAGAGACGGGGTAGGAGCCACCCCGGGGCAGCACTGTGGGCAGAGACACCTGCACCATCCCCGAGGGGACCAGGGGCTCCTGGGGCCCTGTGTGGGTGGTGGGCCCTGGGGCCAGCTGAGAGGAGGGTGAACTGTGGGGTGAGAGGAACCAGGGCTGAATGGGGCAGTGGGAGTTGGGGTGCAGCTGGTTTGGGAGGGATGCAGGACCTCCCGGACTGTACCCGTGTGCTGCAGCCCAGGGGATGTGGGCACGCTCTTCTGGCCAGTGGTTGGGGTAGCAGCCCCAGGCTGGGAGGTGCCTCCAGCACCAGCCCCACCGAGGTGGGCAAGGGCAGCCGGTGGTGAGTCCTTGGCAGTCCCCGGCAGGACACAGTGGCAGCAGCACAGGCCTCCCTGCCGGTCTTCCAGCAGCTTCCTCCCACCGGTATGGGGTGAGGGAGGGAGATGCCTGTCTCCCCAGGGCCAGGGCCCTATGAAATCTGGTTGTTGAGCTGACCTGGGTACTGCTCAAACCGCTTGTTGGCCTCCTCGCTGAGTGCATCTCCTGCGGGCAGAGGGCAGGGGCTGTCAGCTCTGGTGCACTGCATCCCCTGCCAGCACCTTCCACTGTAGGTGCCCCCAGCAGCACCATCCTCCTCTTCATGGCTTCCTGCAGCCTTGTCACTGCCCTCCACCCTCACCCCCATGCCATGCCCCGGGCCATTACCGATGTGGCAGCTGTGCACCCAGATGCGGTGCCCGTCGTACTTGCAGTTGCATTTCATGGCATTGTTGGTGAAGTCACTTTCTGCCACCTCAAAATTGGGGTTGATCACGACCTGTGGGGCACTGACAGTGAGATCCCTGCCCCAGCCCCACAGGATGTGTCTCCCCAGCTGTGAGAGCGCCAAGGAGCCAGTGGCTGCTGATGTGGTGGGGTGGCCATGTCCCTGTGCACCATGAGCAGTGCTGCTCAGAGTTGGAAAACTCATGTGGCAGCATGTCTGAGTCTTATACAAGGACAGGTACTGTCCTGTGCCAGCACACCCACTGAGCTCCAGTGGGAGAGAGGGATGGGTGTTTGAAGTGTGTGGAGGGCTGAGGTGCAGGGACAGAGGCTGGGAGGGTGGCAGGGGAGGGTCAGGTGCAGCACCTGCAGGATGTAGTTGCCTGGTTTGACATCAGTGATGTCGATCCACTGGCAGTCGATGTCGTGCCGGTACAGGTCCCAGCAGCCCACCGTGATGCCCTGCTCCCCAAAGTTGGCACACTCGTACCTCTTGGCCACATCTGCAGGCAGGAGGAGACACAGCTGGTACCTGCTGAGACCCCCAGCCTGGCCCCACCATGGGGACAGTGCTGCAGGGTCCCATGTCACCCACCTTCCTCGCACTCGGTGTCCTCCAGGCAGAAGCTGGCCTTGTGTCCCTCGGCCACCTTGGTGCCATTGGGGGTCAGGATGTCGTAGTGGGTGAAGATGTCCATGCTGTGGTAGTGCCTGTAAGAGGGAGCCACTGCCTGCTACAGACTGCCCTGCCCTGCATCAGCCCCCTGCTGCCAGGAATGTCCCCAGAGACCCTGCTCTCAGGTGGCAGCACTGTGACGTTGGGCAGAGCTGTGTCCTGCCCTAGGAAGGGGACACAGCTGGCCCACGCAAGCAGAGGGCTCAGCTGCAGGGCACAGCTTGCAGCCCCATCCCTGCCCTCTGGAGACCCCAGCCCCAACACTGCTCATCCATGAACAGCCCCTAAGCCAAACCAGGCAAAACTGGACGCTGAACCAGATTTGGCTATGCAGTGTCAGCCTCACCCAGCATGGAGGGATAGAATGTAAGAGAGTAGTGCAGAAGGTAATCTCACACCTGAGGAGTTGCAGCTGTACTAATCACCAAAGATTAGGAACAGACCTGCCCTTAATAGGCCACAGCTGTGTCCATTGAGAAGATGAGTGCTACAAAAAAGTGGGTTAGCTAGGTCAGGAGAGCTGGACTTTGTTGGTTGCGCTGTGAAGAGTTGGAGTTTGTTAGTTGTGCTGTGAGGAGAGATGGAGTTTGTTGGTTGTGCTGTGTGGAAGAACGAGTCAGTGCTGTGAGGAGCTGCCCATGAGAAATCACTGAGAAGGTATGGGACTTTTGAAATAAGATGACAACAACCCGGCATCACCCTCACCCAGCATCACCCTCCCTCAGTGTCACACTTGCATAGTGTCACCCCTGTCCAGCACCCTCCTCACCCAACCCATTGCATCAGCACCACCCTCTCCTCTCCCTGACCCCCAGCCCCGTGTGTCCCCTGCCCCACACGCACCGGTGGCACTCGTGCCAGACCCAGGAGTGGCGGCCGGCCTTGGGGCGGAAGTCGGCGCGGCCGCGGTTGTGGATCTGCGAGGAGAAGCGGAGCAGGCGGCGGTGGCCGTAGGGCCAGTTGGCCAGGCGGGCCGAGCTGGCCAGGCAGTTCTCCTCAGCAGCACAGTACAGCATGTGCAGAGGCCTGTCCTCGATGTACGCCGTCTCCTGCACCAGCGGCGCGTGCAGCAGCAGGTCCGAGGCGGCTGGGGACAGGCGGCTGCTCAGGGACAGGCCCTGCTCTCGGCAGGGACGGGGCAGTGCCCAGGGCTGAGCCAGCCAGGGGGGACATGTGCCCTCTGCAATGGCTGGGTGTTGGCTGACCCCTGACCTGCAGCTGCAAACCCCACTGAGCTCAGCTCCTGGCCCCACAACACCGGTGTCTACAGAGCCCAGTGCCCATACAGCCCAGTGCTCAGAGTCCATGCCTGCAGACCCCACTGCCCGCAGACCCCAGTGCTCAGAATCCATACCTGCAGACCCCACAGCTCAGAATCCACAGCTGCAGAGCCCACTGCCTGCAGACCCCACTGCCCACAGACCCCAGTGCTCAGAATCCATACCTGCAGACCCCACAGCTCAGAATCTATAGCTGCAGACCCCACTGCCCACAGAGCCCACTGCCTGCAGACCCCAGTGCTCAGAGTCCATCCCTGAAGACTCCACCACCCACAGACCCCAGTGCTCAGAATCCATACCTACACACCCCACTGCCCACAGACCCTAGGGCTCAGAGTTCACACCTGCAGACCCCACTGCCCATAGACCCCACCACCCACAGACCTGACCACCCACAGACCCCAGTGCTCAGAGTCCATACCTGCAGACCCCACTGCCCACAGCCCCTCTCTGCAGAACTCCCACCACAGACAGGCCCCCCGTTGCCCCCTGTGCCGCTCACTCTCGGAGCAGATGACGCCCGCAGCGAAGCGCGTGCCCGTGTTCCTGCAGCTCAGGCTGGCGCCGTGGTGCTGGCACTGGCTCAGGGACATCTCGTGGCCGGCGCACTTCACCCCGCTCATGACCATCTCTGTCACGTTGCTGGCGTCCCAGTACCACGTTTCCTGGCAAGGGGGTGAGGCAGGGTGGGTGGCAGGGCTGGTGGCTGGATTGCCCAGGATCACTTCTACCCGGGCTGCAGCCAAGCCCCCACCACAGCTGCCCACAGGGGTCCACGTCCCTCCGTCCCCATCTGTCCCCATGGTCGTTTGGGAAGTGCTGGCCTCACCAGGGCGTCACCAGGGCCCTCCTCTCTGGCACCTACCGTCACAGCATGCAGGGAGTAGCCCAGGCCGAGCTGACGACAGGCCACCATGGCCTCCTTGGTGGTCCAGCCATCGCTGCAGACCGTGCCCCACTTACTGCCTCTCTTCACCTCCACGCGGCCCTCAAACTCTGTCCTCCCGCCGGCCAGGCGGATCTGCGGGGAAATCCTGGGGCCGTGAGCGGGCACCCCACGCTGTGCCACCTCCTGTCCCACTCCATCCCTGGACATCCATCCCTGTCCCCAGCCTCATGAGCTCCATCCCCATCCACCCCTGTCCCCAGCCCCGTGAGCAGTGGTGGTGGTGGCTGCTGCTGCCCTGGCCAAGCTGGTGCTGGCACCTACTTGTAAGCCGTGGTTAGCGAATCCCAGCCCCAGCTGGCGACAGGCCACCATCGCCTCGAGGGTGCCCCAGCCTTCTCCGCACACCAGACCCCAGCGGGGCTGGTCCCCGTCGCCAGCCCCCACCGCCACCTCGACCCGCCCCTCGAAGCGGCTCCGGCCCCCGCTCAGCCGAATCTGCGGAGAAAGGCGGTGGCAGCGTCATCACCGTCACGGGCGATGCTCCCCCTGCATGCAGGGCTGTCCCCTGTCCCAGGCTGTGCTGCAGCGCCTGCACACGGGGATGGGGGAGCCAAAACTGAGCAGAGCCAAGCACAGCTTTAGCTGGCATGGAAGTTGCCAAAACTGGTGGATTTGGGGACAACAAATTGCTTGTGAGTTTGGGAATTGTCTCACCAGCTCAGGGAAAACAGTTCATTTTGAAATGGCATCATTTCAGAAATGTCAAGTGTGAGAGAGTTAAAGATCATTAAAAAAAGCTCAAAGTGGATGAAACGATGGGTCAGGGCAAACAGGAACAAGCGCCTCCATTTGCTTGTTTCATCACAGGTTAAAAAAAAAAAAATCTCTCTTGGTTATCCCACAGTGATTTTTTTTCTGGTGTTTCTGCTGGGGAGTGGGTACAGGCAAAGCAGGAAAAGCAGCAGGGAGCAGCACCCACAGAACACCCAGAGCCCCCACAGCCTCCCCTCCACCCTATTCCTCACAGGGATTCCCACCCACAAAACCCCTGATCTCCCAGGACAGGGTGAAACGTGTGGGGTGCAGAGGAGGAGAGATGAGGTTCCCATGGGTTCTGTGGGCCTTTCCCAGCCCCCTGGAGCCAGCAGCCCCCCGTGGTGCGCACCAGGTTCTCGTAGCCCATGTAGGGGATGTTGCAGCGCACAGCAGCGTCCTCCGTGTGCTTGCAGTCCTCCTGGGTGATGTTCCTGAAGGGACAGTTCCACAGGGACTTCTCGGTGCCCCGGCACTGCACCTCGTTCAGGTGGATGGGGCCCGTCCCTGCAGGAGGACAGCAGAAATCAGGGCCCTGTCACACGGGGATGCTCAGGGCTGTTGGCACGTTTCTCTTCCCAAGGATTTCTGAGATTCACATTCTCTGAACCTCAGAGAAAGGGAAAACACAATTCTTAGTGCTTGCTGTGCCTGTGTTTGTGCAAGAATAGAAGGCAATATGGAGACTGTTTATCCAAAGTGAGGATGTTTTGTTTCCTCGGCCTATCAGGACCTAATTGACCTCTCCTGATACAAAATACTAGGCCCAGAAGGACTAGCCAACCTGCAACTAATAGCAACCAAAGCTGCCACCACCCTCTACTCCGGCCTAATTAAAGCTTACTTAGGGTCATTCCCTTTATCCATCCTCACCATCCTCTCTGAAACCCAGAGAAAGGGAAAACACAATTCTTAGTGCTTGCTGTGCCTGTGTTGTGCCAAAGTAGAATGCAATATGGAGATTGTTCATCCAAAGTGAGGATGTTTTGTTTCCTTGGCCTATCAGGGCCAGGTGTGTGTGTGTGTTGGGACTGTTGGCTGAGATTCTCTGCAGTGGAGTGCAGTTGAGTGCTTGGCAGATTCAGTTTAGATGAAATGTATATAGTATAGTATAATAAAGTAATTAATTAGCTTTCTGATACCCATGGAGTCAGATGCACCATTCTCTCTCCTTCCTTTGATTTGCAATACAGGGCCACCCATGTCCCCAACACTGGCAGGTCTGAGGGAGTTGGACACTCCAGCCTGCACAGCTGCTGTCTGGGGCAGTGTGGTTGAGTGGCTGTGCTCCCAGTGGGATGCTCCATATGCATCCCAGTGCTCACAGGTCACCCCAGCCAAGCAAAGCCTGGATAAATGCCTCATCCACAGCTCCAGGAGGGGATGCCTGTTGCTGTAGCAGCCACAGGGCGTGCAAGGCTTCCCTGGTGGTCTGTTGCCTAATTTAAGAAATGCCTAGTCATGATGACTGGACCAAAACAAGCCCCTCTTCCACCTCCAGACTCTGTATGACAATAAGTCACTTTCACCTCGACCCTTACTATTGGACTGTTTCCCAAAACCCCTATACCCTACAGAAACCCCCATTTCTGTGCTGGTCAGCAGAAGAGCTGTCATGGTCACCCTTCACAGAAGCTGCTACTAAAGACACCCCTGTGGAACCCTGTCACATTACATTTTCTGAAAAATCCCTTCGCCCAGGATTTTTCTCCTGGGAAGCTGAGAAGCCTCAGAGAAAAAGGAAAACCCTTCTTATCTCATTTGCTTCTCCTGTGTTGTGCTCATAGGGAATGTGTTTGGAGATTGTTTACCCACAGGTGATTGTTTCATTGGATTCTGCTGTGAGTTGTTTTGACTCTTTGTTCAATCAGAGCCAAGCTGTGTCAGGACTCTGGAGAGAGTCACAAGTTTTCATTATTATCTTTTTAGCCTTCTGCAAGTATCCTTTCAATATTCTTTAGCATAGTTTAGTTTAGTATTCTTTAATATAATATAGTACCTTAAAATAATAAATTAGCCTTCTGAGAACATGGAGTCAGATTCATCATTCCTCCCTGTTACCTTGATTTTTAAAGATTTTCTAAGCCTTTTGATGTTTACATTATTGTAACGAACTTTCTCACACACTTTCTGTAAATAACATTGTTTTGCATTCTTTTCTAGAAGAAAAGAAATTTAATAAACTGTTAGTTTGTCGAGTGTCATTGGGAGAGGTGGCACTTTCACCCTCCAATCCACTGTCACTTTCAGAAATCTATAAATGTTAGAGTCAGAAAATAAACTTCCCTTTTTTACCTAAAAAGCAACAGTGTATGCACGTCATGTTATTTCATGTCCTACAGTGACACCTCCCTGCCACGAGTGTCCCAGCAAATACAACAGAACCTCATACAACTCTTCTCCTCTATCTCCTGTGTCTGCTGAGGCACTTAACAAGCAAAGAGCTGAAATCACTGAGAGCTGAATTCAAAGAGCTGATCTCACTTAAGAGCTGAGCTGCCTGCTAAGATTGCCTGCAGCTGGGACCCTGAGTGACCCGGACAAGTGGAGTGTTGTGGTGTCACGTCATGGTTTGCCTCAATACCCCGGGTTTCTCCCTGAAGATTTCTTCCCCAGGTGTGTCAATCACCTCTCATTTACACACCCTGACCCCTGCCCAGTGCTGTCTGTCAATCCTGGCATTCCAGAAGGGCGTTGAGTGATTGGCAGAATTCAAAAGATGCCTCCACCCCTGGGGGACATTGGGATATCCAGGTGTCCTTTGTCCCTTAAGACTCCCCCCATACCTGGTTGGTGGCCCCCCGTGCCCCTTCCCTCCCCTGGGTTAAAAGGAACAACAACCACGCAGTTCAGGGAGTTCTGCTGGAGCTGGTGCTGAGTTCAGAGGCCTGTGGGCCAGGAATAAAGCTGTGGATCAAAACCCTCCATCAGAACCGACTCCCTTCCTTCACCATTGCCAGATGAGGACTACCAGAGCTTCTGCGTGCCTGGACTTGTCTCCATGCACCCAGCTGCAGCATCCAGCCAGCCAAAAGTGTCTCTGAGGTGAAATCACCACAGTTGCTGCCTTTTGGTCAAGCAGCAAGGGCCAGACAAGCTCAGGCACGTCCCATTCCAGCTATATTGGTAATTATTCTAATAGCAGAGCTTAGCAAGTGTCAGGACCCAGGACATCCCTCTGGCTGTCCTGGGCAGCCAAGGCCCCTGCCAGGGGTCTCAGGGACCATGGCACAGAGCCCAAAACACCTGTGGGTTTGATTATGACCCGTGGAGAAAATTACCAACCTTGTATGAAGATCAGCAAGCCACAACAGTTTAAGTAGAATATTAGTGAAGTTATCACGGGGTGGAAAAGTAGATTTTAGGGTTTTTGGTATGGGGGTTCAGGAGGCAAGATGGAGGGAACTGGGTGTGTCCTTTCTCCTTTTTCTTGGCCTCCATCTTCTGCTGTGATGTTGGCACTTTTGGATTGGTTTAGAGTAGAAGCTCACTGTCTAACAGAGGTGATAGGTATTGGGAAGTAATTGTAAACATTGTATATGTAGTTTTTAGTATAAAAAGATAGCACTGCCCTGGGGACAGGCAGAGTGCCTGGAACTGCCTTGCTGAGCTGACCTCGGCAGGGCAGGAGAAAATTTTTTATAGATAAGATAAAATAAACAACCTTGAGACCAAGAAATGTAGAGCCCTGACTCCTTCTTCAAGCGCCAGGCTGGGAAAAAAGACTTTCCAACTTTTCTCGGGGTCACTCTGACCAGCTAGAAATCCCGACAAGCAAGACTTTGCTATCCAGACACCTACAGCAGCCAGGATTGGAGAGACCCCAAGAACCCCCTGCTGTAATAAACCAAGCCCTGAACTCTGCCCAGCAGGCTCACCTTGCCCCATGCGTGCCCCGGTCAGGGCCTCCTTGGCGCTGCCGAAGCCCAGCTCGCGGCACACCACGCTGGCCGACTGCAGGTTCCAGCGGTCGTCGCAGATGGTGCCCCACTCGCTGCTCCTGAGCACCTCCACGCGGCCCTCGCCCACCCTGGCGCCGCCCTTCAGCCGGATCCGGGGCTGTGGGAGCAGGGACAGGGCTGGGACAGTGTGGGGTGGCACACACAGCGTGGGACAGGACACTGTTCCCACCTCCCTCTCTGGACCCGGTCACCTGTCAGGACCCAGCACATCGCTCTGGCTGTCCTGAGTAGCCAAGACCCCTGCCAGGGGGCACAGAGACTGTGGTTTTGATTATGACCCGTGGAGCAAGTTACCAACCTTAGATGAAGATGTGCAAACCATGACAAATTAAGTAGAATGATCGTGAATTTATCACAAGGTGAAAAAGTAGATTTTGGGGTTTTTAGAATGGGGATTCAGGCAGGCAAGATGGAGGGAGCTGGGTGTGTCCAGCCTTTCTCCTCCTTATTCTTGGCCTCCATCTTCTGCTGTGATGGTGGCACTTTTGGATTGGTTTCGAGTGGAAGCTCACTGTCTAACATAGGTGATAGGTATTGGAAAGTAATTGTAAATATCGTATATGTAGTTTTTGGTATAAAGACATAACACTGCCCCGGGGGCAGAATGCCTTGAACTGTCTTGCTGAGCAGACCTCGGCAGGACAGGAGAAAGAATTTTATAGGTAAGGAACAATAAACAACCTTGAGACCGAGAAATGAAGAGCTCTGACTCCTCCTTCAAGAGCCAGGCTGGGAAAAGAGACTTTCCAACTTTTCTCGGGGTCACTCTGACAAGCTAGAGACCCTGACAGTCACCCAGCAACCCGCACACCTGCAGAGCCCAGGGGACAGAGGGGAGCACTGCCCTGCTGTGGGCCACCACAGGACTCATCCCCATCCCTGCAGGGCTCACCTGGCCCTGCTGCTGCTGCTGCTGGCGCTGTTTCTTCTTGTGGGCACTGCCAGTGGCGAAGAGGGGCCCTGGCACGCAGCTGACCACGGCGGGCATGCCCGAGCTGCAGGCTGCTGAGGAGTTGCCCCGGTAGAACTCGAAGGAGCACATGGACAGGTGCACCTCTGTCCCCGTGCAGGACACCGAGTGCAGGCGGTAGTTGAGCTGCTGCCTCTCCATGAAGAGCCTGTGAGGGGGAGAGGAGCCCTGAGCCACGGCCAGAGTGACCCGTGGCAGTGGAGGTGTCACCAGCCACCCTGCCTGCAGCTGTAAGTGCTGGCTGTGCCCCTTGCCCTGTGCCCAGGGTGACACACGGTGCCTGCCAGGCAGCCACCCCTTGCCAGGTGCCTGTGCCACACCCCCAGCAGCACAGGGACACACGTGGGGTCACACACACAGCTCTGGGGCTCCTGCCTCTGGCTCTCCACGGAGCCATTTACCTCTTCTTGGGCCCTACGTCCTCCCTGCGCTTTTGTTTAGGCTGAGATTTGGAGGCCAGCCTGGAAAATAGAAAACAACCATCACGAAGCCTGGGATCTCAGGCTGTCACCTCTGCCCTCTGCAGTGACACAGAGAGCACAGCCTGCCCTGGTGTCACTGGAGGCTGAACTGGGCACCTTGGCCCCCAGGAAGACTCGTGTGCATCCCCTTTGTGTCACACAGGGGTGCAACAGCATCATCTGCTGCCAGCAGTGTGTCACAGCCACGCTCCACAGCAGTGATGCAGTTTCCTGCATGCATCCCACCAGGAAACTCCTGGATGCAGCCACATCCTGCTCTGCCTTGTCACAGGCCAAAAGATCAAACACCAGCAGCCACCATTTGATCTGTCAGGTGTGGTTGTGTCTGTGTCCTCATCCAGACACCATGCCACCACTGTGCCATGTCCCCAAGGTGCAGGACACCCAGCAAGCAGCACAGGCAGGCCCAGGGTGCTTGCCCTGGGGCCATGGGCACGGTGGGACTTGCTGCAGGCTGGCAAGGGCTGCTGCCAGTGAGGGAAGCAGCCCTGGCACAGGCTGAGCCATGAGGGAAAGCTGCCTGGGGCTCAGAACACACAAGGTGTAGGTGCAATCCCAAACTCCTCAAATGCTTGTTTCCCTCAGGGAGGAAGGTGCTGAGCAGAGCCAAAACCCCAGAGCCCACAAGGAGTGAAGAGCAGAGTGGCCCAAAGGAGGGCAGGGGACTGCCAGCCCCAGGGACCAGGCAGAGCCAAGCCTGGCCACTGTCCCCACAGGCCAGCACAAGTTGGTGTCAGCTGCACAGGACACAGCACAGGGCTGGGATTCAGACAGCCAGAGGGCATCAGTGCCCACTCACACTCAGGAAACCACATCTGGATCCTGCACCTGGATCTGGGCTCCCAGGACAGGAAGATGCCATGTGTGTGGTGTGAGCCCCAGGGAGAGCAGCCAGACAGAGGCCTGGGAGGGGATGGGGGTGTGGGACTGCTCCAGCCACGCCTGAGCTGGGAGCTGTGAGGATCCTGGTTCCTCCAGCAGGGAGGGGAGAGCACAAGAGGAAAGAGGCATGACTGACAATAAAAGTTTCAGGTTCAGGGTAAGGAAAACCTTTAGCCCATGAGGGCTGTTCCACACTGGAGCAGAGACCGCAGGGCTGCTGAATTTCCATTCTTGGAAGGTTTCAAAAGCCAGCTGGATGCAATCCTGGGTTTAACCCACAGCTGGCTCTGCTCCACACAGGGAGCTGGACCAGGACTCCCAGAGGTCCCTTCCAGCCTGGATTGGCCTTGTGCTTTCATATGACTGTGGCTGTGCAGCCCAAATTGATCGCCCCCTACAAAACAGTGTGGCTGTCAGGAGCCAGTTCCTGCACAGGGCAGAGGGACAGGATTTCAGCCTCATGGAGACACAAAACATCTCCCCCAGTGCTGCAGGGGAAGGGGCAGTCAGCACCAAACCAGCCAGGAAACAGCACATTGGAGCAACCAGGACCTTCAGGTGGGAGCTGAGGAAACCCATGGGATTACCCTGCCTGAATTCCCAGCACCAGCTGCAGCTGCTGGCAAGGATGACTGCTGGGGACACAGACCTGGGAGTGTCACAACAAAGAGCTCACAGTGGGTGTAGGGCACATTCAGCACCAGGGAAGGTGGTGGGACTGGGGCTCAGGAAAGGGGTGCCATGCCCCAGCCCAGAGAGGATGGACTCTGGCTCACTGCATCCACCAACAGATCCAGCAGCAGAATTCAGGGATGGAGGGAAAAGGCAGCCAGACCATCCCCTGGGCCTGCAGAAAGGCAGCAAGGATGAGCAGGCAGAGGATGAGTGAGCAGACCCCAAGCAGATGTGACACTTGGGGCAGGAGCTGCCACACTGTGCCCATCAGCACTGCTGAGCACGGGCTCTGGTGCCCATGCCAGCCCATGCTGCAGGGAATGGAGGGGTGCACAGCCTTTCCAGCACCCCCAGTGCTGCTTTCTGCAGAAAACAGCCCATTTCCACAGCCCTTCCTCCCCATCCACCAGGAGAGACAGCTCTGCTCCGAGGCCTCCTGCTGCCCTCCCAGGGTGCCAGGACTCCTGCCTGGCGTGCAGGACAGGGCTGCTCTGCCTGCAGCATGACCAGCCTGGGAGAGAGATCGTCTCTCATGGGGAATGGGGAGCCCCAGCACGCCCAGGCAGGTGCCCTGGGGTGGGGTTTGTCCCCTTGGGCCAGCTCAGCCCAAGCATTCAGTCTGCTCCATCTGGATCTGTTTGTGCCCAGATCCATTCTGACAGCAGAGACTGGTGGGGCTGGACAGCCCAGCTCTGCCATGGCTCAGCAGATGGGGCCCTGGCCCCTTACCTGCTGCCCAGCCTGGGGCCCTTGGTCCTGGCTGCTCTCCTCAGCCTCCTGTGGAGCAACACCAGCTCAGGGCACACACAGTGCCAGGCACGGTGTGTCCCTGCCCCTTGTCAACCCAAGGTGTGGCTGGAGCATCCCCTGATGGCTGCAAACCTCCCCTTGGGCTGGGGACAGCACTGCCAGGGAGCAAAAGCACTCCCCTTTGCTGTAGGGTGTGTGATGGCCACACCACAGCCCCCCAGTTTGGTTAGCAAGGTCCAGATGTCCAGCTGGGGCTTGGACTGGTGAACAGCAGGGTGGGAGGGATTTTAGGAGCCACAACACCCAACAGCACAGCCTGTGCTGTGCCCCCAGCACTACCCCATGCCCCTGGCACCATCCCCATCCCTGCTTGGACACCCCACCCCTGTGTGCTCCTTGCCGGCCTCACTCACTCACCTGTAGAAGTTCCTGTTGACTTTTTTCTCTGCCGGGAAGCCCATCATGCCGCAGACCACGCGGCTGTTGTGGCTGTCCCAGCCCTGGTCGCAGATCTGTGCCCAGCTGTCCTTGTAGCGCACCTCCACGATGCCCTCTGTCACCGGCAGCTGCCGCCGCCCCCCGGACACCACCGGCCGCAGCCGCACCTCCTCCAGGTGGCTCTGCTCCGTCTGCAGGGATCCGGCCAGCCCCAGGTCACCTCCCATCCCATCGCCCCTCCTCCGGCCAGCCCACTCCCAGGGAATCTCCAAGGATGGAGGAGAGAGGCCCCCAAGGATAGATGGGGCACAGGGACAGCCAGTCCTGCACTCCTGCTGGCCACACCTGATGGCCCTGGGCAGCCAAGGATGGAACCTCACCCAGAGAGCTCATTGTCCCCTTGGGTCCCCAGGTCTCTGGGGAGCACAACCAGGAAAGCCAGTGCTGCTTTCCTTCAGCCCCAGGGGGAGTTCCAAGACTGCCCCACGCCCAGGGTGCTCTGTGCCATCCCAAGGAGAGTTCCCAGACTGCCCCACGCCCAGGATGCTCTGTGCCATCCCAGGGAGAGTTCCCAGACTGCCCCACGCCCAGGATGCTCTGTGCCATCCCAGGGAGAGTTCCCAGACTGCTCTGTGCTCTGTGGCATCCCAGGGGGAATTCTCAGACTGCCTCAGACCCAGGGTGCTCTGTGCCATCCCAAGGAGTGTTCTCAGATTGCCCCACGCCCAGGGCGCTCTGTGCTATCCCAGGGAGAGTTCTCAGACTTCCCCATGCCCAGGATGCTCTGTGGCATCCCAGGGAGAGTTCCCAGACTGCCCCATGCCCAGGGTGCTCTGTGCCATCCCAGGGAGAGTTCCCAGACTTCCCCATGCCCAGGGTGCTCAGTGGCATCCTGGATGTCACCAGTTGCTCTGGCCAGCTCAGCAGCCCCCTCACCTCGATGACATTGGAGTCCTTGAAGCCTGGGATGCGTTCATCCTTGCAGACCACACCTGCATCCTCCTCGTGGCTGCAGTCGCTGTTCCCCCAGCCCCGGTGTTTGCAGTCCCCGATGCTCTTCTCGTTTCCAGCACAATTCACATTGTCCAGCCAGATCCGCCCTGCCAGACACAGCCTGGGGGTGAGGGGGAGCCAAGCACCCCCTGGGAGCAGGGAATGTGCCCAGGGGCATGGCCAGGGATCACACAGGTTACAGCAGCAGCTGTAGCACAAAGCTGAGGCCACTGAAATGCCAGGAGTGAAGTTCTGTGTGGCATTCACATTCCCTGAACGTGATTCCTTCACCCAGGGCTTCTCTCCTGCAAAGCTGAGAAGCCTCAGAGAAAAGGAAAACAATTCTTATCTCATGTGCTTCTCCTGTGTTGTGCTCATGTGGAATGTGTTTGGAGATTGTTTACCCACAGGTGATTGTTTCATTGGATTCTGCTGTGAGTTCTTTTAACTCTTTGGCCAATCAGGGCCAAGCTGTGTCGGGACTCTGGAAAAGGTCACGAGTTTTCATAATTATCTTTTTAGCATTCATTAAGTATCTTTTCTGTATTCTTTAGCATAGCATAGTATAGCATAGTATAGTATAGTATAGTATTCTTTAATATAATATAGTATAATAAAGTAATAAATCAGCCTTCTGATAAGATGGAGTCAGATGCATCATCTCTCTCTTTGTCAGGGTTGCCTGAATTTGCCTGAAACAATAGTTCTGGGTAGGGGTCTGTGGATGTGGAGCCTCCATCTCCCCAAGGGGCTGCTCTGCCACACAGAAAGCTCCCACACGTGCCCACATGAGCACACCATCACTGCCAGGTGCTCTGCAAACACAGAACCTGCCCCTTGCAGAGATGCCAAGGCTGTGCCAGGGGGGTGCTGTACCCACCACCACTCTCTTACCAACTTCTTTGCAGACCTGCCAGGGCTGTGCCAAGAGGGTGCTGTGCCCACCACCCTCTCACCATGCACACCTGAGCTCACATGAGCACACAATCACTGCCAGGCACTCTGCAAACGCAGACCCTGTCCCTTGCAGAGATGCCAGGGCTGTGCCAGGAGGGAGCTGTGCCCACCACCCCTCTCTTACCGTGCACACCTGAGCACACAATCACCGCCAGGCACTCTGCAAACACAGAACCTGCCCCTTGCAGAGATGCCAGGGCTGTGCCAGGGGGGTGCTGTGCCCACCTCTCTCACCATGCACACCTGAGCACACAATAACTGCCAGGCACTCTGCAAACACAGAATCTGCCCCTTGCAGAGATGCCAGGGGGGTGCTGTGCCCACCAGCCCTCTCTTACCGACTCCCTTGCCGTACTTGGCGCTGTGTGCCCAGCCGGTGGCAGCCACGAAGCCGAGGTGGCGGCACAGCACGTGCGCGTTGCCCAGCGTGAAGTCGTCGTCGCAGATGGTGCCCCACTCGTCGTTGTAGAAGACTTCCACACGACCCTCGTTGTGCTTGCGGGGGTACCCGGCCAGGCGGAACCTCAGCTGGGGCCCGGGGGGCTGTGTGGGGCCCGGGGGGGTGGGCTGGGCACTGCCCACCCACAGCCACGTGCTGCCCAGCACCACCAGCAGCTCTGGCCATGCCCATGTGCTCCAGCCTCCCATGGCTGTGTGGCCCTGCAGGGGTACACAGGGTCAGGGATGTGCTGGAACACCAGCACCCCATACAGTACCCCCATCAATGCCCCCCATCCAGCCCCCCTGCCCAGCTCTGTGCTGGTTAAACCCCCTCCCCACCACCAGCACAGCCACGTGTGTAGCAGTGTCAGGGGTAGGATGGTCAGGACAGATGGAGACGAGAGATCTCTGAAACCAGGTTGTGGAACTTGGGGTTTATTGCAGAGGGCCTGGGAGCAGGGCCCTGCTGGGAACTGCCAGCCACAGCTCAGAGCAGGACTGAGAGAAGAGAGGGGGAGAGAGGATGTAAGGGAGTAAGAGGGGAAGAGCGTAAGGGAGTAAAAAAGGTAAGAGAGTAAAAAGGGTAAGAGAGTAAAAAGGGTAAGAGCATAAAAGGGTAAGAGAGCAAAAGCGTAAGAGAGTGAGGTTCCTGTTACAATACAATAAATCTTCTTCTGTGTTGAATATTCTAATTCTCACTAACCAATCTAGTCCAAGATACAAGTCCTACAGCATTTACATACAGCCTGTAAGAATCATTATATTATCATACTGTGTTACATTTTAAACCCTAAAAACTCCTCTTTGGATCCCTTCTGCCAAGCCAGTAGTGTCTGCTCTGCCCCTTGGAGCTGCCTGCAAGCAGAGGGTGTTGTTCCATCAAAAGGGGATTACCTTCAGTCTGCCACACCATTGTTTTCCAGTTGTTCAGTAACTGAGGTATCAAAGCTTGCTTTCATTTCAATCTCACTTATAGTTTCTATATTTTCAAAATCTTTTGCCAGGCAATCATATTTATAAGGCTTTCCTGTTTCATCTTCCCCAACACACGTGCCTGGCCAGAGTGCCCCTAACACACAGCCCCTGCACCCCTGGGGCTGTCAGGGACCTGCCCAGTGCCCCTGTCCCCCTCTGCCAACACCCCCCACCACACTGTCTGGTCACATTTGTAGGGCAGTGAGAGCAGATGGGCACAGGGATGTGCCCAGGAGAGGTGAATGGAAGGAGGGGATGAGCTGCCAGAGCTGAGGGAGCTGGAACAGGCTCAGAGCACAGGGAAAACCCAGCTGGACAGGCCAGGAGCTCAATCCAGCAGGAGCAGGGAATGGCTGCTGGCTGAGGGGATTCCAGCCCACGCTCCTGCCCTCCCTTCCATGACGAGCGAGGCAGCTGGAGCATTCGCATTCCTCTGACAATATTTGTGGCTCCCCGAATACCTGAGGGAGATGTGGTATTCCTGCACCAGTCCCACGGCAAACAATAGTGAAAACCCTTCTCTGTGAGCTGCCCTCCCTTCCCAGTGTGCTATTCCCATGGATCCTGTAGCTCAGGAGCAGCATTTCTGCTCAGGGGGTGTTAACAAGCTCTGATCGTGCCACCATCCCTGCCAGTCCCTGCCATGATGGGAAAGCATTCCCCTAAAACACCCCCAGGGAAGCCCCCCAGAAGGATATTTCTGTCTCCAAGTCCCCCCTGAGCACAGATCCTGCCTTCTACACTCACACAGACTGTGCTTGCCATTAGAAAACGTTAAAAAAACCAAGTTTGGGCTTTCCTGGAGTGATTTAAAATTCCCGTATTTAGCTGCAGTGTCACAGGGAAAGGGAAACAAAATCAAACCCCATGCAGAGCTGGGGGCTGGCACAGCTGTTCCACCTCCCCACCAGCCTCCAGGGCAGGGTTTCCACAGAGGAATCAGCCCCATTCCTGCTTGATTCACTTTTCCAGAAGATGAGGACCTGTTCCACACTCCAGCCTCTTCAAAAAGTCTCCCGGGCCAAGGCAGGGATGAACCAGGATGGTGCCCAGTGCCAGCCCCTCTGCCACACCCAAAACACCAACACAAACCTCCAGAGGGCCCAGCCCTGCTGCCTGCTGCCCCTTTGGGCACATGTGACATTGGAGGTGCCACCAGGAGCAGTGAGAACCTCGGGATGAGCCTACAGAGATGCTCAGGAAGAGTGAGGAGTAACAAGGACCAGCACTGCTGGTCCAGTAACACAGCAGACACAGTGGTGGCAATGACTGGATGTGGCACTCAGCACTCTGCTCTGCCTGACAAGGTGGGCATTGGTCACAGGTTGGACTTGGTGACCCTGGAGGTCTTTTCCAACCCTGTAATTCTGTGATAAATGTGATAAAGCACATCACCTCCCTCGGAGCAACCACATCAGCGTGGGTCTGGCTCTCTCCTCTGTCACATTTGGGGGACAGGGGACACCACAGAGCTGGTGGGGACATGGTCCATGCAGCTGGGAGCCAGCTCTGGGCTCCTGGTGCCTCTGCTGCCTGCCCTGGCACTGCCAGAGCTCAGCAGAACGTGTGTTTGTGGGCAGCCAGCAGGGGAACACTGCTGAACCTTTTACCCAGCCAGCAGGAAGGGAGGGAGGGTGCAAAGGGCCACCCCAGCCCTGCCAGTGGCTCAGGAAAGGGGATTTCTTAGGAAAATGAGAATTGTCCATCCTCATCTCCACATTGCCTGGGAAGCAGAGAAGGGATGAATTTGCCATCTTACAGCAAGAACAAAACTTCTTATTCCACCGAGGGGACACTGCCCTGCCCAGAGGAAGGGCTGCAAACCCTCAGAGCTGTCCTGACACACAATGTGAGCCCCTCAGTGCTAACCACAGCACACCTTGGGGTGTGTTTCCTTAGGAATTGGAGCTTCCCCAGCGCTCCTGAGCGAGCAGGATGCTCTGCTGAGGAACTGGGCACTTTCACAACGGGGTCAGTACAACCCTGAAGGACACAATTAATGCCAATCTCCACGGGCTGGCAGAAATAGCCCGTGTCAGGAAGTGGGAATGGCCTTTTATGAGATCACAGGTCCTGTTAATTGGAGTAACTGTGTTGATATAACAGGCTGAGACTGGAAGGCATTCGATTCATCTCGCACCACCTTTTAATGAATAATTAGCACTCAACAAAACCAGTGCACCTTCTGCTAAGTGGATTAAAACTGGTCACCTGCTGGAACTAAAATGTGGTTACATGGGGAAGTCACCACTCTGTGAGTTTTCTGGTGAGGATCACATGCTTTTCAAAGCAAAACTGTGCCAGGACAAGGGAAAAAAGCACCTTCCTGGTACAGACTGCAGACAGAAATGGGGGAATCAGAGATGGGGATAGGGACAGCCTGGTAAATCAGCATGGTGCAGCCCACATCCTTGGCTACATGGAAAATTAAAATCTGTGCATTGAGAAACAAAACACAGAGGGCCAGAACATGGCACCTGAAAAGTGCTTGGGCTTTGTGCAGCAAATCATTGATTCCCCTCTGAGCCTCAGCAGTGTGACCTCAGGGTCTGTAATCCCTGCTCCAGCTCTGCTCCAGCATCTCTCATCCCACTGTGCTTCCTCTGCCCTGGCTCCTCAGCTCTGCCACTCACCTCAGAGTTTCCCAGTGACATTCCAGCTGTGCTCTGTGGGTCCAAAGCCTTTTCCATGGCCAGCCCAGCCCTGCCATGTGAGCTCCCTGCAGCCCAGCACGGCTCTGTGCCCGTTCCTGCAGCACCTCCCTCCCTCTCTGAACACGCTCCGTGCCCGTGTCCATGTCCTGGGCAGCCAGGCTAACAGGGCTCTCATTGTCCACAGCACTTTTTCCACCTCTGAGGCACAAGCTGTGAGTTTGCTCCTCTCCTGCTGCCCTGCTGCTCGTTCTGCTCACAAGCTTTGCTCTGAATGAGCAGCTCACCCCAGCATCCCAACCAACCACCCTGCTGTCAGCTCCAGCCTGGGACAGCGTCCCCTTGGACCATTCTGGATGTGCTTGTGGCACTCTGGATGTGTTTGTGGCACTCTGGATGTGCTTGTGGCACTCTGGATGTGCTGCCCCAGGCACAGATGCTCAGCAGAACTCCACAGTGAGGGTAAAGGGCCCTGGAGGACGGGCTGGCTGGGCGTGGGAGCTGGGAAGCAGCCCAGGTCTTTGCCACTGCCCAGAAAACCTCAGGAATGTCCCAGCCGGGTGTGCACGAGGCCCTGAGCCACATCCCAGCCTCCAGCACAGCTGGTGGGGTGTCTGAGAGTACTGAGGAGTCAAAATCCTGCGGTTCTCTCCAGTCCTCAGCCTCAGCCCTGCTCTGCTGAGGTTGGCATGGGTGAGAGGACCCTTCAGGGCAGGGGACAGCCCTACATGGCAGCAGGAGCTGTGACACTGCCCACATCCTGCCCACTGGTGCTGCTTGTCCCAGTGGGTGATGGATCAGAGGACAGAGCCACCCTGACAGGTGACTTACAGCCAGGCACTGTCCCCATCACTGCCCAGCATCTTGCAAAGGGGCTGCCCCTTCCAGGACTATCCAGATCATGTGTGTCCTTCAGCACTCACAGGGCACACAGCAGGACAACAGTCTGCCCCACCAAAACCCCAGTGAACAGCCAACAGAGCTGAGAAAGGGCAGCTCCTGCTGAGGCAGATCCATGGGTTTGATCAGCACAGGGCATCCCTGCAGCACAGGGATGACATCCCAAGCCACAGCAGCAGGGAAAGGCCAGGCCACCGAGTCCCCTCAGGGATGTGCTCGCCCAGCAGCAGCCTTGGACACACCCACGGGGGACATGGAGCATCCCAGGCACTGACAACTGGGAGGACTCAGAGAAGAGCAGCACTGGGAAAGCCGCCAGCACAAGGGAGAGGAAGCTCGCTCTGTTTATCCTTCCTTGAGAAGGTTAAGGGGTGACACAGCCACTCTCTGTTGATGTCCCATGCCGGGACATCCCTGAGAGCACGGGGTCAGGAGAAGGTCTGGTGAGTCCCATGCCTTCAGGGCTCCATCCCTCCCGTTCTCCCCAGGGCCCCTCACAGACACACACACACACACACACGCACACACACACACACGGCCCTTTCGCAATCCCGCCTGCTCCGCTTTTCCCGCTTCCCGGCAGCCCTGGAGAGTCCTGGAGAGCCGGGAGCAAATGTGCACAAAGCAGGGGAGCCCTGACACCCCCACCCTACTCAGGAGGGGCCCTGACACGGGTCAGAGCTCCGGGGTCTGGAAGGGCACATGGTGCCACAAACTGGTCACAGAAGCAGCCCAGGGTCACCATGGGAATCTGGATTCCCTGGCAGGATTGGTGTCACTCCCAAAACTACAACGTCCTGTGGCTGGGAGCTCACTGCCCCTCTCTGCCCACTCCTGCCACTCACTGTGTGTCCCCATCTCAGGCAAGGACAGGGACTCTGCTGAAGAAAGGCACAAAACAGTGTGCGGGGCTGGGGCTGCACATCTCTGACAACGCCAGGTCCAGCTCCTTTGAGCTACCTGATGTCCCCACGTCCTGCTGTCACCCCCTATGACAGCAGGGGACAGGTCCCAGCACAGTTCGTGCCCCCTCCCAGCCCCCCAGGACACAGCAGGGCCCTCAGCAGAGCTCTGCCCGCTCTGCTCTGAGCTGCCCGGGCTCGGCAGAGGCAGCCCTGGGAGGAACCGGCTGCCGGCAGGAGGGAAAGCCCTGGGAGGAATGCGCAAACATCGGCCATCCCCAGGGGCAGAGGGGCGGGCAAGGGGCCGGGGGCTGTGGGGTTTGTGCCGCAGACACCCTGGAGAAGGGAACCAGCCTTCCTGGACTTGCTGGGGATGGGACCGGCTCAGCTGCGGGCTCCTGAGAGCGGCAGGGAGGGCGACAAGCCAGCCGAGAAGAATCATCCCTTCCAGCCCCTCCCGCCCCACATCCCTCCATCCATCCTCTCCTTCCATGAGCTACAGCATGTCCGCTCCTCATGGAAACCCTGACACTCAGGATTTCCATGTGTAACCCGCTGCTCTGCCCGCAGCCCGCACGCTTTGGGGTGCGGTAAAAAACCCAAAACCCGCCGGGCTCCGCTTCCCGTGGGACCCCCGCGCTGCCCACGGCAGCCCCGGCACGGCACGGCACGGCACGGCCACGGCATCGCCGCCCCCAGCCCCGCACCCAGGACACCCCCGAGGCGCCCCGGCCCCGCAAGGCGCAGCCCCCGCCGCTCCCGGGACAGCCGGGCCCCGCGCGGTACCTCCGGGCTGCCGAACCGAGCCGAGCCGAGCCGAGCCGTGCCGAACCGAGCACAACCGAGCCGAACCGAGCCGCACCAAGTCCTGCAGTGCCGTACCGAACTAAGCCGTATCGTGTCCTGCCGTGCCGAGCCGTGCCGAGCAATTTCGGTCCGTGCCGCCGCGCTCCGCCCCGGCCCGCCCCGCGCCGTGCCCGTGGCCGTGTCCGGGGCCGCCCCGGCCCGCGCCGAGCAGCCCCGGCCCCGCCACCGGCACGGCCCGGACGGGCCCGGCCCCGCCGCCCCGCCATGGGGCCGGCTCCAGCCCCCGCCCCGGCCGGGCTCGGCTCCAGGCCCGGCCCCGGCCCCCTGGACGGAGCTGCCCGGCCCGCGGGGAGTCGCCAGCCGAGCCCCCGCTGCCGGGATTTTGGCCGTCCCGACCCTACCCAGCCCTCCCCTCACCCCGGCCAAGAGAGGGAAGCAGCCGGGAATGGTTCAGCCGTGAGTGCCCTTTCCCAGAGGCTGCAGTGGGGTGGATGGACAGATCTCCCCTCCTTGGTCATCCTGCCTGTCCTGGGCAGGCTGCGGCCACCAGAGCCCCCCGAGGCTGGGGATCCCATCCTGCAGGAAAAGCCCTGCAGGGTTGGGGCTGTGAGCTCACACTGCCAGCGGCTGGAGGCTGGGGAGCAGCTGGGATGTGCGGGGAGCTGCTTTGTTAGAGGGGACACAGCAACAGCCAGTGTGAGATGTGTGAGAGCATGTGAGGGTGTGACAGGGATGTGCTGGCACCCCAACACCTTCCCCCAAGAAACGAGCCATGGTGAGAGCCCAGCAAACACTTTATTGCCAAGGACAGCGCTTCCCTCAGGCCCCAGGCACAAAAAGAGAGGCTGCCCCACCGCATTCCATACAGACCAGCAGGTCCTCAGTGCCGAGAGCCAGCCCCAGCACTGGCTGCCCAGTCTCAGGCCACACAGGGCATGGACAGAGCTGGGCAGCACAGCCTGCATGACAGGGACACTCCTGTGGCACTAAGGCATCGTGCTGTGCCCCAGGACCGCAAACCCAAACACTGCTCACAAGCTCCTGCAGGCCTGAGAGTACCCAGCAAAGGTGCAGGGTACCCAGCAAACATTTGGGGTGGCACAGAGGTGGCCAAATCCCATGAGCAGCAGAAATAGCTCTCTGCTACCCAGGTGCCTCACAGCCCTGCACACATCCCAGTGACATCCTGCTCGCCCCCATGTCACCTCTCATGTGTACCTGGCCTGCTCCAGGTGCCCCTCTGCTCCTGCTTGCTCAGGCTGGTGCTGTGTGGGATGTGGGGCTCAGCCTGGCCTGGGGCACTCCCATCAGAGGAGTCGTCCCAGGAGCTGAGAGCCGGGAGAGCTGCCCCAGGCCACCGGCAGGGCGACAAAGCCCAGCTTGCTGTAGAAGCTCAGCTGCTGCCTGTCGGAGTCACTGACCTGGCAGAACACTCCCCGTGAGCCTGGAAGGGAAGTGAGAGTCAGGGCACTGAGACCGGGGACACAGTGACAGTGACCCCCTCCATAAGGGAATCAGTCTCTCCCTGGCCCCTTTATCACAGAGTGATGCCCTGAGACACAGGCCCGCATGTCCCCAGTGCAAGGGGAGGGGACAGTGCCCGGGAGCACTGGCAGGGGACAGCTCCCAGCGCTCGGATGAAGGGCAGCACTCGGAGGCCATGCTCACCATTGGCCCTGAGTGCACTCAGCAGGCAGAGGGCCAGACTGCGACTGGCACCCACATCCAGCACACGGGGGGCCGTGCCCAGCTGTACCAGGGACGGGAAACGCCTCAGCACGGGCTGGGGCACTGCCGGGGGCTCTGTGTGGAAGAAGAGCACTGCTTCCTCCAGGGCATCCTGCGGGAGACAAGCACAATGAGGGACCCTCCTCCACCTCTCCTATCCCTGCTCCAGGTGTCCCCTCACCTGTCCCAGAGCTGCCCCCCCTGTGCCCAGCTCTGGTGGGTACTTGTGCCTTATGGCTGGCAGCCAGCTGCTGTCTCGCTGCTGCAGGAAGCCTTCAGCGTGGAGTGCTCCAGCAGCATAGCCACAGGGGCCATCCTCATCCTCCAGCACAAAGGTGTACTCGGGGCTCAGGCTGAGGAAGCTGCCCAGGAGCCTGCCAGGGAGAGAGGGAGCATGGCTGAGCTGAGCCTGGAGCCCGTAGGATACCTCAGAGCAGCCTTCCTCTTCATTTCCCAGCTGGACAGCACCCCAGTGACCACCCCTCTGAGACCTCTCAGGCCCTGGGAACCTCAGAGCAGCCTTCCTCTTCATTTCCCAGCTGGACAGCACACCCTGCACCCAGTTACCACCCCTTTGAGACCCCTCACCAAGGGGAGCCATTGTAGCCTCCTGCACCCAGGCTGGACATCCACAGTGGTGGCTGCCATGACCTTGCTGGACATCAGCATGGGGATGTCCCTCACTGTCCCTCCCAGTGAGGCCACTGCCAGCCATGGGGCAGCGCTGGTCCCCACAGGGACACCAAGAGAGGCCATCTCCTCACTCCCCAGCCCTGCACCATGTCCAGGAGGGAGCCTCAGAGGGGCCACATCTCACCTGTCACCGAGGAGATCCGGGTGGGCCACGAGGATCTCTGCCACTTTGGGATCACAGTCCAGACTCTCGCGGCACATGCGGTAAAGCTCTCCCTGGAAGAGCCAGATCCGTGTCAGCCCTGGCTGTACCTGCCATGCCACAGTGTCACCATCACCTTCTGCTGGACTTGGCCTCGTGGCCACAGCACAGGCAGCCTTCAAACCAGAAATTGCCATTCCGGTCAGGCATCCCGAGAGCAGCTGCTGGAGCACCAAAAACAACCCAGAAACTCAGGTCTCCAGAGAGCCTGAGCACAGCAGGACATCCCCAAATGTCCTGTCCTGGTCACAGTTGAGTTTGCTGCTGCAAACATTCTGATAAAAGCCTTGCTCCTGAAAGGGGAGGCTGCCCTGATCACCCAAAAACAGAGGCAGGGCCATGCCCTGCTGTGCCTGTTCCTGCCATGGGCTGATGGGCTTAGCTGGCTCTTCCTCTCAACATTGTTGTTGTCAAGGTTCAGCCTGAGCAAACGAGCTGCACTCGTGTCTGTGCTGGCTGCATTTGTGGTGTTAGCCTTTCCTTGAGCTGGAGAGGAGCAGGGTGAGGGACAGGGGTGCTCACTGCAGGGAAACCTTGAACATTTTGTCCCTCCATATCCACATTCTCCCTTTCCCTCCCGATCCCATCAAGAGCCAGCACCAAGCAGGTCACTGCTGACAGAAACTGCTGCTCTCCATCAGGGAATCACCCCATAAACTGGATGAGTGTTTGAAGAAGGGATTTGGAGATGGATCCCCACAGGCTCTGGCAGTGCCCAGAGCTGCAGACTGGTGAAGGCTGCAGGAAGTTGCCATCCACACTTGTCCTGTTCTGGATTTTTCCTCCCATCTGCTCACAGCCAGTGCTGGAGATCAGCACTGGGGCTGCTCTGGAGATCATCCACAACCCTGCAACCCTGCTTTATCCATGGCTGAGGGGGTTCCCTCTCCTGCTCTACCCAGGCCCCTGTCACACAGAGGTGGGTTTGCTGAGGCCACAGCACATTCTCCAGGGTTTGACATGCTGCTGACCACAGCCCCAAAATCTGCCCTGGACCAGCTGGCTCAGAGCAGAGCTGGACAGAGGGACCCACCCCACTCTGGGAGCTCAGCCTGGGAGTTCAGCAGCAGATGAACCTGTAACTCATCATTTTATGGGCAGAACAAGCCACACAAAGGCTCTGGCAGGAGCCCCCCTCCATGCCACAGCTCCCACCTTGTCCAGGGGCAGCAGCGGGCGCAGCAGGTACAGCTGGCTGGATGGGAACAGCGGGGGTGGATGGTAGAAGAGGTCACAGCTGCTCCCCACGGGCAGCAATGCCTGGAAGAGATACAGCCCATCAGTTCATCCTGGCTCCAAACATCCTGGAGGCAGCAGCAGAACAGCTCTGAGACTCCTGAAACCCCAGGAACCACAGCTGAGGTGCAGATGCAGCTCTCTTTGCAGCAGCTCAGCAGCAGGGTTGGGATGGTGACTTCCTAAAGGCTCCTCAGCCCCACAGGGAGGGATGGAGGGACCCACTCTCACCTGCAGCTCTCCAAAGAGGCCCCCACGGCGTGCCCAGGGCTCGGCGTCCCTCCCCAGCAGCATCGGGGCGCTGATGCTCTGGCACCCTGGAAGCAGCAGGACACAGACACACCTGAGGTGAACAAAAAGCTGCTGGGCAGGGGGAGATCAGCCTCTGCCACAGCTCCAAGGAGCTGCTCCCCAGCTGTGCAGCCCAGGATGGTGAGAATGTGCCCTGCATGCTGCTTCCCTAAGGAAGGGCTCAAGGCACACAGATCCCTCTCACACTGAGCTTGGGGACCTGCTCAGGTCATCACCTGGTAGCAGTTCTGGCTTTGTAAGAGGTCACAAGGCCCTCAGAGCAACCAGGGACCCCCAAACCAGAGGAAAGCTGTGCAAAGTGATGCACAGGCATTCAAAACACAGCCCCACCTCTCACCCAGGGCATTGCTGCTTCCAGAACCGTTTTCCCACATAGGCTAAGGGGTCTTTGGGATAAAAGGGATTAAGAACCATGTCCTAGAAATGGCTGTGAGATATGGTGAAGATCTGCTCCCTCCCTGGCAGCATTCCCAGGGCCACTCCTGCAGGCAGAGAGTGGGGAAGGACAGCCTGATGGCTGTGGCATTCACATTCTTTGAACAGAGAGAGAGATAATTCTATCTCACAGGTTTTTTCCTGGAGAAGCACAGAGAGAAGAAGAGAAAACAATTCTTAGCAGAACCCAATTACCAAATTCCTTCAGGTAAATGAACTCCCTAACACATTCCACATGTGCAAGAGCAACAGGAGCAGCAAGTAGAGCTAAGAATTGTTTTCTCTTCTTCTCTCTGTGCTTCTCCAGGAAAAAAAACCCAACTGTGAGAGAGAATTATCTCTCTCTCTCTCTGTTCAGAGAATGTGAATGCCACAGATGGCGAGTGGTGGCTGCTGCTATGGGGCTGGAGGTGATGGGGGGCAGCAGCCAGAGCCCCAGCCAGGTGGGTGAGCCAGGGCAGTGCCCATACTTACAGCCAAAGCAGCTCCCCCAGGTGCCCTTGGGGTCAGGGTCGCACAGGAGGTGACCATCTGCAAAAGAGGTGAGCACAGGACAAGGGTCAGCAGCAGAAAATGTCAAGGGGAGGTGAGCTCCAGTGGGGACCCTGGCACTACCAGCTGAACATCAGAACCCCAAATCTCTGTGCTGGGTCCCAGACGCCTTCAGCTCCTTCTTGGGGAAGAGAGCAAGCACCAGGTGTGCCCCAGGGCCCACATCCCACCAGTGCTGCAGGGTCCTGGGACCCTGATGGAGCCCCACATTTCTCTTCACAGAGAAAAGCAAGGCACAGTTCTGCCCAAGAATATTCTTATTTGCTGTGTCTGTGTTTGTGCAAAAGTAGAATGCAATATGGAGATTGTTTACCCAGAGTGATGGTGTTTTGTTTCTTTGGCCTATCAGGGCCAGCTGTGTGTGTGTGTGTTGGGTGACAGTCACAAGATTCTGTGCAGGGTTGAGTGCTGGGAAAATTCAGTTTAGGTTCAATGTAATATAATGTAATATAGTATAGAATAATATATTATAATGAAGGAAGTAATTAGCCTTCTAATAAGGTGGAGTCCTCCTCATAATTTGTTGAGGGTCGCCTGCAAATACTCTACTCTGACATGGCTGGGTTTGGATAGGTGTGATGGGCTGGCAGGGCTAGCATCAGCCACATTTAGGGGGATAAAAATATAAGAAAATCAAGATAGTGTAGAAAGTAATCTCACCCCTAAGGAGTTGCAGCTGGGCCAATTATCAAAGATTAGGAACAGGCCTGACTTTAACAGGCCACAGCTGTAACCAATGAGAAGAAGATGCTATAAAAGAGTGGGGTGGGTGGTTGAGAAGGAACTGGAGTAGGTGACTTTGTGAAGAAGAGTCATTGCTCTGAGGAGCTACCCATGAGAAACACCAAGAAGGTATGAAACTTTTGTTGGGTGACAGTCATGAGATTCTGTGCAGGGTTGAGTGCTGGGCAGATTCAGTTTAGATGTAATGTAATATAATGTGATATAGTATAGAATAATAGAGTATAAGAAAGTAATTAATTAGCCTTCTGATAAGGTGGAGTCCCTCTCATTATTTGTTGGGGGCTGCCTACAAATACTCTACTCCAACATGGCTGGGTTTGGAGAGCTGGCAGAGCTGGAATCAGCCACGTGTAGGGGGATAAAATAGAAGAAAATAAAGATAGTGTAGAAAGTAATCTCACCCCTAAGGAGTTGCAGCTGGGCCAATTATCAAAGATTAGGAACAGGCCTGACTTTAACAGGCCACAGCTGTAACCAGTGAGAAGAAGATGCTATAAAAGAGTGGGGTGGCTGGGTGTGAGGGGAATTGGAGTCAGTTGGGTACTTTGTGAGGAAGAAGGAGTTAGTGCTCTGAGGAGCTGCCCACGAGAACTGCCAAGAAGGCGTGAAACTTTTGTGATAAGGAGACAACAGCATGGAACTTTCTCCTGCAATAAGATGACAACAGCCACGTACCCAGCCAGAGGACGAAGGCACTGGCAGCCAGCAGCAGGTTTCGGATGTCCCACAGGTAGGGGTGCAGGTCGTAGAGCAGCGCCCTGCCGGCCGTGCTGACCAGGCGGCTGTGCAGGCGGCACGTCCGTGTGCAGAGCCGCTGGAAGGAGCGAGCCCGGCCCCGCCACCGCGTGCCCTGGGGACACACACAGCCCGTCAGACACCTGGGGGACACCCGAGCCAGAGTGCAATGTGAGATGTTTTCTATTACAATCTGTATGGCGGGTTATCTTTTGTCAAGTGGGCAGTTTGCCTTATCTCTCTCTGAGTGACCACAATCACTCCTCCCTCGGGAGGGGACATCTGCTGATAACAGCTATTGAATGTCCCTGCATGGCTGATAAGAACTGCAGCACCCCATTGGGAGATGCTCCACCCAGGGGGAGGAGCCAAACATTCCTACCGGGTATAATCCAGAGATTTTGAGACCCTAGCATGGCTTTCTCCACTGGATTCTCCAGAGGAACAGCAGCTGCTTCTCCTTCCACTGGATCTTCAGAGGAAGAATCCATCCTTCTCTACATGACCCCCTTGATCCAACAGAACCACCCCTGACACTTCAGGAGGGCTGCAGCCACAATTCCAATGGGACTGCTGCCAACACCCTGACCCACAGGGTGTCAGGTTGGGTTCTGACTCTGTCAGTGTTGTTCTGGTGTACTGCATTGTTTATTTTATCCTTTTTTTTTCCTTCCTTATTAAAGAACTGTTATTTCCTTCTCCCATATTTTTGCCTGAGGGCCCCTTAATTTAAAATTTATACCAATTCGGAGGGGTGGGGAGGGTTTACATTTTCCATTTCAGGGGAGACTCCTGCCTTCCTTAGCAGACCCCTGTCTTTCCAAACCAAGACAACACCCCAGCCATGGCAGACACCTCCCAGGAGCAGCCTTACCCCGCAGGCATCAGGAGCTGTGGCCGGGACCCCCACGCTGAGGCTGTTTGCTCGCAGCCACCGAAAGTGCTCCAGGAGCTGCTGTGCCAGAGCCCCGTGCTGGTAGGGCAGGTAGAAGAGCTCCACCAGCATCCGCACCTCCTCCAGGGTCAGGGGTGCTGTGGGGCTGGGCACGGCCTCCTCTGGGCTCAGTGGTGCTGTGGGGTGGGGTCTGGCCTCCTTTGGGGTCATCGGTGCCATAGGGTCAGGCTCAGCCTCTTCTGGGGTCATCGGTGCTGTGAGGGTGGTCCTGGCCTCCTCTGGGGTCATTTGGAATGTGGGGCTGATCCTGGCCTTCTCTAGGGTCGCCTGGGATGTGGGGCTGGTCCTGGCCTCCTTGGAGGTCACCTGAGATGTGGGGCTGGTCCTGGCCTCTTCTGGAGTCACCTGGGATGTGGAGCTGGTCCTGACCTCCTTGGACATCATGGGGCCAGACCCAGCCTCTTCTGGGGTTACCTGGGATGTGGGGCCAGACCCAGCCTCCTTGGGGGTCATGGGGCCAGACTCAGCCTTCTTTGGGGTTACCTGTGATGTGGGGCTGGTCCTGACCTCCTTAAGGGTCATGGGGCCAGATTCAGCCTTCTCTGGGGTCACCTGGGATGTGGGGCTGGTCCTGGTCTCCTTAAGGGTCATGGGGCCAGGCCCAGCTTCCTCTGGGGTCACTGGTGCCATGGGACTGGTCCTGGGCTCCTCTGGGGTCATCTTTGCTGTGGGGCTGGTCCTGGCATCTTTGGGGGTCATGGGGCCAGGCCCAGCCTCCTCTGGGGTCACTGGTGCCATGGGATCAGGTCCAGCACCAACCTCATCAGTCAGTGGGGCTGGGGCACCAGGGCTGGCACCATCCCCAGGTCCTGGGGGTGTCTGGGGCACATCAGTCCTGATGACCTCAGGCTGGGTGCTGCTGGGAGACTGCATGGGGCTGCCCTCCCCTGTCCTGGCATCCCTGGTGGGCAGGGAAGTGTTCTGACTGCTGTTGGCCCCACTGCTGGAGCTCCTGCTGGGGCTGGGGAGGGTCTTGGTGGCCCCTGGGGTTGCTGCAGACTGGGCACTCCCAGGCACGCTGGGCAGAGCAGAGGGGCGCTCACAGCTCCCTGTGGTGGTGAGCTGGTCCCCAGCCCTTGTAGGGCTCTGCTGGTGGCCAGGGGGTGTCCTGGCTGAGGTCACCTCCCTGCACCCCTCCTCTGGTGCCTCTCCACAGGGCTCAGGGCTGTGCTGGTCTGCCCCACCAGGAGCAGAGCTGTGGGGCTGAGGGTCAGGAGTGGCCTCCTGTCCTCCTGCTGTGCCAGGCTGCAGCTTTGGTCCTCCCTTGAGGCTGACACTGGGCTGTCCTGGGGTCCTTCCACCTGCCAGAAAGGAACAAGAGGGGGAAGCTCCTTTGGCACCTGCATGGAAATGGGGCATGACAGTGCCAGGGACCTCCACCCCTGAGCTGCCAGGACCCTGGGCTCAAGTTCAGGCCCCCAGGGCTGGTGAGACTGTGGCTTTGCAGAGGCAAACATTGCAAAACACCAAGCTCTTCCTCCAGAGCTGGCCCAGGCTCTGCTTCTGCCAGCCAAGGAAACCCTCTCCAGGCTGTGGCCATGGCAGGAGCACCCACGGGGGCAGCATGGCAGGATGGGAATAAGGGATGGAGGGGAAAAAGGATGAAGCAGGATCAAGGGATGGAATGGAATAAGAAATAGAGGAGAATAAGGGGTGGAGGGGGACAAGGGATGAAGGGGAATAAGGGATGGAGGGGATAAAAGGATGGAGCAGGACCAAGGGATGGAGGGGGTTGAGGATGGAACAGGTTGTTGGTGGCTCTCCCAACACAGCCTGTGGCCACAGGGTATGCAGACACTGCACGTGGTCACATGTGCCCACCATGGCATGCATGGCCCTGCTGCCACACCAGCCCCAGACCCTCCAGATGGGCAGGGTGGAGTTCCTCACCCCTCACTCCAGGGATTGAGGGATGCTGCTCATGCAAATCCATTTACCTGGCTCCAAGGCCTGCTGGTTTATCTCAGCCACCCAGTCACGCAGTGCCAGCTCCAAGGCTTCCTGGGGGCTGTAGCTTCCATCCTGAGCTCCTTGGCCATCCCCCAGGGCTCCCTCCATTCCTGAGGAACTGCAGCTCATCAGCCTGGGCAGCCCTGCAGGGCTGAGCAGGCACAGAGCTGCCTTAGGCACGGGTGCCAGGTACCTGCGTGCTCAGGGTGGGCACAGCTCCCCAGCTCGCTCCCAAACCAGGTGCCCAGCGTGTGGATGGGGATGAAGTTGGCCTGGAGCTCACAGTTGGGGTTGAGGAGCAGCCCTTGGAGCCTGGACATGAGGCCAGGAGCTCGGCCCATGTAGGGGCCCAGGAAGACTCGTCTGCAGTCGTAGTCGTTGGCGTAGAGGTTGTCCCAGATGACGGGAGGGCGCCTCAGGACGGCCTCCACCTCCTCCAGCAGCTCTGCTGACAGCTCCTGGGACACCACCTTGGGGCCTGGGGTCCAGCACAGACACACAGCAGGGACAAGGACACGGAGATGAGGTTGTGGTCACCACAGTGAGGAGAGCAGAGCCCCAGCTCAAAGCCCTGCACACCCCAGTGTGAGGCAGCACAGCGGGGTCACTGTCACTGCTGGTGGCTCTCCCAGCACAGCCTGTGGCCACATGGAGCCACATTTCTCCTCACAGAGAAAAGCAAGGCACGATTCTTCCCAAGAATATTTCTGGGTTTCACATTCTCTGAACCTCAGAAAAGGAAAAAAAATTCTTATTTGCTGTGCCTGTGTTTATGCCAAAGTAGAATGCAATATGGGGATTGTTTACCCAAAGTGATGGGGTTTTGTTTCCTTGGCCTGTCAGGGCCAGATGTGTGTGTGTGTCAGGACTGTGGGCTGAGATTCTGGGCAGTGGAGTGCAGCTGAGTGCTTGGCAGATTCAGTTTAGATGTAATGTAACATAGTCTAATAATATATTATAATAAAGTAATATATAGTATTATAAAATACTACGAATATTATTATAATTATTATATTATCATTATATTAACCATTATTCATTTATATAATTATATGTATATAATATATATTATGTTATATTTATATTTTATATTTATAATGTAATATATAATAATATATGATATATAATATAATGATATAATTTATAATTCTGTATTTATATTTATAAGTATATAAAATAGATTTAAATATATATAAATATATTACTATATTTAATATATATTTAATATTAGTATATGTATATGTAAATAAATTTATATAAAGATATACAATATAGAAAATTTATATTCTTATATATATGATATTTCTATAAGTGTGATTTGTTTTTATAATTATAAATTTTTATTATGGTTATCATAATTATTATATTATTAAATATTATGTATTATATATTACTAATAATAATATGTATTACTAATGATATATAGTATTATAGAATATACGTATATATATATATATATATAAAATAAAGTAATTAATTAGCTTTCTGATAAGATGGAATCCTCCTCCTCATAATTTCTCCCTGCCACAGGGCTCAGCCTGTTTTGGCAGTCACACCCCCAGAGCTGGTCCTGCCTCACCTGTCCAGATGACAGCGATCCCTGGGAGCAGCTCCTGCCCAATGGTCTGCAGGTAGCGGGACTGGCTGGGGCTGGGGGAGCACAGTGAGCTGCAATATTCTGGGGAGAGAGCACAGAGCATCCCCTGAGGGCTGGGGACCACGAGGGGAGGGACTGCCGGGATCATGGGCTGGTCCTGAGCTGGCCAGAGCTCCCCTGCGAGGGTAAGGAGGCTGGGATGGGCTGCCAGGATCATGGGCTAGTCCTAGGCTAGTCCTGAGATGGGCAGAGCTCTCCTGGGAGGGTAAGGAAGCTGGGATGGGCTGCCAGGATCATGGCCTAGCCCTAGTCTAGTCCTGAGGTGGCCAGAGCTCCCCTGGGAGGGTGAAAAGGCTGGAAAGGGCTGCCAGGATCATGGGCTAGTCCTAGCCTAGTCCTGAGATGGGCAGAGCTCCGCTAGGAGGATGAGGAGGATGGGAAAGGCTGCCAGGATCATGGGCTAGTCCTAATCTAGCCTTGGGATGGCTAGAGCTCCACTAGGAGGATGAGGCGGCTGGGATGAGCTGCCAGGATCATGAACTAGTCCTGAGGTGGCCAGAGCTCCCCTGGGAGGGTGAAAAGGCTGGGAAGGGCTGCCAGGATTATGGACTAGTCCTAGCCTAGTCCTGAGGCGGCCAGAGCTCCGCTGGGTTGATGAGGAGCCCAGGCAGAGCTGTGGGGGCTGCCAGGGCTCTCAGCTCTCAGCAGTGACAGGGGTGGGTGCAGCCCAAGGGCACCCCAATCTGAGGGGGCTCCCTCTTTGGGCAGCTGCAGGGCTGCAGGCAGTACCTGTAGGGCAGAAGAGGAAGACTGAGGGTTGGCCCAGCTCCTGGTACACCTGGTTGGCCACAGAGGCCTGAGCCTGTGCCAGGGAGGGGAAGACATCTCTGTCAGCTTGGCACATGCAGGGGTCGATGTCGTCGAAGAGCAGCGCGAAGGAGCGGCACCCCATGGCAGCCACCTGTGGGCACAGACAGGGGCTGCTGGGACCCCCGGGCAGCAGAGACCCTCAGGGGGCTCCACAGGGGCATCTGGGCATGGCACAGCAAGGGGCAGCTCCTGCCAAGGGAGTGGCAGCTGCCCACGGAGCAACCCCACCATGCCAGCAGCTCTGTGCCTGCCCTGGGGCTCTGCTCCAGCCTGTGCCACCCTCAGCGCTGCCCAGCAGCTTCTGGGGCTTGGCTGCTCCTTCTCCTGCCCCCAGTCAGGCACCCATGGAGCCCTCAGGTCACAGTGACAGGGACAGCACATTGGCCACTGGGCAGCCCAGAGCAGCAGGAGGGGTTCACAGCCCATACCAGCCCGTGGGGTGGGCACAGATGGGCACATGTGGGTGGGCACAGGGGGCACACATAAACACGTGTGCCCCTGGCCTGGGAGCAGTGGGATGAAGGAATGGCCCACGGTACCTGCCTGAGTTTTTGCTGCAGCAGGAGGCGATCCCCAGCGCTGGAAAACACCATGTCCTGGCCGGCAGAAATGGCGAAAATGAACTCCACCCCCCGTTCCTGGGCTGCCTCGATGAGAGACTGCATGCGGGCTGGGGACAGAGCACAGGGGACATGTGAGAGCTGGGAGGGACAGGGGACAGGGACAGGGGCGGGGGGATGAGGGATGGAGGGGGGAGAAGGGATGGAGCAGGATAAGGAATGGAGGGGGACGAGGGATGGAGAGGAAAAGGGGATGGAGCAGGACAAGGGATGGAAGGGGGAAAAAGGATGGAGGGGGACAAGGGATGGACAAGGAATGGAGGGGCACAAGGGCTGGAGAGGGGTAAGGGATGAAGGGGGATAAAGGGAATAAAGGATGGATGGGGACAAAGGATGAAGGAGAATAAGGGATGGAATAGGACAAGGAATGAAGGGGAATAAGGGATGGAAGGGGAGAAAAGGATGAAGGGGGGAAAGGGATGGAAGGGAATAAGGGATGGAGGGGAAAAAGGATGAAGCAGGATCAAGGGATGGAAAGGAGTAAGAAATAGAGGGAAATAAGGGGTGGAGGGGGAGAAGGGATGAGGGGGAAAAAAGGATGGAGCAGGACCAAGGGATGGAGGGGGTTGAGGGATGGAACAGGACAAGGAATGGAGGGTACAAGGGATGAAGGGGAACAGAGGATGGAGTGGGATAAGGGATGGACAAGGGATGGAAGGAGATAAAGGATGGAGCAGGATCAAGGGATGGAATAGGACCAGGAATGGAGAGTACAAGGGATGGAGGGAAATAAAGGATGGAGGGAGAAAAAGGATTGAGCAGGACAAGGGGTGAAGGGGATGGGATGGATTGGCACAAGGGATGGAAGGAAACAAAGGATTGAGCAGCACAGGGGATGGAGCAGGACAAGAGGTGGAGGGAGAGTGAACCCCAGGATTGTGAAAGGAAGGAGCTGAGGTCACTGGGAGGGGAGAGGCTCCAGGAGGACCATTCCCACTCTCTTATGACACAGAGGACTTTTGACAAGGGTCTGTGGGCCTGGCTACACTCAAGCACACTGCCTGAGACCACATGAGAGGCTGCCTGGTCCCTTTGGCAATTCCCCATGGTGGGCACGCTCTGGCAATCTCCTTGCCCTTGGCAACATCTGGGGGCTTCCCTGGCATGGGCAAGGTCCTGGCAGGATGGAAATAGCTGTGACACAGCCCATGCTTTCCCCTGAGGGACCTGGGATGCCTGCAGCCCCCCAGGGGCCCAGCAGAGCCGCTACCTGCCTCATGCTCTGTGTAGGGCTCTCTCCAGAGCAGCCGGTGCTTCAGCTCATCCTTGGGTGCGTACATGTAGCAGTTCAGCCCTCGGTGCTGCAGCCTGGGCAGGGAGAGAAAGGAGTCAGCCAGAATCCCCAGGGGCTCTTTGCACAACCACAGGGAGACAGAGAGCTCAACCAGTGCTCCCAGAGCTGAGCTCTAATGTGGGAACCCTGGAAATTCCTCTGGCTGCACTGGAGGGCTCCAGCCCCTGCCCAGGGGGCTCAGAGACCTTGGCACATTTAGCCCTTGGAAAAAAACAATTACCAACCTTACATGAAGAATTACAAGCCAAGAAAGTTTAAGTAGAATGATAGTGAATTTATCACAAGGTGAAAAATAGATTTTTGGGGGTTTTTAGAATGGGGGTTTAGGGGGCAAGATGGAGGAATCTGGGCATGTCCAGCCTTTCTCTTTCTTCTTGGCCTCCATCCTCTGCTATGATGTTGGCACTTTTGGATTAGTTTAGAGTAGAAGCTCACTGTCTAACACAGGTGATAGATATTGGGAAGTTATTGTAAACATTGTACACATAGTTTTTAGTATAAAAAGATAACACTGCCCCAGGGCAGGCAGAGTGCCTTGGACTGTCCTGCTGAGTGGACCTCAGCGGGTCAGAGAAAGAATTTTATAGATAAGAAACAATAAACAGCCTTGAGAATGAAACCAGAAGAGTTCTGACTCCTTCTTCGACCACCAGGCTGGGAAAAGAGACTTTCTAACATCTCAGGGTCACTGTGAGCAGCTAAAGTCCTGAGACTCCAAGGTTTGTGTCAGACACCTGCAGGATGTGCCCCCTGGGAGGGCAGACCCCTCCCTCTTTTGACACTTCTGCATGGAAGCCATCTGATATATTAATTCAGTTTAATTATCCTCCTCAGCAGAAAATATTTTACATTTTCCCATGGTGAACAGAATAAAAAGCACTTCAGGTATCTCATGATAAAAGTTCCTTTTCTTGTTTCTTTCCAGACAATAAAAATACCGATGGACATGTCACCCTCATGTGCCACATGTGAGCACATCCCAGTGCAGCACCAGGCAAGACCTTCTCATTCCTGAGCTACTTTAGAACATCCCAGCTTGTTTTCCTTCCATTTTCTGTACCTGTATCTCAGGGAACTGGAGAAAAGGAGACTCAGAGGTGCCCTCATCACTCTGCACAGCTCCTGAAAGGTGCCTGTGCTCAGCTGGGGCTGGGCTCTTTCTCCAGCAGCACTGACACACCCAGAGCACACAGCCTCGAGCTGCACCAAGGGAAATACAGGTTGGAGAGCAGGGAAAAGGTTTCATGAAAATGGTGATAAAGTTCTGGAATGGCTGCCCAGGGAGGTGGTGGAGTCCCCATCCCTGGGTGTGTTTAACAAAGCCTGGATGTGGCACTGGGTGCCAGGGTTTGGGTGAGGTGCTGGGGCTGGGTTGGACTGGATGATCCTGGAGGTCTCTCCCAGCCTGGTCATTCTGGGAATTCTGTCTGAATTCTCTCCCTGCACTCTGCTCCTTAATTACACTTGTCACTGCTCACACTGTCACCTCCTTTTTATTAATTTCCCAGCCATATTTCCCTCTCTCTTTCCCTGTTGGTTGAGGCACTTGAGAGGTACAGAGTTCCTGAATCCCCTAATACAGACCCCCTGCTTCCGATGTGCATTCCCCCCTCTCTTTTCTTTGTGTCTCTGCTCTTTTTCTCCAAATCCAGGAGTTTAGCCTTGGATGAGCAACAGTCTGTGTCAATTAGTGGGATTCCTATGGAATTTATGGAATTTTTGCTTACTCCTGTTGCTTTTACAATTGTCAATATCTGGGTTTATCTACCTGCAGGCATCCCTCCCCTCCCTTCTTTTTCTTTGTGTCTCTGTTCTTTTTCTCCAAGTTCAGAAATTTAGCACAGCCTTGGGTGAATCTGTGTCAGTTAGTGGGATTCCTATGGAATTTTTGGTTACTCCTATTGCTTTTTCAATTGTCAATATCTGGGTTTATCTACCTGCAGGGATTTCCCCCCTCCCTTCTTTTTCTTTGTGTCTATTTTTTTTCTCCAAATCCAGGAATTTAGCACAGCCTTGGGTGAATCTGTGTCGTTTAGTGGAATTCTTATGGAATTGATGGAATTTATGGTTACTCCTATTGCTTTTTCAAATATCAATATCTGGGTTTATCTCCCTGCAGGCATTCCCACCCTCCCTTCTTTTTCTTTGTGTCTATTCTTTTTCTCCAAATCCAGGAATTTAGCACGGCATTGGGTGAGCAACAGTCTGTGTCAATTAGTGGGATTCCTATGGAATCTATGGAATTTTTGCTTACTCCTATTGCTTTTACAATTGTCAATATCTGGATTTATCTACCTGCAGGCATCCCTCCTCTCCCTTCTTTTTTTTTGTGTCTCTGTTCTTTTTCTCCAAGTTCAGGAATTTAGCACAGCCTTGGGTGAGTGTGAGTCAATTAGTGGGATTCCTATGGAATTGATGGAATTTATGGTTATTCCTATTGCTTTTTCAATTATCAATATGTGGGTTTATCTACCTGCAGGGATTCCCACCCTCCCTTCTTTTTCTTTATGTCTCTGTTCTTTTTCTCCAAGTTCAGGAATTCAGCACAGCCTTGGGTAAATCTGTGTCAGTTAGTGGGATTCCTATGGAATTTTTGGTTACTCCTATTGCTTTTTTCAAATATCAGTATCTGGGATTATCTACCTGCAGGGATTCCTCCCCTCCCTTCTTTTTCTTTATGTCTCTGTTCTTTTTCTCCAAATCCAGAAATTTAGCACGGCCTTGGGTGAGTGTGAGTCAATTAGTGGGATTCCTATGGAACTGATGGTTACTCCTATTGCTTTTTAATATTTTTTTAATATTGTTTTTTTATTTTTTTTTTCAAATATCAGTATCTGGGTTTATCCACCTGCAGCCCCACTGTTTGTTTGTAAAGACACCTCTCTCTCATTCCTTTCATTAGCACAGACCAGCTCTGAATCCTAACTGCTAATCCTAATCATCGGATGGCAGAATAATTAATAATTCCCACAAAGAAACCGCCTTTTAACTCTGGAGAAATGAGACTCTAGCCTGTGTTTTTTCTGTGTTTCTGATCTTCTCATCTGCATCACGTCCCACGCCGCGGGATGTGCGGAGCCCCAGCACCACCTGCCGGCCCCGCGTCCGTCTGTCCGTCCGTCCGTCCCGCCGCACCCACGGCCCGGCCGAGCGCGGATCCTCCCCGGGGCAGGGGACAGGGGGACACTGCAAGAATGAGGTCCCTTGGCTGCCACCCCCACCTTCAGAGAGAGGAAAATTCAGGGTACTTGCCATTGGAAGAGAAGTTTCCTCTGATCCATTGACCAGGGTCTCCCATAGAAACCTGGAAAAGGGAGAAAAAAAAGGCAAAATGCAGTGAGAGCATAAATGAGAGATGTGGGACTCCAGGGGCTCTCCAAAATGCAGTTTATTCCATCCAGGGTCATGGGTGACAGAGCTGTGCCTACAGCTGTCAGCTCCAGCTGCAGGCAGCCCTGGAGACCCTGAGTTTAGGTTATAAATACATTACATATTTTTATTTTGGTTATATACTCTTCTTTTGGTCACAATGCATTATATGTTTTTTCTTTTGATCACAATATATTATATACTTTTTTTTTTGTTACAATGCATTATATACTTTTCTTTTGATCACAATATATTTTATACTTTTTTTTTGTTACAATGCATTATATACTTTGCTTTGCTGAGCATCTTAATACAGTAGAACCAATCCATACCTTAACTTTTATCTCTAGCCTATCATAACTGCTATAATTACCATATTCATGTTACTGTTCTCCAGTCACTAAAAGTCAGTACATTACAGTTTAAGCTAGAAGTTGTTTTTCAGTTTTCTTGCAGTGGAAAATTCTGAGGTTTTTTCTACTTGCAAATTTTGCTGCCTTGTTTGCCTGTGCTATCTTTCTGCTTGGTAAAATCATCTTCTTGTTTGAGGTGGGTTTATCTTTTGCTCTGAGCCATAAAAACCCCTTCTAACTAACACACCCTTTGCCTCCTTGGTTATCCAGTGAGACTGGCTCAGCAATTCTTCTCTTCTATATCAAAACTTGCTTTCATCTCTATTCCTTCATCAGACTCTACATTTAAAAATCTTTCTACCAAGCATCTGTGAGACTTTCTTGTCAAATTTTCATCCTTCCCAACAATGCAAGTGTTGGAAAGTGCCTGAGAAGTTTCTCTGGGCTATCCCTGAATGCCAGACATGCAATATCCATTCTGCCTTTGGGATCACTTCCAGGGAAGGGCCCTTCCTATTTCTGCATGTAGGGAGATCTGGGAGGTGCAGAGCTGGCTGCAAAGCCAGGGAGAAGTGACATCCAGAGGAACACAAACCCCTTCCCCTGGGACAGGCTGGTAAATGGGTTTGGAGAAATGCAGATTTGACAGCTCCTCAAAGTGGAGGTTAAAGGGAACCTGTCAGAGTCCCAGCACAGACCTGAGATTTGGCAAGAGAAGAACCTTCAGCCACTTAAATTCTCTTCAAGATCTGGCAGATGCAAGGTGAAGTCTCACAGAAAATCCATTATGTCTTGGACAGTGATGAGAATTGGCCATCAAGGTATCTCCCTGCTTTCTCTCTGCATTGTGGGCAACTTTTGAGTCAATCACTGCAATTTCCAGCAGTCAGGGCAAGGGCAGCAGATGCTGGGAAGTGCCAGCATTCCCCAAAGTGGGTGGTGCAGGCTGCACTGGCTCCATCAAGCTGGGAGGAAGGACCAGCTCTCCATGAGGACAGTGTCACCTGCAGTTCCCAAAGCACCTGAGTGTCCCAGAGCTCACCTGCCCTCATTCCCTTGGCTCCCTTGGGCAGCAGCCCACCCTGCACCAACCCTGGGCAATGCTGAGGGGGTTTGCACCACAGCAACACCCACTCTCCATCTGCTGCTCTCTGCTGACACATTTTCCACCTGCCTGAACACCTACGTGGTTATTCCATATATTTTGAAATAATATAAAGTCACTTTGCTATCCACCTCCCACCATGCATGGGGCCAAATTTGTGGCCACTAGAGAATCCCAGAAAACATTTCACCCAAAGAAAGTTATTTCTGTGATAAATAATTTGCTATTTTGGGATCCCAGTGAGCTCCCCAGAGTCCCTGTATGGCCCTTGCAATTGACACTTCAGCAGCACGTGGGTTGCCAAGGAGGCCACTCAGCAGTGTTCTCCTGGATTTGCCAGCATCATCCCTGTCCTCTTTCCCAGGTCAGCTCTACTACATCAGTGATTCACGTCTGAATCATGTCAGCCTCCCCACCCCTGCATTTCCTGTTTGTTTTGCATCCATTTGCACGGTGCTGCTGCTCCCTCTCAGGTGGGGCAGAGGGCAGTGCCCCTCCCAGGGGCGCTGTGCTGCCAGCAGGAGGGCAGAGGGTTCTGTCAGCTCCACAGGGCGCTGGGGATGTGGGCAGGGAGAAGCACAGAGCTATCCCGGGCCAGCTCTGGGCACGGCTGCCCCATGGGCAGGGCGGGCACACCGGGAAGTGCCCCTGGGTCCAGAGCAGCCAAGAGCCCCTGTGCAGCTCTGGAGGCCGAGCAGAGGCTCCCTGAGCCCCTCTGGCTCTGCTGGGGTGGCTGCAGGGTGAGCTGGGGCGATGCTGGTCCAGCTCCCTGGCAGAGATGGGGCGCTGTGCAAGGACCCCATTCCCACCTTCCCCCCCCCATCCTGGGGCCCTTCCTGACCCCGGTTCCCTTCGGGTGGATCTGAACAGCCCCCGAAACGCCCGGGTGGGTCGGGCAGCGGCCGCGGAGGGACAGACCTACCTTCCACCACGCCGCAGAGGAAGCGCGGCCGCTCCGCCATCCCCGCGCAGGAGCGGCCCCGGCGGCCGCGGATGGGCGCAGGGTGCGCGGGGGGAACGAGGGATGGAGGAGGGATGGAGGAGTGAGCAGAGGAATGAGCGGAGGGTCGGAGAGATGTGCGGAGGGCTGTGCGGAGGGATGGAGGAGTGCGCGTGGGGTTGGAGGAGGGATGGAGGAGTGCGCGGAGAGATGCGCGGAGGGACGGACGAGTGCTTGGGGGGATGGATGGAGGGGGAGCGGGGGTTGAAGGAGTGCGCGGAAGGATGCGCGGGGGGGGATGGCAGGTGCGCAGGGGGATGGAAGGATGCGCGGAGGGATGGAATGTTTGCTGGGGGATGCGGTGCCCGCGGGAGGGGGCGGAAGGATGCGCGGAGAGCTTCGCGCAGGGGCGGCTCCACCGCCCGCCCCCACCGCGGGACGCGCTCGCCGCAGCGCAGGGGGCGGCCCCGCGGGTGGGACCATGGGGTGGAGCCGGGGGGGATCCCCAAGATCCCTGTGGAGCCCCTGGGAGGCGATGCTTGAGCCGCAGTCGCTCCCGGTTACCGGAGCCCCCCCCCGGTGCCCAAGCGCGGGGATCCTCCCGGTGCAACGCTTCCTTCTCCCGCCTCTGAAGCTCCCCGGGACCCCACAGCCCCGGAGTTGCTCCCGAGGGGTGGATGTCATCATCTCCCTGTGCTCACCACCGAGCTGGCACCTGCCCTGCCCTTATGCCAGGCCGAGGGTGTGATGCCAGGTGCAGGTGCCAGGCAGGGGACACAGCTGTGCCAGGCTGTTTGCCTTGTGCCCCCTGCTCTGAGCTGGTCTGGCCCGCGGTTGTGGCTGTCCCAGGTGTGCTGCCACTCGTGAGCTCCCTGCAGAGCCCTGCCTGCACACGGGCCGGGCTGTCTGACAGCACCACGTCGTTCTGTTCCTTTTCAGACCTCTGGGTCTGTTCTGTTTCAGACCACTGACATCAGTTTCAGACCACTGATGTCATTATTTTGCCCGGGTTTGTGGTCTGATCTTTCATCTGCATTGTACACTCTGTTATTGGTATTGCTGTGGTTACATCCCATTGCTGTTTCGAGCACGTTGCTCTCATCTCAGCCTGGGTGATCTTTGCTTTTCGTGCCTCCAATTCTCCTCTCCGTCCTGCCTCGGGGGAGGGCGAGGCTGTGAGCAATTGCTCTGGGATGTTTCAATGTGAGCACTTAATTGGGGAATGTCATTCCTAAACCAGGGCACCAGCACAGTTTTGTCACCATTCAAATGTGAGGGGTGAAGCCAGGACAGAGCAGAGCACCGCATCCATCCAGGCACTGCAAATCTCCACACCTGCAGCTGTTTCATCCAAACCACAGGTGGAGAAATGGGCATCAGAGCCTGGAAAACCAGGATCTGTGGCTTCTCCCTCCTCCCTTTGCAGGTTTATGTTGTGTCAGGAAACAAAGTCATGGTGCCTGGGCTATCAAAGCAGCAAGAAGCCCAAGAGTGCCTGACCAGTGGTGACCTGGCAGGGTCCCAGTGCCATCAGAGTGCCACCAGGCTGGCTCATCCATGCTGGGTGTGCTGAGCACAAGGTTTGTCCTTGTTCTTTGCCTCACAGCCTCACCTGGCCCACCTGGCAATGCTGGAATCAAGCCTGGCCCTGCAGGAGGCTCCTGGGGCAGGCTGGAGTGGGCAGCAGTGACAGGGACAGTACTGGGAGCAGCCCAGTGCCCCTGGAGGGACATGGCACGAGATATGGATGGCATTAACCTGTCCACAAAGACAGACAGAGAATGGCATCCTGCAGGGCTGTGCATCCACAGGGGATTTTGCTGTGATTCTTTGCTTTCTCTGCTCTGTCTGTGAGCACCTGGCTGTTCCACAATTTTCTTGGACAATGAGCTTGAGGTAAGCAGCCTCCAGTCCTCCACTTCATTTTTTCTCCTGTCAAAGACATCACTCCTTTTTCCTGTCCTGTGAAACCTCACCTTGTCCACTCCCCATATTGCCCTCTGTGAAAAATGCATATTCTGTGATTGGCTTTATAAAAATATGAAAATGAATATTATATGTGTTATGTTAGAAAGTTATGCTGGATTAATTTTCTTAAGCAGTGTGTTAAATATAGTTTTAGGCTATAACATAATGTTAAAATAGAAACTATGCTATGTAAGATACTTTTTTTAAAGAGAGGAATGAGGAACTTGCATCGAGATAGCAGCCACAGGACACCTGAATCTTTCAGAGAAAAAGAATTTATTGCTCCATTATCAGGCAAAACGAACTTTTTCCTGCCTCACTCAGCCCTGAAGATGGTCAGGATTAAGAGGAAGAAGTTGACACTGACCAGACAGAATCCTTTATTTGAATGGAATTGCATCATGTATGAGCTGTATGAATATGCAACAGGCTGTTGATTTTAAGGGTTAATCCTCTGTTAACGTGGGTCCATTCTCGGGCTTATTTTGCCCAGAAAGAGGCACCCGGACCATCCATAACTCTTTGTTTTTATTGTCTCATATTGTCCCAATCCTAACTGTCCAAATTATTATTACTCTAATTACATTACTATTTTTACAACCATTTTACTATTATTAAAATTTAAATTTCTAAAAACAAGCGATTGCCGTTTTTCACACCTCTCTTACCCTCAGCCCACCCGAGCGCGTTTTCCCGTCCCCATGGAGAGCACACGCGTGTGTCACACGCGCGTGCACGACCCCAGGTGTGCCCACATCTGTTCACGTGCACGCGCGCACACGCGAGCACGCCCCGCCCCTGACACGCGCGTCCCGGTCCCCGCCCCATCTCCGTCCCGGTCCCCGTCCGGTCCCTGTCCCGGTCCCCATCCCGGTCTCCGCCCCATCCTCGTCTCAGTCCCCGCCCCGTCCCCATCGCGGTCCCCCCTCCATCCCCGTCCCCGTTCCTGCCCCATCCCCGTCCCGGTTCCTGCCCCATCCCCGTCTTGGTCCCCACCCGGTCTCCGTCCCCATCCCCGTCCCGTTCCCCGCCCTGTCCCTGTCTCGGTCTCCGCCCGGTCACTGCCCCGTCCCCATCCCGGTCCCCGCCCCGTCCCCATCCCGGTCCCGGCCCGGCCCCCGCCCCATCCCCGCCCCATTCCCGCCCCATCCCCGCCCGGTCTCCTTCCCGTCCCCACCCCGTTCCTGTCTCCATCCCTTCCCAGTCCCCGGCCCATCCCCGCCCAGTCTCCGTCCCCATCCCCGCCCCGTTCCCGCCCCATCCCCGCCCGGTTCCCGCCCCATCCCCGCCCAGTCTCCGTCCCCGTCCCCACCCCGTTCCCGTCTCCATCCCCTCCCGGTCCCCGCCCCGTTCCCGCCCGGTCCCGTCCCGGTCCCCGCCCCAGCGGCGCGGGCGGAAGCTCGCGGGGATGGAGCCGCCGGCCATGGAGGGGCCGCTGCTGGTGCAGCAGAACCAAAAGTTCGGCACCAAGGTGAGTCCGGGCATCCCTTCCTCCCTTTCCCTTTCCCTCTCCCTCTCCCTCCCCTCCTTCCCTCCCTCCCGGCTCTCGGGCCAGCTGCGTGCCGCTGCCGGTGCCGCTGCCGGTGCCGCTCCCGGTGCCGCTGCCGGTGCCGCTCCCGGTGCTCGCTGTGACCCCGCTGCCCGCAGCGCTGGAAGCGCGGCTGGTCCGCGCTCTACCCCGCCAGCCAGCACGGCGTGGCCCGGCTCGAGGTGTTCGACTGCAAGGAGCCGTCGGCGGCCGGGCGGGCGGGCACCCGGCGGCTCGCCCGCACCGTGGTGCGCCTCAGCGACTGCACCAGCGTGGCCCCGGTGGGCGAGGGCGGCCCCCGCGCCGGCACCGCCACCTTCCGCCTGGAGACCCGCGAGCGCAGCTTCCTCTTCGCGGCCGAGAAGCAGCAGAGCGAGGAGTGGGTGGCGAAGCTGTGCCAGATCGCCTTCCCGGTGAGCCCCGGGCTGGGCGCGCAGGGGACAGGGCGGGACACGGACGTCAGCGTGTGGGGGTGACCCGTTCGCACCTGGCAGCTCGGGGAGGGCACCCTGAGGTTTAAAGCACCCGGCCCTGGCACTCCGGTGCCCTCTCGATGGCTCCCGCTGTGGTTTGCGGGACTCCTCAGAGAGCTGTCAATAATTCGAGGTTGTGGCTCCGGATTTCGAGTCGGGCTCTTCTTGCCCTGTGAGGAGCCCGTGCTCGCCCCTGCAGAGGGCTGGCAGGAGGCCAAGCTGATGGCCCGGAGCGTTTCCTCTTGGCCCAACCATTGCTGCCTTTCCTGCCACAGCAGCGGCGGTGGAAGCGCAGCCTCCAGAGCCTTGTGGGACCCGTCTGCTTCCAGGAGCTGGAACCCCCTTTCCCAGCCTCGGGGCTCACTCCTGGCTGCTGCTGTGGGCACCCAGCTCTGGAACACTGCCCAGCCCCATCCTCTGCAGCCCCTGGAGCTGCTGGTCCTCAAAAGCCTTGTAGGACATGTCTGCTTCCAGGAGCTGGAACCCCCTTTCCCAGCTTCAGGGCTCACTCCTGGCTGCTGCTGTGGGCACCCCATGTGTGCTGGAGCTCTGGAACATTCCCAGCCCCATCCTCTGCAGCCCTGGAGCTGCTGGTCCTCAAGAGCCTTGTGGGACCTGTCTGGTTCCAGGAGCTGGAACCCCCTTTCCCAGCCTCGGGGCTCTGGAACACTGCCCAGCCCCATCCTCTGCAGCCCTGGAGCTGCTGCTCCTGGGGAGCCTTGTGGGACCTGTCTGGTTCCAGGACCTTTCCCAGCCTCAGGGCTCACTCCTGGCTGCTGCTGTGGGCACCCAACACTGCCCAGCCCCATCCTCTGCAGCCCCTGGAGCTGCTGGTCAGCCAGTGTGCCCAGCCAAGGCTCTTTGGGCAGTGGGTGCCCTGGCAGTGAGGTTTTCTGTGCCCTCTGGGACACAGCCCTCACCTGCCCAGCTCCTCAGCGCTGCCTCTCCCTCCTGGGAGGGTTTGCAGAGCCCTGGGTTGGGCTCCAGCTGATTCCAGCCTTGGAGTGCTGGGCAGGGCTGCCTGGCAGGAGGATTGGGTGCACAGCTGGTGATGCCAGGATGTCCCCTGAGTGTGATTTACCTTTGTCCCTCCCTGCAGTCTCCTGGCAGGCCAGGTGTGTCTGTGCTGGGAGGCACTGGTGGGAATGTCTCTGTGTCTCCTGGTGCAGCCAGGGTTGCAGCCTTTGCCCTGAAAGTGGCTTGTGGGGCTGAGCTGGGCACACAACACACCCTGGGAGTGGGACAGGGTGGTGGCCAGGCCAGGGACCACCTCCTTGGAGCTCCCATCCCTCCTATGGGAGCCATCATTTGTGTGCCTGAGGTCCAGAAGCAAGCTGAAGCTTTAGGAGGATGTGAGCAAAAGGCTGCAAGGCTGGCATGTGTTTTATCAAGGCCTGACCTGGAGCAGGAGGCACAAGAGCTGCACCACGTGCCCTCTCTGCACAGAGCTGGAGATCCTCAGCTGGGATTGCTGATCATCTGCATGGAGAATGTGATTTTGTGTCATGTTCCTGCCCAGAGGGGATGCAGGGTCCAGCAGCTTGGGAGATCATTCAGAGTTCAGAACAGATTATGATTTTTTTTTTAATTTCCTTTTGAAGATGAGGAGAAGTGCAGTCAAATGGAGCCTTAGAGGCTCTGGAAGATTTGGTGGCCCTTGGCTTTCCAATCCCAGGCTGGAGCCCTGCTGTGCTGGATGCTTTAGCTGAGGAGGAGCTGCTGCTGTCAGCTCTCAGGATATGAGGTTTTAGGACACAAACACAAAGGCTGGATGGCCCTGTTTGGGCTTCTTGTTAAGAAGCTCATGTGTGTGAGTTTAAAACTGAAACTGCAAGATGCACCCTCTGCTGCAACCCCAAGAACAGCTCCACACCCTGAGCCTCCCTTGTGCCAGCTGCACAGGGCTCAGGGAGCCTTTAACTGTGAGGGGCTTTTCTGCAGGAGGATCTGTGAAAGCACCACGGGTTTGTGTCCCCCCCCAGGCCCTCCGGGGGCCCTGCTGCTGGGACACAGTGGTGACAGCCTGTGTGTTGCATTTTCAGTTCTGCATGTGCTAAAATAGAAGCGCTCGCTTCCCCTCTGCAGGCTGCCCCTGCTCCTGGGCAGGGAAGGACACAGATCCCTGTGTCACCAGGCCACCAGCCCCCTCTCCTTGGGGTGGTGTGGCCAGGAGGGTGTGGACAGGACACAGGACACCCTGTGTCACCAGGCCACCAGCCCCCTCTCCTTGGGGTGGTGTGGCCAGGAGGGTGTGGACAGGACACAGGACACCCTGTGTCACCAGGCCACCAGCCCCCTGTCCTTGGGGTGATATGGCCAGGAGGGTGTGGGCAGGGCAGGACACCCTGTGTCACCAGGCCACCAGCCCCCTGTCCTTGGGGTGGTATGGCCAGGAGGGTGTGTTTGGGTTGTGCCATGCTTTGGGGGCAGCTCTGAGGGTGCAGAGCCCAGAGCTGGGGACAGGGTGCTGCCAGGAGCTCAGGAAGTCCCCCCAGTGCTGCCTGGCCCTGTTGATTGTGTTCAGGTGGGCTCAGGGGATCCTGTGGCCAGCTCTGGGGTGGGCAGGGTGCAGGACAGCCAGGCTGTGTGGGGCCATGCAAGGGGGGCTGGGGGCTGATGTGGGAAGAGAGCTCTGGGTCTGATGTGCTCTCCTTTGTCCTTTGCCAGGGGAATGGCCCCAGCGATGGCCTGGTGTCACAGCACGGCCGAGAGGGCAGCGGGGAGTCACCAGCCCTGGAGATGGCCGTGAACTCCATCTACTACACCAGAGATGAAGGTGGGACCTGCAGCTGCCCTGACCTGGGGGCACCTTCCATGGAGCCTTGTCCTGCTGCTGCTCCATCAATGGGAGCCATGCTGGGCATTGCCTGTGTCCCCTGAGCATCCCTGTCCCTGCAGTGGGGCTGGCTGTCCCCTGAGCAACCATGTCATCACAATGGGGCTGGCTGTCCCCTGAACAGCCCTGTCCCCACAGTGGGGCTGGCTGTCCCCTGAGCAGCCCTGTCCCTGCAGTGTGTGTCCCTGAACAGCCCTGTCCCTGCAGTGGGGCTGGCTGTCCCCTGAGCAGCACTGTCCCTGCAGTGGGGCTGGCTGTCCCCTGAGCAGCCCTGTCCCCACAGTGGGGCTGGCTGTCCCCTGAGCAGCCCTGTCCCTGCAGTGTGTGTCCCTGAACAGCCCTGTCCCCGCAGTGGGGCTGGCTGTCCCCTGAGCAGCCCTGTCCCTGCAGTGTGTGTCCCCTGAGCAGCCCTGTCCCCGCAGTGGGGCTGGCTGTCCCCTGAGCAGCCCTGTCCCCACAGTGAACGCCTTCTGGGTGACAGTGCAGAGGACAGAGGCCGCAGAGCGCTGTGAGCTGCGTGGCACCTACGTGCTGAAGGCTGAGAGGGACAGCCTGGTGCTGAAGGACCCACGGACAGACAGGATCCTCTTTGTGTGGCCCTACCGGCTGCTGCGCAGATACGGCCGGGACAAGGTGGGCAAGGGGGGCCCCCACTGTGCTCTGCTTGTGTGAGGCTGAGCTGATGTCCTGCAGCCAGGATTGCTGCAGCCCCTGGTGGCCTTGGCTGTCCCCAGGTCCTGCCCGTGTCACTGGGCTGGTGGGACACTCATCCCCTCTGTGATTGTCCCACTGCTCTCCTTCTCCATCCCGGCACTTCCCAGCTTGTGCCAGGAGCAGGGACATCCCCCAGTGCTGCACACACGCTGTCCCCAAGCTCCAGGAGCCTTGGCTCCTGTCTCTGCCCTGGGCTCAGTCCCTCCCCCCTAAGCATGGTGGCCAGAACAGGGGGGCTTTGAGACACCAGTTGCTCTGGATTTCTTCACTCTGGGGGGAGAACTGCTCCTCTTCTCAGTGACCTTTGAAGGTCTGTCCCTTTCCAAAGTCTTCCTGCAGTGAATCCCCAAACTGCCTTGCTGCTACCCTGGATCCAAGGAGTATGAGCAGGGAGGAAGTGGTGTCCAGGGGCTGTTCAGTGGTGTCCAGGGGCTGTTCAGTGGTGTCCAGGGGTTGTTCAGTAGTGTCCAGGGGCTGTTCAGTGGTGTCCAGGGGCTGTTCAGTGGTGTCCTGGGGTTGTTCAGTGGTGTCCTGGGGTTGTTCAGTGGTGTCCTGGGGCTGTTCAGTGGTGTCCAGGGGCTGTTCAGTGGTGTCCAGGGGCTGTTCAGTGGTGTCCTGGGGCTGTTCAGTGGTGTCCTGGGGCTGTTCAATGATGTCCAGGGGTTGTTCAGTGGTGTCCTGGGGTTGTTCAGTGGTGTCCAGGGGCTGTTCAGTGGTGTCCTGGGGCTGTTCAATGATGTCCAGGGGTTGTTCAGTGGTGTCCAGGGGTTGTTCAGTAGTGTCCAGGGGTTGTTCAGTGGTGTCCAGGGGTTGTTCAGTGGTGTCCTGGGGCTGTTTATAGCAGGGACCATGTTGGCCACACACTTATGGTGTTTTCTGCAGCACATTCCCAAAGCACAGGTGGAAAGCAAGCTGCCCTTGTGGGGGTGTCCAGCTCATCTGCAGAGTTTGTGCTGGGGGAAGGAGGAGAGTTGCAGGGTGTGGGGAGCTGCACCCACAGTGACCTGAGCAGAGAGGGTCTGATTGTGCTTCTGTTCAGCAGCAGTGACCCATAAACAGGAGTTTGTCCCCAGAGAGCTTTGTAGCAACCACAGGGGCTGCTCTCTCTGTGAGAGAGGCAGAAAATCCTGAGGCTCAGGAAGGGTGTGGGCGTCAGCTGGTGGGAACCTGCTCACCAGAGAGTGTTCAGGCCAGAGGAAGCACAGCCCTGGTGCAAGACTTCTCTTTAAAGGACCTTTTGCTGTGATTAATGCTGGTAGGTCGATGCTTTGCTTACTCTTGGTAACTGAGCTGCTGCTGCTGAGCTTTCTCCTGTGGAAAGCCGTGTTCATCCTCTTGAATCTCATGCTTCCAGATCTCTCCCTTTTTTCCTAAGATTCCATACTAGTTTCCCCTGCTGAACTGTTACACCTTCTCACCCTACTCCTTCCTCAGGGTTGTTTCCTAGATGCCAGTGGCAGAAACTGCTGGAATTGCTCATGGAAGGCAGCAGGGCTCCAGCAGGAGCTGCAGCTCTCTGGGACACTCACTTGCAGTGATGTCCCCTCAGGTGTGCTCCAGCTCTACAGCTTGTAGTGTGGCCTGTCCCTGCCCAGCTGCTGGGCACAGGGTGGCCCTTGCTATGGGAGTGGAAGGAGCAGGATTCAGGCCAGGATTTCAGGGTGTGCAGGATCAATGCTGCAGCCGCACACCTTTTGATAGGAAGCACAGCCTTGGGTGCTGAGCAGGACCTGACCCTTCTGCTTCCCCTCCAGGTGATGTTCTCCTTCGAGGCTGGCAGGCGCTGTGACTCAGGACCTGGCAACTTCACCTTTGAGACCAAGCAGGGCAACGAGATCTTCCGCCTGGTGGAAGCCTCCATCCAGGAGCAGAAGGCTCAGGTGGAGGAGAACCGGCAGAGCTGTGACTCGCTGGAAGCCGACAGCCCTGGCATGGTGCAGATCCGCCAGGCCCTGGCTGACAGCCTGAACCTGGAGCTGCCTGCTGAGGGGGATGACACCCCGGCACCCAAAGCAGGGCTGGCACCCAGGGCTGGTGTAGCAGCAGAGGAGAGAGATGCCACATCTCTGCTGAAGAGCCGGACTCTGCCAGAGCTGCCCGTGCCACCGGCTAAGCCCACGGTGTCCAGCACCCCGCCACGCTCCCCTCTGCCCAAGGTGCTCCGTGCTGTGCCACCCTCTGAGGACCCTTCCAGCGTGTACTCGGAGCCCCTGGACTCTCTGAAGGGCCTGCAGCCGTGGCCAGACCCGCTGTACTCGGACCCTGTGGACAGCAAGGCCCTGAGCGTGCCCAAGGCGCCCGGCGGGGCCGTGGAGGAGCCGAAGCCGCGGCTGCCGGTGCTGCCGTACTCGGGCCCGTACGAGCAGGTCCGGCCTGAGGGGCAGGGCCAGGGCAGGGCTGAGGGCCAGGGCAGGGCTGAGGGTCGTGGCCAGGCTGCCCCTGGGCACAAGGAGCACATCTATGATGAGCCCGAGGGCCGTGCCCCCCGCTCGCTGCATCCCTTCACCTACATCTACGACGAGGCGCGGCCCACGAGCGAGGCCTGGCGCACGCAGGGCCATGATGGCAGGGGGGGCTATGAGTACCCCTACAACCCCAGCACTGACGATTACTCGGTCCCCAACTTCCCTGCCAAGGCCAAGAACCCCAAGCCAGTGCCAGCCCCCAAGCCCCAGGCAGCCTTTATCCCCAAAGGGGCAGAAAGGCTGGAGGAGCCTGGCAGGCGATGGGGCAGCGCTGCCCCCGAGAAGGTGCTGACCAAACCCAGCCTCAACAGCAGCAACAACAACAACGTGGAGGTGCTGTACAGCCAGGTGGTGAAGCCCCAGCAGCTGCAGAAGAAGGAGCAGTGTGTGGATGAATACAGCTTGTGGCCTCTCTATGAGGATTTAGGGGAGATCTAAGGTGCTGCTGCTCTGTCTGTATCCCAGCAGGGACTGGGCATCCCAGTGCCAGCTGGGCTTCTCCTCCCCAGGATGACTTGGGGTTTTTGGGCTCAGGCAGAGCTCCTTTTCTCACCAGTGCTGAGGGGTTGTGTTTTCTGGAGGGAAACAGCAAGAGAGCTGTGGCTGGAGCAAGCTCCAGTGTGTTTCTCCAGCTCTGGAGCTGGCTCCACTGTGCCTTCTGATCTGCAGGAGGATTGGTGTTTTCCTGTACCTGCTGCTCTGGCTCTGCTCTGGCTTCCTGTCTGACCAGGCTGCAGGGCTCTGGTGCCTTTTGTGGTGTGTGGAAGGCTGCTTTTGCCATCAGTCTCCAAAAGTATTTTTATACAAAGTTATTTTAATATTAAAGTCTCTATGTCTCAGAAGGACATGTTTGCCTGTGGCATGGATGGGATGGTGCAGGTGCACGTTTGTGTCTGTGCCAGAGCCACTGAGCTCAAAGAAAAGTGCCTGCCAGGTTGAGCTGTGGCTGGAGGCCCTGATGGCAGGGGATTAAGGGAAATGAGAGTCAGGCTCAGATATGTGATGGCCTCCAGGCACAGGGCTGGGCAGGGACAGTGCCAGCTCTGCTGCAGCTCAGTGGCTGTTGGTGAGTCACAGGATCTCTCTTTCTCCAGCCTGATCCCACTGCTGAATTCCCCCACTCCCAGCTGCTTTGGGAGGGCTGGAAGGGCCCATCCTGGATCCCCTTGAGTTTAATGGCCAATCTGTGATGCCTGCTGTGTGGTTTGTGGCATTGCTGTGTGGCCAGCCTTGGCCAGCAGCCAGCCCAGGGTCAGTACAGGTTGTGCTTTCTGTGTGGAACCACACCAGGCATGCTGGCATTGGCTGTCCCCACGTCTGCTGGTGACTTCTGCAGGTCTGGCAGCCTGTTGGTACCTAAAGAGCAGGCAGGTGACAGGCAGCACTGTGCTGCACCTGTGCAGAGGGCTAAGCTCAGCTTCTGCAGCCCCAGCTCAGCCAAACTGCTGGGGAAGCCTGGAGGTCCCCAGGCTGGTGATAAAGTGATGAGGTGATGAACTCTGGGCATTTATCTGGTGCCCAGGTTACAGGGGAAGTCCTGTAAAAACACAGCTCAGCTGTGGCCAGTACCAATTTGTGGCTGTTCCCCTCTGCTGGGTCCTCTTCTCCACTGGGGTTTTGCTGCAGGAGAAGGGGAAAAGCCTAATGGGCTTTGGGAAATCTGAGGGGGGTTGAGTGGTTCCAAAAACTTTTGTTTCCTCCTTGCTGCCTCCTCCCTTAACCTGACTTTATAATTTTGATGTTGTTGACTGGTTTGTAGGCCCCAGGCTGGGCCATTTTGTGTTCATTCCTGCACCCAACCATCCCTGTGCCTGCAGGGGTGTCTGCCCTGTCTCCCATCCTACCTGCCCTTGATGTCTTGTCCCAGCAGCTGCCTGATGAGATACCAGGGCATGGGAAGAGCCAGCCCATGCCTTTGGGCCTGTCAGAGCTGGGATCCCAGGGAGAAGAGATGGGATTGTGGTGCTTGCCTCATGCCCTTGCTCTCCTGCAGCTGTTTCCCAGGAAGCACAGGTCAGTGGTGGGAGAGCAGTCCTGGACATGTCAGAAACCACAGGCAGAGAGTGGGGTTCCTGGAAGATAACTTTATTTTGGAACAGCTTTTCAGAACCAGGTAAGTAGAACACAGACTCTGCTGGTGCTTGGCATCAGGGGCTCAGTGAGACCACCCCACCTTGGCTTGGTCAAGCTGCCCCTGGCTCACACCTACCCTACACCTGCACTGAAAAACAGGCTGGCATCTGGGCAGCAATTCTCTGGAATTTTTCTTGCTTGGCATTTGCTCCAACCCCCTTCACAAGCTGGGGTGTTGGACAGCAAGGCCAGTCTTGGAAGCAACCAAATCATGTGGAGAGCAGAACTCCAAAGTTTAAGATTAAAGCCAAGAGCCCTGTTTCATTCCTGTTCCACCACCCCACTGAACCTGCTGCTGGGGGATGAGGGCAGCTCAGCACAACTGCCTGCCTTGTCTGATTTCCTCCCTGCCCTGCCTGCAGCTCTTCTGCTGCCACTGACAGCAATCTGTGATTTGTGGCCTGTGCTGGCCCAGTCTCACAAACCCAAATTTGAGGCAGGCTGGTGACGTGTGCTGGCAAGAACAGGAAATACGTGGTGCTGGTGCTGCTGCTGCTGCAGGGGACAGCTGGAGCTCTGGCCAGAGGGTCCCTGAGCAGCAAACTTCCTGCAGAACTGGCTGGGTGACGAACACAACGTGAAACAACAACAAGGAGGAACAAACCATGGGAAGTGCCTGCCTGCCCAAGGGCAAGCTTGGTGTCTTGCCTGACCACATCCGGCCAGCTGCTGAGCCAGGGACAGCTCCTGCTGCTCACTGCAGGAACTCCTCATACTCCTTGGAGAGCAGGGAGCCCTCACAGGAGCCTCTCCTGACTGCTGCTGCTGCTGGTCTGAACGTTTGGATGGGAGAGGGAGCCATCAGCAGGGGAGCCACTGCAGCTTTGGCTCTGCTCTGAGGCTGCAAGACAGGGACAAAACACAGATCCTTGTGTGGGGAGGTGCTGGCTGTGCTTCACCTTGCTGGGAATTCCTGCAGGAATCTGGCCAGGAGGGCACAATCTGCTGGAATCTGGCCAGGGGAGGACATCAGAGCCCTTCCAGGCTGCTCTCACACAGGACTCACCTGCCTGGGCTGGTGGCGCTCCGGGCGCTGCTCGCGGGGCTGGGGCTGCTGCCGGTGGGGAGCTTTGGACAAGGAGCTCTTCAGGTATTTGTAGAGGTTGCTCTTGAGGTGCAAGGGGTTGTAAGCAACTTCCACTTCCAAGTTGTTCAGGGCACTCTGCTTGGAAGAGAGAAGTTGAGTTTGCTACAGGATGTGACAGGTGGAAGCTGTGGGGTTTGCATGTTTGTGGTTTTTTTGGTTTCTTTTTCGGGGACAGTGCTGTAGACACTCCAAACCACCCACCCTGCAGTGAAAGGTGAAGGGATTTTTGGCTGTGCTGCAAACTGTGTATAGAACAAGAGGCATCTCCAGACAGATCTTAATGGATTTAAACATCCCCTTGCAGGATGCAATCCTACCCTTTCCCATGCCCAGAATCAGCCAACAAGCTGCAACTCCCTTTCTGGGCACTGTCACCCTCAACTCTGCTTCACAAGGCTTGTTCCCCCCAGCAGACACCAACATTGCTCCCAAGGACAGGCATTTGCTGTCCATGGAGAAAGCTGTGTGCTGGGAAGAAGTTCTGGAGTGCAGCATCACACAATGTCACTAGACATTGTCACAGCCATTTCCTTCTCTCGTTATCTGCCGAGGTGATAAGGAGAGCTGATAAGGAGTGACTCACCTCGATGGGGCCCCTGACTCGCTCGGGGTGCTCAGCCAGGAGGGCTGGGAAGGCTGATGGCAGCAGGAGCTCTCTGATGGCCACTGCTTTCACCAGGAGAGTGGCAGAGTCAGAGGGGACGATGACATAATAGGGGTGCACCACCACGTTCCAGTTTGGTCCCGTGCTCTGGGGCTCCTGCCTGGCCAAGAGCATCCACTTCCTTTTCTAAAGGGCAAAATCCAGGTGTGAACAACAGCAACAGTAACAGCCACTTCCTTCAGCACTGCCACCGTGGGCTGAGGGCAGGCACACTCACACATCATGGAAGGGAAACTATTCTGCAGCAGGGTGAGGACAGCATGGCATTTAGTTGTTTTTTTTAGCAAGTCAATTCTTAAAAAAAACACCCATTTTTGGTTTGCAGCTTGTCAGTAACAGCCAGTTCTCCACAGTCCAAGCCTTGGTAAATTATTTTTGCTGTTAAGTCTCAAGTCTAACTCCAACCCTGGCATTTATACTTTATATCTCCAAACACTCATTTCTGGAAGGTTTGAGGGTCTTCCTTAAGCTCTGATGAGCTGGAGCATCTTCCCAGCAGATGGAAGGATTTACAAGTCCAATTCTGGCCCATGAGATGAGGTTGTAGCTTTTAAAATGTTTCCAGACAGATGTTACAAGGTTTGCACTCACTGCTCCCCTCTCTGGCCATCCCTCCCCATCACAGTGCCCTTTTCACACTCACCAGGAGGCTGTGGCACAAAGCATGGAAGCTGTGCTGGTTTGTCTCCAGTTCATCCCAGTCCAGCTGCCAGCAGCTTGTGGGTTTGATGATGAAGGGCAGCCCATAGAGTACAGACTCACAGACCCCTTCAGACTTCAGAGCCCTGCCAGGATGCAGTTCATGTCAGTGCTCAGCACTGTAAGAACAGCTTAGAAATTATCCTGTTTTTAGCTATAAAGACACTGGAGACCATCCCTGCTCTGCCCTGAACTGCTACCAGGAAAGTGAATTCTTGGGTGAAATTACAGCACTGTGAGGCTTTCCTTAGTTTCTGACATCCAGTTAATTGCTGTGGCCTCATTAGGTAATGAGAGAGCAGAATTATTGCAATTAAACATTTCACTGGGGCGAAAGAACTTTGGCAGGAATGGCATCTGTGGTGTCACCCTCATTGAGTGCTGTGGTGTCACTGCATTGAGTGGTGACACCAGCTGTGACTGTGGTTGCACGTGGGCTGTGCTGTTCCATGAGAGGAAGAGTGATGGAACTGAGGCTTTTTCACACCAGAATTTGGCTCACCAGCACCCCAAAGCCTCTGGTGATGTCAGCAGGCCCCAGGAAAGTGCAGCTTTTCTTACACCCTCCCCAGTCACCCAGTGAAGGCAAGGAGCACACTCACTTCAGCACCCGGAGCTTGTGCAGAGCTGGGCATGGCCAGGCTGTCAGGTGCCAGGGAGAGCTGGCATCTGCTGCTCTCCCAGTGCCATCAGATGTCCCCAAAAGCAGGGCTGGGTCCAGCAGCCTCTCCTGCAAATCACACTTCAGGCACACTGGGAGAAGGAGAATGGTTTAGGTCACTGGGATGGGCAATGTTTAGCACAAAGCACTTCAAAATTAATGTTTTCTAGCAACTATTGGGGGAAAGAAAATACTAAAGCCTGGCACAAGGCATCAGCCTGTCCCCAGGTCTCTCTGCATGACAGCCTTTATTTAAGTGCACCTCTCTGTAAAACAGCCTTTATTTAAGTGCACCCAGTCTTTATTTAAGTGCAGCTCTGGCCCAGACTCTCTTTTAAACACAATTTTTAGGCCTATTCAGCTCTCAAGGCTCATTTTTACCTTGGCCACGTGGCTGTAAATTCACATGCCCCTCCAGGCACATTTTTGCTGCAAAATGGAAACAACTGCAGCCTCAGCAGCTGTGGCAGCAAAGAGCAGCTTTGTAAGCCTGATGATTTTCCAAGTTATCCACACAGACCTCACCTGGGTCTCTAAATGGGAGGCAAGGTGCCCATAGGACAATCCTGGGTAACTTTTAAGGCTGAGGGGATTCAGAAACTCCTTGAAAGGGAGCAGAGGGGGGAGAAAATGAAATACTTAAGGTGTTCTTGGGTGCAGCAGCGTGGCCAAAACCTCCTGAGGGAAGGAGGAGATGGAGCTGTTCCCTCTCTGTGCTGTGGTCATGGAGCCAGGTTTTAAACAGCATCTCCAGGCTGATGACATTGTCCTCTACAGTTTGCACCTCGATGTCCATTCCCAGGATTGCCATATCTGCAGGAAAAAAAGAAAAAATGGGTGAAAAAGCATCAATATTTTCAGCCACTGAAAAGATTTCTTCAGCAATTATTAGACTCCTTTGTTGGAGGTGCAGAGAAATGTGGTTTGATGTAGCAACAACTTTAAAGCATGGAGAAATGTAGGCTGGACAGCAGAGTTAGGCAGGGTATAAACAAGATAAACCCCCAAAAAAACCCCAAACCACCCACAAATAATATCTCAAAGATGCATGTAGAAGAGAAGCTAGTTGAAGTCCATCAGATAAACAGAAATAAAATGGGATAAATAAAATAAAGGGAAGGAAAAAAAAAAAAAACCATTTGCAAATTGCATAAGATGTGCAATATAACCACTGGTAAACCCAGAAGGTGCAGTGTGGTAGCACTAATAGCTTTACCATACAGCCAGGATGTGGAAAGGCTTTCTCAGAAGAGGAATAAATAGCAGAAATAGCATTTTTCCACCCCTTGTGTTTACCAGGCCAGCAAGGAGATTAAAAAACAAGTGCTGCATCCATCTACACTGAGAAATCTTTTCATTTCTAATGCCATTTGGGAAAAATGACACTTATGCATTAAAAAACCCCAAACCCAAAGAAAAATCCTCAGCAATGAAATAATTTCTAGCTGGGAAAAAATCCAGGAGTACTGGAATGGCTGTAATTCTTCAGATGCTCTGCAGGACAAACTTTTTGACTGTCCCAGCCTTGAGGGAGAGATTGTGTTGGTTGTTTGTCTGCAGCAAAGCAAACTCAGCTCCCACTCACAACAGGAGATCTTTCACACTGCTCTTGCTACTAAAAACCTTTCCTTGTCCTCTCTGACTGTTTCTGGCTTCCAGGATATTTAATTCCTTTATTTTTTTAGTTCTTTACTACTTCTTTTATTTATTTTTTTTAAGTTGGAAGCTGCTCTTCATGAACTGAGCTGTTCCCAGCTCCAGCCCCTTGCCCTGAGTGTTGCTCCCATTTCCCTGCAGAATTCAGTGCTGTAGGGTGATCCTGTTTTGGATGCATTTCCTACAGATTTTAGATTTGGGATTCTCTCAGGGATGTGCACTGAAGAGGGCATTAACAGCTCAGAAGACAAAGCACCAGAAAATCATGTAATTAACTTTACAAACAGCAAAACACAGCTGACAAAGGGAAATATTTGTCTTTTGGGGCTGGTAAATGCTTTAGTTCCTCCCTCAGTAAATATTTTCCTGGTTTTGTTTTCTTAATTTTTTCCTCTGTAATAGATATTTAATCACTTACACATCTGCAGCTGGAACAAGACATGACAATTTTAAAAGAAATCCACTGCATTCTTTAGGAAAAGCAGGTTGGGGTGCCAAAATCTCCTGTGCAGTGGGTCCCAAACTTCCTGGAGGGCAGAGCCAGGTGGAGAAAGGAGCTCTGGGATTGCAGAAGATGGGCTGGGGTCATAAAAAAGTCACCAGTGCTTTATCTGCAGGACTTGTTGTTTGTTTTTATCAAAGAGAAAGAGCTGGGAGCAGTTATCTCCAGCACATGCAAATATTAACCTTTGGTAGCAAAAGGGCTGGCAAGGCTCAGCTGCTTTCAGGGAGTGTAATGGGGCAGGGGAAGAGAAATAATAATAATAAATATATAATTAACATGAGATCATTATAATAGAATAATAGCATAATTATATTGATAATTTGTAGTATAATTATAATATCATTGCAATATAATATAATTATAATATAGAATTATTTATTAATAATAATATTAATAGCTATTATATTTATAATAATATATCGATTGTATACAATTAATATATGATTACAATAATAGTATAATTATATTGATAATATATAATAAAATATATTATATATAATATATAATTATATTATCATTATATATAATTATTATATATAATTATATATATAATATATAATTATCTATAATTATTATATATAATTATAATATCATTACAATACAATATAATTATAATATAGAATTATTTATTATTAATGATATTAATAGCTATTATAATTATAATATATCGATTGTATACAATTAATATATGATTATAATAATAGTATAATTATATTGAAAATATATAATATAATTACAATATAATTATAATACAACAGAAATGTAATATATATAATAAATTATTAATAATAATGATAATGGTAGTGATGGTAATATTATAATATATTGATTGTATAGAATTAATAGATCATTATAATAATAGCACAATTATATTTATTATATAATATAATTATAATACAATATAATTGTAATATATAAAATAAATTATTTATAATAATAATAATAGTGGTGGTGATGATAATAATAACAACATATTGATTGTATAACATTAATATGATATCATTATAATAATAATATAACTATATTTGTAATATATAATATAATTCAAATATTATTATAATACAATAGAATTGTACTATATAATAAATTATTAATAATAATGATAATAGTGGTTATTATTATCATTATCAATTAGAGACCAGGCATCCTGTTGGTTACTCCCCCAGATTATTCCCACCTCAGATGTCCTGCTCTCCACAGGGTTTATCAGAATCACTTTGCTCTGATTCTGAGATCTCAGCATGTTCAAAGCTGTTCTAAGGTTTGTCAGTGTGAGGTTTTCAAACTCCTCAAGTCTTTTCCAGCTTCACTGACCTGGGAATGGGCCTGTGGAGGGGATATCCTGGTCCTGCTCTGGATATTAAAAATGTAAGTGGGTCAAATACCCCTAAATAAATTAATGGAAGAAATATCCTCAGTAAATGAAGCTCTTGATGAAGTGCTGCATCACAATATTTATCTTCTAGTTCAACACAGCACCAATCTTGCACTTCCTGTACACTGGATCTTGCAAATTCAATGCTCTTTACTGTAATTTTTTAACAGGAAAATGGATTTTATTTCTGAAACAGAAGGAGGGAGCTCCAATGGGTATAATAAACCAGTTGGGCTGGTTTTCCCAATTATCTGATTTATTCATCCCCTGTTGCTTTTCTTACAGAGCAAATAGTTCATCCACTCAGAAAATGAGAATTTCATCCCTTGGCATGTCAATGGCCTTTATGTCCACATTTAGATTTTTATTCCATTTACTGGGTGAAAGAGCTACACAAAAATCCACATTTAGAAATAATTTGGGTGGGGTTTTGCATTCCCTGGAGCAGCCCTGAGACAGAGAGGCACAGAGCATCTCCTCCTCTGTGAGCTGAGCCTTCCAGGGCTTCCCTGCAGGGTTCCCAGTCCCTGCTGGGACAATTGAACAGAAATTTGCTGCAACCATGAAAGAAAATGAACAGCAAGAAACAAATAACTCTGTCTGTCCCTCAGTAAAAACCAGAAATATCCACTTTTAATCCTGTTGGAATCTGAAATACAAATAATTTCAGAATTTTGGGCCTGTAAACCAAAGATTAGAATTAAACATAAGATTTGATCTGAGACTTTGGAAAAGGCTTCCAAACTTAAGTGCCAGAAGCAAGAATTTGAATTTATAGTTTAAAGCAAGGACATGTTAAACTAAGTAAAAGAAAGTTTGGAGTTTTAGAGTTTAAGATATAGAAAAAATAAAAGTAGCTACAAAGGAAAACAAAGAAATCAGAATGCAGTACTGTGAGTTTGTGCATCATAAATGAATAGCTAAGAAAACCAACACTGTAGCATGAGTCCATAAAACAAAATATTTAAGGATTGGGTCAAAATCATAAATATCATTTATTATTGCAGTGTTTTATTAGTCAATAACTCCTTAAAAAATCTTGTGACTAAAGAAGAATATGGCCTTCTGAACCATGCTGTAAGGATGTGAGCTGAACTCATCCTTCCTGCCTATGTAGGAGATAAGAAAAATAAACCACATCATGTAAAAAGCTCAGAAATTCGGTGTCAAACTCATTGAGAAGTTAAAAAATCCCCACATAATCCTCTCTCCCAGGCTGCACAATGCTGGGAAGAGTTAGTGTCACTGACCAAGCCTCTTAATTAACTAATTTTTTGTTTTTGATGCAGTTCCTGCTTCCTGCTGCTGCTTTCCTCCATGCTCAGATGTGTTACTCCCATAACTCGATGCCTTTTTCTCTTTAACCCCCACAGTGAAGCTGTGTCACACATGAATTTTAAATAACACCAAGAGCTGAAGTAACACACTGCCAGTTCTTGGCTTCTTTTTTCTGTCAAGGTTGGATTGAAGCACTTGAGAGATTATTTCATGTTCAGACTCAGATGTTTATTATTTCTTATCAATGTCACAGTCTCACAGCAGTGAGTTCTGCAGCATTTCACTAACAAGGCACAAAATGGCCCCATCTCTCTCTCTACAAGGTCTTTTAAGGCTGAGAAATGACATCTAAATTATTTTCACTTTTAACCCAATAACTAATCACTTGAAGTCCAAAATGTGGGCTTTTTTATCCAATTACAAAATACCACCAAACCCATGGAGAAGAAGGTGGAGAAGAAGGTGAAGAAGAAGAACCAGCCTCTGCTCCATCTTGCTTTATATATTTATTGCTATATTCTAAAGCCTTAAACTCTGAGTTTTCCACCATGTGATATCACACATTTCTAGCCAAACTCCACACCCACAATCCCAGTTCTATAATTTAATTTTGGAAACCTTCTCCACAGCCCCAGGTCAATGCAGTGTTCTCCTGGGGGTCAGAGTCTGGCAGCACAGAAAATCTAAAATTCTCAGCATCCAGGACTCCAACAATGCAGGAGCTCTGTAAGTTCTACAAGCTGTGCTACAAATTTCCAGGCACAGCAGTCCCCACTGACCCAAGGGACATTAAATGGCCCCAAGGAAGTGGCAGATATTGGATTGTTGTGCTGCCCAAAGCCATAAATTCCCTAAAAATGCCCTCCACTCACCACTGCTGGGCTCCTCTGCTGGCACACACTGCTCCACACCCTCAGGCTGCAGGAAATCTCTCTTCACCACCTCAATGACCTGGATTCTTCTCAGGCTCACCAGGTCTATGTCTTGTAACTTCTTTTCCAGCTGTTTGACCATGTCTCTGCTGGGCTGGCTGGTCAGAATTGTGATCTGAAACACAAAGCAGAGCTTGAAGAAGCTGCTCTACCCCAATTTTCTCTTGGGAAGTGAAGATGTTGAGTGGCACTGGTCTCATTTATGAGAGAGGAGAAATCCTGCTGAAATATCACAAGAAGATTTATAAGCATATTTTTTTTGAGCTTTGCCTCACATTTAAACCAATATGAAATGGATTGAGAGGTTCACTGGTTTTGTGCTCTGTGCTTTGCACTTGTGATCACTGAATCTCTCTAAGAAGAGACTTGTACATTAATTATAGTTCAAATAGACTAAACTTGGCTTTCTCCCTTGAAAGCTGAATGGGAATTTTGTATTTTTGTAATGTATGCAGTCTATCCTAAAGATATTTCCAAAGAGAGCAGAGGTAGGTGTGATTCCCACCACCCAGTTTTGGTCTGATAGTGAGAAAAGGAAACAAAAATTCAACTTACTCTGCATTAAAAAAAAATGCTTGTGATGGGGAGGGGAGGAAATTGCAATCACTTAAGTATCTGGAGCAGAAAAAGGCCTTTTTTGAAACTTTTTTTGGCCTTTTGTAAGGGTAAAACTCTCTCCTGCCTGTCAGTGACCAGAGCCTGTCCCTGTAGCATTTCTTACATCCCCTTGCAAAGAGAAGCACAATAAAATTGCATAATCTACAAGAACTAGAAGAATAATTGCATAATCTAGAAGAACTAGCCCAGAAGAACTGCTTAGGGGAGTAAAAACTCCCTGTATCTATGGATTAACTGAATTTTTAATGTATCTTGTTCCTTCAAGTGTACTAGAAAATGTCCTGGATTTTGTTGTGTGTCAAAAAAAGGTCTTGTGTCCAAAGCATGCTCTGTTTGTTCCAATGCCAGCTTTAAAGCACAAATCACCTTTCAAATGGTCAGGAAAAATACCTCAAAGCCCCAAGAAAGGCAGAAAATCAGTAGAAAAGTTTCCTGGGCAGACACTGGGAGTGAGTCTCAATTGCAGCCTGATCACAGAATGACTCTGTGAGATTCTGGAAGGGTTTAAGGACCTAAACAAAGCAGAAAGACTTGGCAAATTTCACTTGTGGGAATCTCAATTTGTTTTTTATGACTGGCAGGTGGACCCTGAACCTGGGTAGTTATGAAATGCAGGATTGTTTGCAGCTGGTATTTTCTGCTGTCCAGAGGAAAACACCATTCCTGTGTGAGTCCTTTCCCCTCCATAACTCTTTGTCCTTTCATGTCAGTTACTATTTAAAAAAATACTTCCTCCTGTGAACCTTGCTCTGCTTTCTACATTCACACATGTTCTCATGTGTTATTGGCAGCTTCCCTCCCCTTTATGCAAAATCACACATTCAGAGCTGAAAACAGCTACCAAAATCCACCAAAAGTGTGTCCACCAAAACCTATCAGATCCTGGAGCAGGACAGCTTTCCCTAGATGTGTTCCCTTTTCCATAGGAATCTGTCCAGGGGGATTTGAGGACTTGATATCTTCCTTCAGGACTTCTGTGGATCTCTGTAACATCCAGAGTGCTCAATACCTAAATTTTTCTGCATGCCCACTGCACATTAAATACACATTTATAAATCACAATGATGTGGGATGGCTCTCACTCCCCCCCCAGCATTTTCTTACCTCAACAGAACTATTTGTGGAGCCTCCTGCTGCTGTGTGCCTGCTGTACTGCTTGAACTGCTGCAATCCATCCTGCACAGCCTGCAGCACTCCAATCCCTCCCTGGGGGAAGCAGCCTTCAGCTGGCAGAGAGCGGAGCTCTGAAATGCAGGCTTGAACTCGAGCAAAGTTTTCTTTCACTTGCTGCAAAACAGGGTTCAGGGAGGAGGAAAGGATGGAGTCACCATCTGTCAGATGTGGGGCAGTTATCTTCTGTTCATTGGGCAGTTTTCTTTATCTGTTCCACAACCAATCCTCCCTCCAGGAGATCTCTGCTGTTCATGGGCTATTAATTGTTAATTATTTTCTGTTAATGGGCCATTCATTATTAATTATCTTCTGTCCATGGCCAGTGAGTGTCCTTGCAGGGCTGATCCGATTCCATCATCCCATGGGGAGATGCTCCGCCCAGGGGAGGAGCCAAGCATTCCTACCTGGATCCAATCTGAGCTTTGGCACAGCACAGCAGCCTTTGCCCCCTGCATTGCCAGAGGAGCAGCTTTCTGCTGCCCTGCATTGCCAGAGGGAGCCCAGGCCCATCTCCAGCAGCCCTGGAGCTGCAGAGGAAAACTCCCCCCTTGTGCAGGATCCCTGCTCCAGCAGAACCACAGCTGGCACTGCAGGAGGGCTGAGCCCCCATGGGATGGGGCTGGGACACCACCCTGACACACAGGGGGGCAGGGACTGCTCTGAATCTGGCAGTGTTGTTTTGTATCACTGCATTTTTATTTTACTTCTATTTTTTCCCTAATAAAAACCTGTTATTCCTGCTCTTATATCTTTGCCTGAGAGCCCCTTAATTTCAAATTTATAATAATTTGGAGGAGGTTTTTACATTTTCCATTTCAAGGAAGACTACTGCCTTCCTTAGCACACACCTGGCTTTCAAACCAAGACACCTGGTGTCAACAACATAAAAACAAACATGAAATAAAACAACATAAAATACCTCTATAAATAATAAAACAACATGAAATATCTCTCCATAATGTGGAGGAATGCTGGTGTTCACAGAGAAGTCAGCTCACCTGAGCCTCACCAAGAACTCAGCAGCTAAACTGGTACATTGTGGCCACAGGAAAGACATTGAGTGAACTCTACCAAATTTATTTAAAGCAGTACAAGACACTGCTGCCAGAGGTCACCTGCCCCACTGAAGAGGCAGCAGGTGAACATTTGACTAATTTTCCTCCAGGTGTGTGGAGCTCTGGGTCACTGAAGCCCCCCTGAGCCCTGTTTGCAGGGTGAGCTGTCAGTGGGATTGAGTGGGAAGCTGCAAAGGCTCTGCTCAGTCCTTACCCAGTGCCACATTAAATTTTTTGATGCTTCAATGCTGATTTCTTATCTTGCCACCATTTACTCTCCCCCAGAGTTATCTACTTTCATTCTGGCTTCTCTTTCTTTGCCCTCCCTGCCCTTTATGGACTCTCCTGCAGTGGGAACAGAGACCATAAACAAGCAGAGAGGAAAGGTTAAACCCAGGGTAAGTGTGTGTGACACTTCCCCATGTACTCTCCCCATTTCTATTTTCAGTTCTGGGGCTTTCCTGACTTCATGATTTGTCTAACACAGCTCTGAGAAGCAGCTTCAGTACAGCAGCTGAGTTCTGCTATTGGAATGTAGCAGCCAAAAAATCAGCAGAGTCAATGCAAAGAATGGCTTGGAAATTATTAAAATCATTGTAAAAATGTTTTACAGTTAATCTTATAATTTGTTCTTGATTTCCCAGCCAGAACAGAGAAGGGATCTACTCCTATTTAGAGGAAGAAAGGATAAAATACAAGCATGTTCTTCAATATTAAGAAATCCCTGGAGGATAAAGCAAATAACTGCAAATTAGGAACCAGGTACAGGTTTCACAATGACAGTTATTAACCACTGGATGAAATTATCAAGAGAAGTACTTGATTACCCATCTTGTCTTCAGATCAAAACTAGATGGCTTTCTGCAAGGAAGTTTTAATGAAATAGGGGTACTTTAGTGAAATATAATAGCCTGTGATGTAAACATAGAAAACAGTGATCTAAGGGCTCCTCTGCCTTTAAAAACTGTGACTATCAAAATGAGGAATTGTTGTTTAAATAAAAAAGACAGCTGGTCAGGAGCAGCAGTCAAAAGATCATCCTTGTCACATTATCTATAACATTTCCTACCAAACAAACACCACCATTAGCCAGAGTTTTCCTGCACATCACATTTGCTAATTTACTCTTGACCCCTGGCTTTTTATTTTTCTCAAGATGGGAAGACTTGACAAAACTTTTCAGAATGTTTCCACCATAAAGTAGAAGGGTTAATCCTGTGTGTTTCCACTGATGCTGTGTAAATAGGAGTGCCCAGTGTGATTATTTCTAACAGAATGACTTCAAAAATTCTTGTGAACTTTAAGAAGCATATTTCTATTCCCAAACTATTACTGCAGAGCTGCTGCTCACTCTCCATCTACATTTATTCCTGTGCAGAGCCCTAAATGAGAGCAATATTTGTTTGTAGATCTCTGTATTTAAAATATGTGTGGATGTGGCACTTAGGAACATGGTTAAGTGGTGGATTTGCCAGGGCTGGGTTTAGAACTGGATTTAGTCTTAGAGGACTTTTCCTGAAATCACAGAATCATCTGGATGTTTCTCAAATTCAGCAGAGATATATTATATATATATATATGAAAAAAATAAAATAGATATATATTATATATCTATTTCAATAGATAGATTTATCTATTGAAATAGATAGACAGATATTCAGCACAGATATAAATAAATAAATAAATAAACATTAATTATGCCCCTTTCCATTTCAATATCTAGAACCTCTCACATACTGGTAACATATTCAGCACAGATTATATATAAATAAAATATTTTAGATATATATAATTATATATAATATAATTTTATATATTATATTATAATTATATATATAAATATAATATTTTTTTTTTTTTATTCTGCCCCCTTTCCCTTTCAATATCTATAACCTCTCAGACATTGGTAATATTTGTCCAGCTCGAGCTGTGTGTGATAATTCTGAGAGAGAAGCAGCACAGCACAAAGCAGCACACAAAAGGTGCAACAGATGCTCCAAAACAGATGTTTGAGGAGGGAAGAGCACAAAACCTAATTGATCAGGTTGACAGATCAAAAATGACCCTCCTCCTTTTCAACTTTATGAAGTTCATAAAATTTCATGAAATTCACCTCACGGCGAATCGATCGTTCTGAGAACGGCCGATTTTTAAGATGTGAATTTCCATCCAGATTTTTAGATATGAATTTAGATATAAATAATTTAATTTTTTCCCTCCCTGAACAGCAGCCCAGCCTGGGGCATACCGTGAAGGGCAGCAGACATTCCTGCTGGGGCTGCACCACGTAGAGGCTGAGCAGGGGCACCCTGCAGGGCCCTGCCAGGCCACAGGCCAGGCCCAGGACATTCTCCAGGGCCTCACAGAGCACGGAGCAGGTGCTGGCCCAGCCTGCCCAGGTGGCATCCACCACCAGGATGTTCACAGATAAAAGATGACCCTCCTTCTTTTAGATTTTATGAAATTTCTAAAATTTCATGAAATTCACCTCACAAAATTTCATGAAATTCACCTCACGGCGAAACGATCGTTCTGAGAATGGCCGATGTTTAAGATGTGAATTTCCATCCAGATTTTTAGATATGAATTTAGATATAAACAATTAATTTTTTTCCCTCCCTGAGCAGCAGCACAGCCTGGGGCATACCGTGAAGGGCAGCAGACATTCCTGCTGGGGCTGCACCACGTAGAGGCTGAGCAGGGGCACCCTGCAGGGCCCTGCCAGGCCACAGGCCAGGCCCAGGACGTTCTCCAGGGCCTCACAGAGCATGGAGCAGGTGCTGGTCCAGCCTGGCCAGGTGGCATCCACCACCAGGAGGTTCACAGATAAAAGATGACCCTCCTTCTTTTAGATTTTATGAAATTTATAAAATTCCATGAAATTCACCTCACAAAATTTAATGAAATTCACCTCACGACGAAACGATCGTTCTGAGAACGGCCGATTTTTATGACGTGAATTTCCATCCAGATTTTTAGATATTAATTTAGATATAAACAATTAATTTTTTTCCCTCCCTGAGCAGCAGCACAGCCTGGGGCATACCGTGAAGGGCAGCAGACATTCCTGCTGGGGCTGCACCACGTAGAGGCTGAGCAGGGGCACCCTGCAGGGCCCTGCCAGGCCGCAGGCCAGGCCCAGGATGTTCTCCAGAGCCTGGCAGAGCACGGAGCAGGTGCTGGCCCAGCCTGCCCAGGTGGCATCCACCACCAGGAGCTGGGATGGCTGCTGGCTGGGGGCTTTGGCAGCAGGGAAAGCTCTCCGTGCTTCTGAAGGGAATTTTCTGGAATTCATGGCTTCTGCACGTGGGTGTTGCGTGCACGGTGATGCATCTGAATGGGAGAAATGAATAAAGAACAGCAATGAGTGAGGGTCTCTCTTAGAAACCTGATAAAATTACTGAGAATTTCATTACTGAGAATTTCATTATTGAGAGTTTCAGATTTTCTGTGCTAACAACACTGACCCCCAAGAGAACACTGCATTTGACCTGAGGCCGTAGAGAAAACTTGCAAAATTAAATGATAGAACAAAAATTATGAGTGTATAGCTTAAATAAAAGTGTGTAATAACACATAGTTGAAAACCTGAGGTTTACAGTTTTAGAATATATAACAAAAAATTTTTAAGGCAGAAGCTGGTCCTTCTTCACAGATTTAAGTAGTATTGTGAAATTAGATAAAAAGTCCACATTGCAAGCCACAAGTAGTGAGTTATTAAGTAAAAAATTAAAAGTGTGTAGTTTAAATAAAAGTGTATAATATAACTTCAGATACTTAAGTGATTGCAATTTTCTCCCCTCCCCATCACAAGCATTTTTTTAATGCAGAGTAAGTTGAATTTTTGTTTCCTTTTCTCAGTATCAGACCAAAACTGGGTGGTGGGAATCATCTATTGCTGCTGTCTTTGGAAATACCTTTAGGATAGACTGTATAAATGAAAAAAAAAAATATAAAATTTCCATTCAGCTTTCAAGGGAGAAGGCCAAGTTTAGTCTATTTGAACTATAATTAATGTACAAGTCCCTTCTTACAGAGACTCAGTGATCACAAGTGGAAAGCACAGAGCACAAAACCTGTAGATGTTCCCCCAGTGAACCTCTCAATCCATTTCACATAGTAAAAACCTTAAAGTTTAAAATCTTAAAATATAATATATATAAATAAAAGTTTTAGAAGAAAAACTAGTCCTTCTTCTTCACCTTCTTTCCCCTCTTCTTCTTTATGAGTTTAAACAATATTTTGTAATTAGATAAAAAAATCCACACCATAAACCACAAGTAGTTATTAAGTTAAAAGTAAAAATAATTTAAGTGTCATTTCTTAATTAAACAGTTTACCCAAAATACTATAAAACTCAGTTTGTAAAACTGTAATAGAAATAAAATCTAACATCTAAATCCAAATTCTGCACTGGCCAGGAGGTTGCACCCAAAGCCCAGGGAGAACATCCCTGTTCCTTCACCCCCAGCAGGACAAGACAAGGAGCTGGAAAAGCCAAAGGAGGCCAGCAGGATGCAGCTGGAAAATCCTGCACATCCATGAATTTTACTTTGTGGCTGAAATTTACATGATTTTAAAAAAAAATTTATTTATTTTTACTTTGTGAGTGTGAAAAACCATTTTTTGTCCTTCAGAGTGTCAAACACCTGGGATGAGCTTCTCCAGAGACCTTGAATTTTATATTTGCTTCCCACTCCTATCTCCCTTCAACCTTAAGCACAAGAGGATTTTCCTGTTAATTTTTTTTTTACTTCATGAGCAAAAAGCTTTTCTAAAAATCCTCTCTTCACTAAATCCATACAAATCACTCAGTCTGTTTGTAAAAATACAGGAAATTCTTCAAAAATGAAAAGCATTGGTATAACTGCACACATCTTGTTATAAACTTTTATATTTTTTTTTCTCCCTACAGTTTTGTTCCCAGCAGAATTAGAAAAAGTTTTTGGAAGGATTTGCACAGTTGGGCTCTGGCCTGTCATTTGTGGGGTGTGTTCAGCTCACACAAACAGCTCTTTTATGGTCTCCAAGGAGACAAGATACTGCATTTCCTACAGCCTCCAGCACTTTGGAGTAAGAATTTCTGTAAGGCTTGGGAAGAGCAAGAAATGAGTTTTTATCTGGCTGAAGAATCATCAGGGAAAAAAAAATTAAATCTGAATTTCTAGGATTCCTTAGGCTGCCTGTCAGTGCAGGCGAAACAAGAGTGATCACAGCCTGGGTTTCAAAAATGGGATTAACATTTCAGAGCTGATGAAAATGTTATAAATACAGATATAAATAATGTAGGTATCTTTCTTTGATTAGTGCTGGTATAATTTGATTGTCAAATGCAAAAACTGCCAGATATCACTTTAATCAGTGTCTCTCCTAAAGCTTTTCAATTTCCAGCAGAGTTTACTCAATTACTTCACTGGATCTGGGAATGGATTTGTCTGTCTGAATTTTTTCTGCTGAGGTTTCAGTGCTGCTGAACTCTGCAAGGCCCCAGAGCTTCCTCAAACAGGGAAACAAAACCCATCCTGTCAGAAATCCACAAGAGCTGAGCCTTAGCATTGGTGTCAGAGAGGAAAATGAGTTTTGATGCTGAAGCAAACAGAGTTTTCCTAATTTTGAATGAATTCTCTCATTCTTGGCTCTCTACTTATTTGTATTTCCAAATTATTACTGCAGAGCTGCTGCTCATTCTCCATCTACATTTATTCCTGTGCAGAGCCCTAAATGAGAGCAGTATTTGTTCTTACTGTCTTAGAGCTCTGTATTTAAAATTTGTGTGGATGTGGCACTGAGGAACATGCTTAATGGTGGATTATTAAGGACTATGCTTATTTTAAATTGGTTTTGTTAAAATAGATCTCTCACCAGCTCCTTACCAACTAACTTTAATTTCTTCATAATTGTGGTGTCTTATTAATCTCTGCTTAGCAATATTTAAATGCATCTCTCTACAATATTTGACAATATTTGACCTCTTTTATAGCTCTGTTGAGGCTGGAGAATGAAGGAATTCTGTGGTAAAATGACATTTTCATTTAGGTATTGGGTGGACTGACAGAGCCCATCCCAAGGGATTCTCCACAATTCCATGAGAATTGGGTAAACTCTGAGTTCTGGCAGCTGATTTGACATTAAATTATTGCTCAATAAAGCAGAACTCTCCAGGTGTCAGGGCTGGTGATGTGCATTTTGCTCAATGCAAGGAGACACAAATTGTGCAGAACTAGAAAGAAGCAGAAAGGAAATTTCTTTATAGTGAGTGATTTGTGACTGCTGAAGACATTCTGCAGCTGCACATCATCCTATGTGCTTGGTTTGTTATAAAAACAAAATTATTAAATAATATCCAGGTCTAAAAAGACATAGCACCAAAGCCACTGGTTAAAGAGGATTGAGGAAAATTGGTTTTAAAATGTGCCATTTTCAAAGTTAGCTTCAAACCCTTGGGAAACAGGAATATTCTTATGTGGAAAATAAATCAAGCTGCATAAATGAGGATTTTCTAAAGAATAAACTGGCTGTGCAGTGTGGATGGCCTCTGGTGTGAACAGCTTTTTCCACCTAGCCTAGAAAGGAAGGTATTTATTTAAAAAGGTCAGGATGAACAGAAGAATAAAGAGTTCTCAGAAAATCAATCTACTGAAAACAAAATTATTCCAGACCTTATGTAATAGAAGATATTATGTGTTCCTCTATTCATCAGTGCTATAATCAATCATAAATAAATGGCTTTAGGCTTGTGCTTTGATTGACATAAAATCATCAAACCTTAGCAAGAATTGTCACTTCATATTAGTGTTAAAATCACTCATTATAACCTTTATAAGTTCTTGGGTTTTTCTTCTCAAAAGAAGAGGAACTATAACATTATAGGAGTTTAGAAAAAAGGCATTTTTAAATCCTGAATCACTAAAAATGAGAATGAAATCTAAAGAGAGCAGCAGAGCAAGGACAAACTTCTGCAGAATTCCCAGGTGGAATTTTATGGAAAAGCAACCAACTCAAACCCCACCAGGAGAGCTGGGCTATCAGGATGCTTGAGTGACAGGCTGGAATTGCCAGAATTCAATTTTTAGGAACTGTAATAACTCAGTGATCAGATTATGGGCATGGATAACAAAGCCTCCCGGGGCAGCTGCTCCATCTTCCCTGGCATCTTGATTAGGAACAAGGGCTGACACCTCATCAACAAACACACTGAAACCTGAGAAAAACCTGCATAATTCATGGGCAGGGTAAAAATCTGCACAATTCATGGGCAGGATAAAAATCTGCATAAATCATGGGCAGGGTAAAAATCTGCATGAATAATGGGCAGGGTAAAAACCTGCATGAATAATGGGCAGGGTAAAAATCTGGATACATCATGGGCAGGGTAAAAATCTGCATAATTCGTGGGCAGGGTAAAAATCTGCATAAATTATGGGCAGGGTAAAGATCTGGATAAATCATGGGCAGGGTAAAAATCTGCATGAATAATGGACAGGGTAAAAAACTGCATAATTCATGGGCAGGGTAAAAACCTGCATAATTCATGGGCAGGGTAAAAATCTGGATAAATCATGGGCAGGGTAAAAACCTGCATAATTCATGGGCAGGGTAAAAATCTGCATAAATCATGGGCAGGGTAAAAATCTGCACAATTCATGGGCAGGGTAAAAATCTGCACAATTCATGGGCAGAATAAAAACCTGCATAAATCATGGGCAGGATAAAAATCTGCATGAATAATGGGCAGGGTATAAATCTGGATAAATCATGGGCAGGGTAAAAATCTGCACAATTCATGGGCAGAATAAAAACCTGCATAAATCATGGGCAGGGTAAAAATCTGGATAAATCATGGGCAGGGTAAAAATCTGCACAATTCATGGGCAGGGTAAAAATCTGCATAAATCATGGGCAGGGTAAAGATCTGGATAAATCATGGGCAGGGTAAAAATCTGGATAAATAATGGGCAGGATAAAAATCTGCATAAATCATGGGCAGGATAAAAATCTGGATAAATCATGGGCAGGGTAAAAACCTGCATAAATCATGGGCAGGATAAAAATCTGCATAATTCATGGGCAGGGTAAAAATCTGGATAAATCATGGGCAGGGTAAAAATCTGCATAATTCATGGGCAGGGTAAAAATCTGGATAAATCATGGGCAGGGTAAAAATCTGCACAATTCATGGGCAGAATAAAAACCTGCATAAATCATGGGCAGGATAAAAATCTGCATAATTCATGGGCAGGGTGTGCTGCAGGCAGGGAATCACCACTGAGGCTGCAGGGAAAATCCTGGGATACACCCAGTGCTGGAATTGTCCTCCATGGCTCCTACAGCCTCAACTCTTCTACCCTGGATGTGACCTCAGAGTGTAAAGTTTCAATCTCACTGTGATATTTTCGTATTTCCTGTACTGTTTTGGGGTTGTTTTGTTTAAAGTTTTAGGTAGCAACAGTCCCTCAGTGGTGGCTGGATCCTGGGAGCAAGGGGAGGCAGGATTTGTCCCCAGGGATCCTGTGGTGTGTCCCACCTGGAACAGCAGGATGTGCCCAGGTGGCTCTGGCTCTTGAGGCCTCTGCAGGGACTGGGAGAGCTGGACTGGGCTATACTGGGACTGGGAGAGCTGGACTGGGCTGTACTGGGACTGGGACAGCTGGACTGGGCTGTACTGGGACTGGGACAGCTGGACAGGGATAGAGACACCAGTACTGGGCTGTATTGGGGTTGGGACACCTGTACTGGGATTGGGAAAGCTTGACAGGGACTGGGAAAGTTGTACTGGGCTGTACTGGGACTGGGACAGCTCTACAGGGATCAGGACACCTGTACTCAGGTTGGGACAGCTGTACTGGGCTGTACTGGGATTGAGACACCTCTATTGGGATGTACTGGGACTGGGACACTTGTACTGGGCTGTACTGGGACTGGGACAGCTCTACAGGGGTCAGGAAGCTGTACTGGACTCTACAGGGATTGGGACACCTGTACTGGGCTGTACTGGGGTTGGAACACTTGTACCAGGCTGTGCTAGGATTAGGACAGCTGTACTGGGCTGTATTGGGATTGGAAATCCTGTATTGGGATTGGGACACCTGTACTGGGCTGTATTGGGATTGGAACACCTGTACTAGGATTGGAACACCTGTACTAGGATTAGGACACCTGTACTGGTCGGTGCTGGGATTCGGACAGCTGTACTGGGAATAGGACACCTGTACTGGGCTGTATTGGGATTGGAACACCTGTACTGGGATTGGAACACCTATACTGGGATTGGGACACCTGTACTGGGATTGGGACACCTGTACTGGGATTAGGACACCTGTACTGGGATTGGGACACCTATACTGGGATTAGGACATCTGTACTGGTCTGTACTGGGATTAGGACAGCCGTGTGTGCCTGAAGGGTGGCCAAGCCCTCAGGGGTGTCAGGGCAGGCCAGCAGCTCTGCTGGGATCCCTCACACCCCATCCTGTGTTTCCCAGACATTTCTCCCTGCTGCCATCCATTCCTCCCTGCACGGGGCGCTGTGGGAAGGACGGATGGGGAGGGAAGCACCAGGTCCAGCTTTTCCCCCAGCCTGGGGCCTTGCTGGAGCATTTTGGTGCTGCAATTAAAGCAAAACCAGGAATAAACTCCTCTGCCTGATCTCTGTTTTGTAAGGTGCACCTTTCATCCCTGAACTGGGTTTTCCCCCACATTTTCCTTCAAGTTTGCTCCACACCAACAGGGCCCGAGGCTGCTGCCCTTGGATGTCTTAATTGCATTTACAGAGGAAATGAGGACTAATTATTAACTTCCCACGGAGCAACTCCCACGGGAGGTGGATGTTTTTCACTTCCCAGCTCCCAAATACCCTCACAAGGGTTTCCCAGAGGAATTTGGGACAGAATTCCCTAGGCAAATTTGGGACCGAATTTCCCTGAGGAATTTTTGATAGAATTTCCTGGAGGAATTTGGGACCGAATTTCCGTGAGGGATTCAGGACTGAATTTCCCTGAGAGATTTGGGACAGATTTTCCCTGAGGGACTTGGGACAGAATTTCCCTGAGGAGATAGGGGCAGAATTTCCCTGAGGGATTTGGGACCAAATTTTCCTGAGGGATTGGGGCTGGATTTTCCCTGAGGGATTTGGGACGGAATTTCCCTGAGGGATTTGGGTCAGAATTTTCCTGAGGGATTCAGGACCGAATTTCCCTGAGGGATTCAGGACTGAATTTCCATGAGGAATTTGAGATGGGATTTCCCTGAGGAATTCAGGACTGAATTTCCATGAGGAATTTGAGATGGGATTTCCCTGAGGAATTCAGGACCGAATTTCCCTGAGGGATTTGGGGCACAATTTCCCTTAGGAATTCAGGACTGAATTTCCCTGAGGAATTCGGGACAGAATTTCCCTGAGGAATTCAGGACCGAATTTCCCTGAGGGATTTGGGACTGAATTTCCCTGAAGGATTTGGGGCACAATTTCTCTTAGGAATTCAGGACTGAATTTCCCTGCGGAATTCAGGACAGAATTTCCCGTAGGAATTCAGGACTGAATTTCCCTGAGGAATTCGGGACAGAATTTCCCTGAAGGAATTCAGGACCGAATTTCCCTGAGGGATTTGGGGCACAGTTTCCCTGAGGAATTCGGGACTGAATTTCCCTGAAGGATTTGGGGCACAATTTCTCTTAGGAATTGAGGACCGAATTTCCCTGAGGAATTCGGGACAGAATTTCCCATAGGAATTCAGGACCGAATTTCCCTGAAGAATTTGGGGCACAGTTTCCCTGAGGAATTCGGGACTGAATTTCCCTGAGGAATTCAGGACCGAATTTCCCTGAGGGATTTGGGGCACAGTTTCCCTGAGGAATTCGGGACTTAATTTCCCTGAAGAATTTGGGGCACAATTTCTCTTAGGAATTCAGGACTGAATTTCCCTGAGGAATTCGGGACAGAATTTCCCTGAAGGAATTCAGGACCGAATTTCCCTGAGGAATTTGGGACTGAATTTCCCTGAGGAATTTGGGACGGGATTTCCCTGAGGAATTCAGGACCGAATTTCCCTGAGGGATCTGGGACTGATTTTCCCTGAGGGGTTCAGGGCCGAGGCTCCTTTCCCGCCGCCGTGTCCGCGGCCGGGCCAGGCCCTGCCCGGTGTTCCCGATCCCGGCTCATCCCGGGGCTGTTCCCGTGGGATTGCCGCCATTGGGGTTCGGACCCACCTGGGCGGGGCCGTTTTCCCGGTCCTGGCCCAATCCCGGTTAAATCCCGGGTAAATCCAGGGTGGATCCCGGCCGGACGGGGCCTCCGCGCATGCGCAGCGAGGGCTTCCCGCAATCCTCAATTTGAGCTGCTCGGGAGAACCGGGATCGCTCTCCTTCCCCAAAAATCGCATTTTGTGACCTTCCCAGCCCATTCAGCACTGGTTGAATTGTTTTCGCTTTCACCATCCCATCACTCAAACGTTAATTTTGTCGAAATTAACCCCGGCGAGCCTCAGTTAAAGCCAGAGGGAGATGGAATATTGGACATATGGGATGGAATATTGGACATCTGGAATTGGAAATTCATGGCTCTTCAAGGAGTCTGGAGGGACCAGAAGATGCAGAAGGGATTAAGGGATGGAAAGTTGGAAAATTCGCTTTTGAGAAAAAGATGATTAAATGTTGGAACCCTGGTTACTGAGAATTTTAGACTTTCTCTGCTGACAGGCACTGACCCCTAAGAGAACACTGCATTTAACATAAAGCGTAGAGAAAGCTTCCAAAATTAAGTTATAGAAATAAGATTGTGAGTGTATAGTTAAAATAAAAGTGTGTAATACCACACAGTAGAAAACCTAAAGTTTGAAGTTTTAGAATATATATATATATATAAATTTTAAGGCAGAACCTGATCCTTCTATCACCTTATTCTTTAAAGATTTATGTAGTATTGTGTAATTAAATAAAAAGTCCACATTGATAGCCATAAGTAGTTAGTTGTTAAGTTGAAAATAAAAATAATTTAAGTGTAATTTCTTAATTTCTTAAAAATCCCTCCTTGAAGGGTAACTGGGTATTTTGGAGATAAAAAATTAATGGCATCAGCTTGCAGCTGTGCCAGTTCAATGACTGCAAAAGGAAATCCAGGATTTCTCTAGAGGGAATGTTTTTGCTGGGTTTATGTAAACAAATTTTTACTGTAAATAGAATTATTGAGATTCGGGGTTGTTTTTCCTGTTTACTCTTTACATTTTCATTCTTAACTTCCAGCTCCATTGTGGCATGAGGGAAAGGATGAGTAAGGAATCAATGGGGGCAGGTGGACACTCACAAAAAAGGAGTTTACAGCCTCAAAAATGCCTGAAAACTCACTGGGAGTGTGTGTGTGCATGTGTAAATACTAAAACTTTTTAAGTTCCTCATCTTTATAAATTTATATACATTTATATATATTTATATACTGACAAAATAGATATATTTATAAAAAAAGTTACATTTAAAATATACTTATGTATTGAGAAATAGATAATATAATTATATATATGATATATATTTTATACATCATATATATGATATATATCTCATATATATGATCTATAAAATATAATTATATCTATAATGTATCCGTTATATCTATTGTAGGTATAATTATATATATAATAGAGTAGAATATATGTAATTATACATATAATAGATATAATTATATATATTATGGTATATATAATTATAGATATTATAGATATAGTTATATATAATATATATGTTATATATATTGACAAATACATATAAATATTAAAATATTTTTATACAAATATAAATAAATAAATATAAACATGCATACATACACATACACACAAATGTATATATATGTCAATATTTACATATTGACAAAATTAATATAGGTAAAAATTGCTTTAAAAACAAAAACCATGTCTGCCGTCTGATATACAGGATTTTAGCACATAAGAAAGCTCTGGCTATAAAAGCATAGGGTTTGAAAGGGTAAATATAACTTCAGTATTTATAAATTAAAATAATAAAAAGTAAGAAAAGTAAGTCCGGGACGGCGGCTTTACTTCAGTCGCTGCTGCCACCACGCGGTGACGATGAGGAACTGCAGCCCACCATGACTCAGTGGTACTACAATAAAAATAAACCCCAAAACCACACAAAACCCCTCCGAATCGAACAAAAAGCGAACAAAAAACCCCCAAAATCCACCAAAATCCTCAAAAAAAGCGGAATTCCCGTAATTAAAAGTTGGATGAAACAAAGCGACTTGCGCATGCGCAGTGGCCTTCCCTGCTGAGTGCTGCCGCCCTGTGGCGAATACCCGGTACTGCAAGGGGGCATTGTGTCCCGTTTCTAGCGAATTTTAGGGAATAAAATGAACATTTCGGGGATAAAATGAACATTTTTGGGATAAAATCTGAGTTCCCTGCGCTCTAGAAAATGAAAACTTTGATGTGAAATTGAGGAGATTAAAAGGTGATATTTTAGGGGGTAAAACTGAGGTTGTCACTAGGGGATAAGTAGGGAAAGTTTGAGGGATAAAACCTGTAAGGGATGGAATGAATTTTTTTTTGGGGGGAGGATGTGAGGTAAACTACAGGGGACAGGGTTTTAAAATATTGAAAAAATGTTTGTTTTAAAATGTTTAAAACCAAAACATTTTGTTTTTAAAATGTGAGGTAATATATAGGGGACAGGCATCAGTGAATTGATCAGGGACTCAGGGGTGATATTTCAGACAAAGACTGAAATTTAGAAATATGCTGATATTAACTTTTTAATAAATTTATTTAAACCAAGCATCTGAAAACACTCCACAGAAGGCTGCAAAACCTGGAAATCGGGATAAATTGTGACATCATTTCCTGGTTCTGTAATTAGGAAATTGCTCAGGTGTACACAGAATAATTTTTTATATCCTTCAGCTCTCCTGGTTGAGGTAAAATCATCATTTGAGGTAAAATCATCACTCTCCTCCCTCCCTTCCATAATTCCAGGGCCAGTATTTATTATTTTATAATAAATAAAATGCCCCTGTATTATTTTACAGGTGGAATTTCGAGAGGGAATTCTGGAGTGTGCTTGAGAATATATTTGAGCTCGTGGTTTTTGCTGCCTGACAAAAATCCTGAGCTGATTTTGGGATTTTTGGGGAGAAATACAACAGGAAAAGTTCCTTGGATGGCAGAAATGAGACAGGATGGATCAGCCCTGGGATGTTTTAGCCTTGAAAATGGAAATATTCTTTGGATATTCCAAATATTTACTATAATGTTAGAAAAAAACAGAAATAAGCACTGGGAAATGGAGCCCTCGACTCCTGCAGTTCTGTGTCTGGTCTTGAGCAAGGAAATTTTTGCAATTTTCAGGTTTTCCAGCCGGTGTCACTCCTATTATATATAATTTATCTATATAATTTATATAGATAAAAATTATCTAGATCTATTAATTAACTAATCAATTAATTAATTAATTAATTAATTTAGATAATTTATATATATATAAAAATTATATGTCGAATTATATATATAGTATATATTATAAATAACGAAAATATTTATTTACTCATTTATTTATTAATTTTAAATATTTTAATTTTTTTTCATTTTTAATTCGTTTATGTTCTTTAAATTTTTATTTATTTTTACATATATTTTTACATATATTAAATTTATTTTTATTTATATATTTTATAGAGATATTTTCTCATAATATCATGTCATATAATATCATGTCATATCATATCATATCATATCATATCATATCATATCATATCAATTATGTCTAATCTATATAATATAATATAATATAATATAATATAATATAATATAATATAATATAATGTAATGTAATGTAATGTAATGTAATATAATATAATATAATATAATATAATATAATATAATATAATATATATTATATATATGATATATATTATATATATATCATATATATTATATTATATTATATTATATATATTATATATATCATATATATTATATTATATTATATTATATTATATTATATTATATTATATTATATTATATTATATATACTGTATATAATATTTAATATTTAATATATACCATATTTTTGTATATTACAATATATATGCAAAAATATTGTAATATATGCAATAAAATATATTGCATATATTACAATCATAATTGCAATGAAATATTGCAATTTTTACATATGTCATATATATGACATATATAATGTATGTATATACATATATATGTAATATAATATATAATATATAATATATAATATATAATATATAATATATATTATATAATATATTATACATAATATATTATATAATATCTAAATATTATATATTAATATCATATACTAATATATATGATATGTATTTAATATCTAGTTTTAAAAATAACTTAGTTTTTCTAACCAATTCCATAATTTTATAACCTTTTATAATCCAAAATATTTTGGGGGTAATTTCCCCACTTTGTTCCCACAGCAAACTTGCTAAATTAAATTTAAATATTGTTTATTAAATATTTGTATTGTTTATTAATTATTGTTTGGACAATTTATTTGTAAATTGTCTAATATATAATATATAATATAATATCAATTATGTCTAATATATAATATATAATATAATATAATATAATATAATATAATATAATATAATATAATATAATATAATATATATATAGTGTATAAAATATTTAATATTTAATATATGCCATATTTTTATATATTACAATATATTTGCAATAAATTTTGTAATAGATGCAATAAAATATATTGCATATATTACAATCATAATTGCAATGAAATATTGCAATTTTTATATATGCAATATAGATGACATATATAATGTATGCCTATACATATATATGTAATATAATATGTAATATTTAATATATAATATATATTCGATAATATATTATACATAATATATTATATAATATCTAAATATTATATATTAATATCATATACTAATATATATGATATGTATTTAATGTCTAGTTTTAAAAATAACTTAGTTTTTCTAACCAATTCCATAATCTTATAACCTTTTATAATCCAAAATATTTTGGGGGTAATTTCCCCACTTTGTTCCCACAGCAAACTTGCTAAATTAAATTTAAATATTGTTTATTAAATATTTGTATTGTTTATTAATTATTGTTTGGACAATTTATTTGTAATTGTCCAAAAGCATTCTATGAAAATGAAATACAAATTGTTCATGAGTAATTTGGTTTTAAAACTAAATATTGAAAAAAACCCATAAAAATCACATTTATTTTAAAGAGAAATATTTGAATTTGTGCTGGAAAGTGCTGGAGGGGTTTGGTCACTCCTGGATTTGATCATTTCAGGTTTGGCTTTAGGTGAGGAGAACTTTTGGAGAATTCCTCCCCCTTTTCCTTGAAATTCCTCTGAGTGTTGTTCAAGGCCACAGGAAATTTCATGGAATGGAATAAAACAAATTAAAATGAAATGTCATGGAATTATATAAAATTAAATTTTGTGCAATGCAACAAAATAAAGCGAAATTTCATTTCATGAAAGGAAGGAAATTTCATTTCACTTCATGGAGTGAAATGCAATGCAAGGAAATTTTGTGGAATGGAATGGAATTTCAAAATTTCATTTCCTGAAAGGAAATCTCATTTTGTTTCATGGAATTAAATGAAATGAAAAGCAATTTCATGGAATGAAATGAAATTTTGTGGAGTGAAAGAAAATAAAATTTTTAGTGCCATTCTATTTAATGAAATGGAATGAAACTGTGTGGAATGAAGGGAAGTGAAACAGAATTTCTTGGAATGAAATGAAATTTTCTGGAATTAAGTGGAGTGAAATGAAGCGAAATGAAATTTTATGCAATGCAATGAAATTTTTTGAAACTAAATGAAGTGAAATGAAATGAAATGAAATGAAATGAAATGAAATGAAATGAAATGAAATTTTATGCAATGAAATTAAATGAAATTTTTTGAAACTAAATGAAGTGAAATGAAGTGAAATGAAATTTAATGCAATGAAATTAAATGACAATTTTTGAAAACTAAGTGAAGTGAAATGAAATTTAATGCAATGAAATTAAATGAAATTTTTGGAAACGAAATGAAGTGAAATGAAATGAAATGAAATTTTATGCAATGAAATTAAATGACAATTTTTGGAACTAAATGAAGTGAAATGAAATTTAATGCAATGAAATTAAATGACAATTTTTGGAACTAAATGAAGTGAAATGAAATTTAATGCAATGAAATTAAATGACAATTTTTGAAACTAAATGAAGTGAAATGAAGTTTTATGCAATGAAATTAAATGACAATTTTTGGAACTAAATGAAGTGAAATGAAATTTAATGAAATGAAATTAAATGACAATTTTTGGAACTAAATGAAGTGAAATGAAGTTTTATGAAATGAAATGAAATTTTTGGAAACTAAGTGAAGTGAAATGAAATGAAATTTAATGCAATGAAATTAAATGACAATTTTTGAAAACTAAATGAAGTGAAATGAAGTAAAATGAAGTTTTATGCAATAAAATGAAATCAAGTTTTTGGAAACTAAATGAAGTGAAATGAAGTGAAATGAAATTTAATGCAATGAAATTAAATGAATTTTTTTGAAACTAAGTGAAGTGAAATGAAGTTTTATGCAATGAAATTAAATGACAATTTTTGAAACTAAATGAAGTGAAATGAAATTTTATGCCATGAAATGAAATTTGGAAATGGGGCTGCCCTGCTTCTGCCTGGAGGGGAGGACTGAGTCTGAACCTTTCAGTTTAAAGCTGGATTTTGTCACTTTAGGACATGAAACAGGAAGATGTGGACGCGGGATTTTCTAAGGTAAAAAGAGAAAAGTTTAATTCTGACTCCAATATTTACAGATTTCCAAGGTGACAGTGGATTGCAGGGGGGCAGTGCCACCTGACAAACCAAATTTCTCCTCCTCCATAAAAGAATCCAAACAATCAGTTATTTACAGCAAGTGTGTGAGAAAGTTCCTTACAAGAATGTAAACATCAAAAAGCTTAGAAAAACTTAAAAAATCAGAGTGAGAGGGTTTAAAGGAGAAGAAATTCCTGATCCCATTAATTCATGTTCTGAATCACCCTGGGCCAGTGAAGGTGTCCCATGGGTGGGGTGGGACTGGGTGGGATTTGAGGTTTCTTCCATCCCCAAAATTCCCAGATTCTCTGCTGTGTCCATGCTTCCCTGCCCAAGTGATTTCATTATCCCTGTAGCTAATTAAGAGGCTGTTTGTGTCACTTTTATGCTCAGCCACAATTCACCTTTATGAATTGATTTTCCCTTCAATTTTGTGGCTGGCTGAGCTCTGATCCCATTAACTTCATGCTCTGGATCACCCTGGGCCAGTGAAGGTGTCCCTGCCATGGATGGGGTGGGACTGGGTGGGATTTGAGGTTTCTTCCATCCCAAAAATTCCCTAATTCTTTGCTGTGTCCATGCCTTCCCTGCCCAAGTGATTTCATTATCCCTGGTAATTAAGAGGCTTTTTTTGTCCACTTTTATGCTCAGCCACAATTCACCTTTTTAGTTGATTTTCCCTTCAATTTTTGTGGGCTGGCTGAGCTCTGATCCCATTAACTTCATGCTCTGGATCACCCTGGGCCAGTGAAGGTGTCCCTGCCCATGGGTGGGGGTGGGACTGGGTGGGATTTGAGGTTCTTCCATCCCCAAAATTCCAAACATTCCCTAATTCTCTGCTGTGTCCATGCTCCTTGCCCAATGATGAGTTCATTCCTGTAGCTAATTAAGAGGCTGTTTGTGTCACTTTTGTGCTCAGCACAGGCAATTCACATTTTTAGGTGATTTTCCCCTCATTTTTGTGTCTGGCTAATCCAGAGCAGCTCTGATCCCATTAAATTCATGCTCTGGATCACCCTGGGCCAGGGAAGGTGTCCCTGCCATGGGTGGGGTGGAACTGGGTGGGATTTGAGGTTTATTCCATCCCCAAAATTCCCAGATTCTCTGCTGTGTCCATGCCTCCCTGCCCAAGTGATTTCATTATCCTGTAGCTAATTTAGAGGGGTTTTTTTGTCACTTTTATGCTCAGCCACAATTCACCTTTTTAATTGATTTTCTCCTCATTTTTGTGTCTGGCTAATCCAGAGCAGCTCTGATCCCATTCACTTCATGCTCTGGATCACCCTGGGCCAGGGAAGGTGTCCCATGGATGGGGTGGGACTGGGTGGGATTTGAGGTTTCTTCCATCCCCAAAATTCCAAACATTCCCAGATTCTCTGCTGTGTCCATGCTTCCCATCCCAAGTAATTTCATTATCCCTGTAGCTAATTAAGAGGCTGATTGTGTCACTTTGTGTTCAGCCATAATTCACCTTTTTAGTTGATTTTTCCCTTCAATTTTTGTGCCTGGCTAATCCAGAACAGCTCTGATCCCATTAACTTCATGCTCTGAATCACCCTGGGCCAGTGAAGTTGTCCCATGGATGGGATGGAACTGGGTGGGATTTGAGGTTTCTTCCATCCCCAAAATTCCCAGATTCTCTGCTGTGTCCATGCTTCCCTGCCCAAGTGATTTCATTATCCCTGTAGCTAATTAATTAGCTACAGGAATAGCAGGAGGCTGTTTGTGTCACTTTTATGCTCAGCCACAATTCACCTTTTTAGTTGATTTTCCCTTCAATTTTTGTGGCTGGCTGAGCTCTGATCCCATTCACTTCATGCTCTGGATCACCCTGGGCCAGTGAAGGTGTCCCATGGATGGGATGGAACTGGGTGGGATTTGAGGTTTCTTCCATCCCCAAAATTCCCTAATTCTCTGCTGTGTCCATGCTTCCCTGCCCAAGTGATTTCATTATCCCTGTAGCTAATTAAGAGGCTTTTTTGTCACTTTTATGCTCAGCCACAATTCACCTTTTTAGTTGATTTTCCCTTCAATTTTTGTGCCTGGCTAATCCAGAACAGCTCTGATCCCATTAACTTCATGCTCTGGATCACCCTGGGCCAGGGAAGGTGTCCCTGCCTTGGGTGGAGTGAAACTGGGTGGGATTTGAGGTTTCTTCCATCCCCAAAATTCCCAGATTCTCTGCTGTGTCCATGCTTCCCATCCCAAGTAATTTCATTATTCCTGTAGCTAATTAATTAGCTACAGGAATAGCAGGAGGCTGTTTGTGTCACTTTTATGCTCAGCCACAATTCACCTTTTTAATTGATTTTCCCTTCAGTTTTGTGCCTGGCTGAGCTCTGATCCCATTCACTTCATGCTCTGGATCACCCTGGGCCAGTGAAGTTGTCCCATGGATGGGATGAAACTGGGTGGGATTTGAGGTTTATTCCATCCCCAAAATTCCCAGATTCTCTGCTGTGTCCATGCCTCCCTGCCCAAGTGATTTCATTATTTCTGTAGCTAATTAAGAGGGTTTTTTTTTGTCACTTTTATGCTCAGCCACAATTCACCTTTTTAATTGATTTTCTCCTCATTTTTGTGTCTGGCTAATCCAGAGCAGCTCTGATCCCATTCCCTTCATGCTCTGGATCACCCTGGGCCAGTGAAGTTGTCCCATGGATGGGGTAGAACTGGGTGGGATTTGAGGTTTTTTCCATCCCAAACATTCCCAGATTCTCTGCTGTGTCCATGCTTCCCATCCCAAGTGATTTCATTATCCCTGTAGCTAATTAAGAGGCTGTTTGTGTCACGTTTATGCTCAGCCACAATTCACCTTTATGAATTGATTTTCCCTTCAATTTTTGTGCCTGGCTAATCCAGAGCAGCTCTGATCCCATTAACTTCATGCTCTGAATCACCCTGGGCCAGGGAAGGTGTCCCTGCCTTGGGTGGAGTGAAACTGGGTGGGATTTGAGGTTTCTTCCATCCCCAAAATTCCCAGATTCTCTGCTGTGTCCATGCTTCCCATCCCAAGTAATTTCATTATTCCTGTAGCTAATTAATTAGCTACAGGAATAGCAGGAGGCTGTTTGTGTCACTTTTATGCTCAGCCACAATTCACCTTTTTAGTTGATTTTCCCTTCAATTTTTGTGGCTGGCTGAGCTCTGATCCCATTAACTTCATGCTCTGGATCACCCTGGGCCAGTGAAGGTGTCCCTGCCATGGATGGGGTGGGACTGGGTGGGATTTGAGGTTTCTTCCATCCCCAAAATTCCAAACATTCCCTAATTCTCTGCTGTGTCCATGCTTCCTTGCCCAATGATGATTTCATTATTCCTGTAGCTAATTAAGAGGCTGTTTGTGTCACTTTTGTGCTCAGCACAGGCAATTCACATTTTTAGGTGATTTTCCCCTCATTTTTGTGTCTGGCTAATCCAGAGCAGCTCTGATCCCATTAAATTCATGCTCTGGATCACCCTGGGCCAGGGAAGGTGTCCCTGCCATGGGTGGGGTGGAACTGGGTGGGATTTGAGGTTTCTTCCATCCCCAAAATTCCCAGATTCTCTGCTGTGTCCATGCTTCCCTGCCCAAGTGATTTCATTATCCCTGTAGCTAATTAAGAGGCTGATTGTGTCACTTTGTGTTCAGCCATAATTCACCTTTTTAGTTGATTTTTCCTTCAATTTTTGTGGCTGGCTGAGCTCTGATCCCATTAACTTCATGCTCTGGATCACCCTGGGCCAGTGAAGGTGTCCCTGCCATGGGTGGGGTGGGACTGGGTGGGATTTCAGGTTTCTTCCATCCCAAAAATTCCAAACATTCCCTAATTCTCTGCTGTGTCCATGCTTCCCTGCCCAAGTGATTTCATTATCCCTGTAGCTAATTAAGAGGATGATTGTGTCACTTTTATGCTCAGCCACAATTCACCTTTTTAGTTGATTTCCCCTCATTTTTGTGTCTGGCTAATCCAGAGCAGCTCTGATCCCATTCCCTTCATGCTCTGAATCCCCCTGGGCCAGTGAAGTTGTCCCATGGGTGGGGTGGGACTGGGTGGGATTTGAGGTTTCTTCCATCCCCAAAATTCCCAGATTCTCTGCTGTGTCCATGCTTCCCTGCCCAAGTGATTTCATTATTCCTGTAGCTAATTAAGAGGCTTTTTTTTTTTTTTTGTCACTCTTGTGCTCAGTCACAGCCAATTCACATTTTTAGTTGATTTTCCCCTCATTTTTGTGCCTGGCTAATCTCTGATCCCATTAACTTCATGCTCCATGTACCTGGGGAAGATAATGAAATTACACCAAGGGATTTAACCTACCCAGAATTAAATACTGGGAACTGCAGCTCTTCCTGTTGGAGGAAGCAGGAAATGAACAAGAAAACAAACAGAAAAATAAAGATATTAAAGATATTTATTTATTTTTAATTTTATTTATTTATACATATATTAAATTTATTTTTATTTATATATTTTATATAAATATTTATAGGCAGGTAGCACATTCCTGATTCTGCTTTAGTCCATGGAGCCTGGCTTAAGGATCACCCTGTGACCTTCAATATAATCATTCAATATAAGCATCAATATAATCAGAATTTCCTCAATGGTTTGTGCAAATCACATATTTCTTTATCACATAAATCACATATTCAATTTTCTACTGGGATATCAACATCCAGGGTTGTCCTGGGATAATCCTGGGGCCCAAGCTGTGCCTTCTATGGTGCTGTTCACAGGGGTCCCAGGATGAGGGAAGAGATGAAAATCTTGACTCCATGTTTCAGAAGGCTGATTTATTATTTTATGATATATATTATATTAAAAGAAAATTATATATTAAAACTAAACTAAAAGAATAGAAGAAATTATTTTTAATTTTATAAAGGAATGGAATGATAATAAAATCTTGTCACTGCTCACAGCCTCGACACAGGTGGCTGTCATTGGTCATCAAGTAAAACCAATTTCTCATGCTGGGTAAACAATTCTCTAAATCACATTCCAAGGCAGCAAAACATGGAGAAGCTGAAGCTTCTCAGCTTCTCATCTTCTCAGGAGAAAAGATCCTAATGAAAGGATTTTTCATAAAATATGTCTGTGGCAGCATTCATGGATGTTTTTGGAGGAGCAGTGACTTCTTTCCTGCCACCCCTAGAGACAGAATTCCAGGTGAGAGCAGAATCCCTGAAAGACCAGGAGGAATTTTGTTCATCCTCTGAGACAAGGACTTTGCACATTCCAGGAATTTATAATTTACCATGGAGAGAAATTCTGGCTCTCCTCCCATGGTCCTGGGCTCTGCTTTGAGCAGCCCGTGCAGCCTCTGACCCTGACCAGGATCCTGATTTATGGGATCATGTGAGTCCCCTGATTTACAGAGCATCTGGCTGGGATCTCCTTACCAACCCTGCTGCTCAGGGCTGCCTTCACACTGAATTTACCAGCCTGGGGTCAGCTGGCTCCAATAAATGGCACAGGGTCTTGAAATCACAGTCAAACATCATGGATGGGTGGATGATGGATGGATGGATGGATGGATGGATGGATGGATGGATGGATGATGGATGGATGATGGATGGATGGATGGATGATGGATGGATGGGTGGATGGATGGATGGATGGATGGATGGATGGATGATGGATGGATGATGGATGGATGGATAAATGAATGAATAACTGGATGGATAACTGGATGGATAAGTGGATGGATAACTGGATGGATAACTGGATGGATAAATGGATTCACTCACTGCCTCCCTTCTTTTTGTGGTTATCCCACATTCATGCCTTTAAGAGCAACGCTCATAAAATAACAAATGCTGTCTCCACGTGGATGTAATTATAATCCAAGCATGAACACACAATTATGTGAAACTGCTTTCTTCAGCTTCCAAGCCCCAGGAGGGCAGCCTTGAGGTCTGAGTTTCACTGCTGATTCACTGTGTCTCGAGTGCCTGGCAGGTTGTTATTAATTTTAATGACTTGTGTTTTCCTGCACTGGTGCTGGCAGTGGTGAGCACAGCCTGCAGCAGTCTGGGTGTAATTGCTGAGCAGATCCTGGCAGCAGAGGAGGAGGGAAATACATGAGCAGATGACAAATCCAAGCAGAAAAAGCTGATTGAGCCTGGAGGAGGAAGCAGCTCTGTGAATCCTTTCTCTGTGAGTCCAAACCTCCCTTCCCAAATCACTCCAAGCCCCATCCAACCCAGCCTTGAGTGCTTCCAGGGGCATCCCTTTAATTTCTGTGCTCATTTCAGAGAAGGGATCTGAGCAATGGCCTCCAGCAGGTGAAATAACCCCTTAGGTTGATTTTTTGGGATCATCAGTGTTGGTTTTTATTCCTTCCTGTTGCTCCTGGCAGCTGGCACTGTCTCCTTGTCACCATACACTGCATTTAAAGCTTCTCCTGCAGGTTTGGGGCTCCCCATTTTGGTCAGAAATGTCATTTTTCCTGCAGTTTTCAAACAGTTGGGGATGACTCCTGTCATAAATGTCATGGTCACTCCCAGATATTCTGGGATAATACCTGGGATAATCTGGGAATTCCTGTTGCAGGCATGGAACATCCCTGAGTGGCCCTTCCAGGACAGAGAACCTCCAAAAGAGGACAAAAACCTCTTTTGCTCTGGTCTCCTTTCTGCCTCAGGCTGCATCTCCTGCTGCAGCTGAAAGCAAATTCCAGGTTTTGCCTGGATCTAGAGGAAAGGGACAGCAGGAGCAGCAAAGCTCAGCAGACCCAGAGGAAGAACCTGCTGCAATTAAAACCAGCACCATGTGGGGATATTTGCTCAGCAACAGCCACAGGAGGTGTGAAAAACGCCAATCACTTCTTTTTAGAATTAGTGTGTTAAATATAGTTTTAGGTTATAACAAAATGTTAAAATAGAAAAGATGCTATGTAAGATACTTTTTTTAAAAAGAGGAAAGAGGTGCTTGCACCGAGATAGCAGCCACAGGACACCTGAATCTTTCAGAGAAAAACAATTTATTGCTCCATTATCAGAAGAAACGAACTTCTTTCTGCCTCACTCAGCCCTGAAGAGCCGTCAGGATTCAGAGGAAGAAGCTGACACTGACCAGACAGAATCCTGTGTTTGAATGGAATTTATGCATCATGTATGAGGTGTATGAATATGCAACAGGCTGTTGTTTTTAAGGGTTAATCCTCTGTTAATGTGGGTCCTTTTTCGGGCTTATTTTGCCCAGAAAGAGCTACCCGGACTGTCCATAACTCTTTGTTTTTATTGCCTCATATTGTCCTAAATCCAAATTGTCCAAATTATGATTACTCTAATCATATTGCTATTTTTACAACAATTTTATTATCATTAAACTTTTAAAAATTTTTAAAAACCAACTGATTGTCGTTTTCCACATTTCCCGTATTTCCTTTCCGAGGATTCGCATCCTCCTCCTGGAGAGGCAGGAGCGGGCGGGCCGTGCCGGGGGAGCGCTCGCTAATGAGATCAGTGGTTTGTTTTTATTGAACGGGCTGCCGGAGGCCGTGCCGGAGCTGGAACACCCCGGGCCCCTTTGTTTCAGCTGTAAATTGCCATTTAACTCCACAGCTCCGCTCCCCCTTTGTTTCAGCTGTAAATTGCCATTTAACACCACAGCTCCGCTCCCCCTTTGTCTCAGCTGTAAATTGCCATTTAACTCCACAGCTCCGCTCCCATTGTTGGCCGGGTAAAGATGGAGCGAGGTAAAGGATGAAAAGCTGGGGGTGACACCAGGGAGAGAGGGAGACTGTCGGGATCATTGGTTTGTCAGAGTGACCCCGAGAAAAGTTCCAAAGTCTCTTTTCCCAGCCCGGCGCTTAAAGAAGGAATCAGAGCTCTTCATCTCTCGGTCTCAAGGTTATTTATTAATTCTTATCTAAAAAATTTTCTTTCTGCCCAGCAGAGATCTGCTCAGCAGGGCAGCCACAGGCACTCTGCCTGCCCCCGGGGTGGTGTTGTGTCTTTATACCACAAACTACGTGTACAATATTTACAATTATTCCCCAATACCCATCACCTGTGTTAGACAGTGAGCTTCTACTCTAAACCAATCTGTGAGTGCCAACATCACCACAGAAGATGGAGGCCAAGAAGAAGAAGGAGAAAGGCTGGACACACCCAGTTCCCTCCATCTTGCCTCCATAACCCCCCTGTACCAAAATCCCAAAATGCATAATTCACCCTGTGATAATTTCACTAATATTCTACTTAAACTCTTGTGGCTTGCTGATCTTCATAGAAGGTTGGTAATTTGCTCCACGGGCCATAATCAAACCCACAGAGGCATTTTGGGCTCTGTGCCAGGGTCTCTGAGCCCCCTGGCAGGGTCTTGGCTGCTCAGGACAGCCAGAGGGATGTCCTGGGTCCCGACAGGAGACGGGGTCAAAGCCAAGGGCAGAGCTGGGAGATCCCCCACGCCCTTCCCCTGACAATACAGCAATTTATTTCTGGTGGAAGACACTTTTAGATTCTAATTTTAGCTTCCTTTCAGCTGGTAAACAGGGAGTATTATCGCTCTGGCAAGAATAGGAATCGCGTTCAAACAGCCCCCGCTTGCAGATGATTTCAATCCGGTGTTCAGCCCTTCTTGCTCACGTTAATGTTTTACAGTTAGCAAAAGCAGCAGCAATCAAATCTCATTTTGTGTGAAAAATGTGTATTTTATGATTGGCTTTTAGCAAATATGAAAATGGATATTATATGTGTTATGTTAGAAAGTTATGCTGTATTAATTTTCTTTAGTAGTGTGTTAAATATAGTTTTAGGTTATAACAAAATGTTAAAATAGAAATTATGATTTGTAAAGTACTTTTTAAAGAGAGGACTCGCACTGAGATAGCAGCCACGGGACACCTGAATCTTTCAGAGAAAAACAATTTATTGCTCCATTATCAGAAGAGACAAACTTCCTGCCTTGCTCAGACCTGAAGATGCTGTCAGGATTCAGAGGAAGAAGTTGACACTGACCAGCCAGAATCCTGTGTTTGAATGGAATTTATGCATCATGGATGAGATGTATGAATATGCAACAGGCTGTTGCTTTTAAGGGTTAATCCTCTGTTAACGTGGGTCCTTTTTTGGGCTTATTTTGCCCAGAAAAAGGTGTCTGGACCGTCCCTAACTCTTTGTTTCTATTGTCTCATATTGTCCTAATCTAAATAATTATTACTCTAATTATATTCCTATTTTTATAACCATTTTATTATCATTAAACTTTTAAATTTTTAAAAACCAACTGATTGGCGTTTTTCACATTTTGCACCCCCAGCCCTTCCCTCGTTTTCTTGTGTTGCCAGCACAACAGGGAGGAGCAGGAAAAAATGAAGAGAGCATCAACACGAGGGGCTTTGTGGAGTTCCTGCAGATGCTCTCCGGGCAGCTTCACCCCCTCCTCCTTTTTTAGCTCTTGTCTTTCTTTTTCTCAGTGCCCTCCTCGGCTCCAAACCTCTCCCAGCTGGTGGGGAAAGAAGAGTTTGTCATCATTGTCCCCAGCTCTGTCCGTGTGGCTGCCGTGCCAGGCGAGCCCAGCGCTCCTCAGACAACAAAGAATATTTCACAGATATTTTGCAGGCAGCGTTTTGGCATTTTCTTTGCTCTGGAACAAGACTGGATCATTTCTAATTATCTGGGATTGTGAATTAAGTGTCTATTTTTGTGCAGGGAGACAGCAGATTTCCCTATTTATTATTATTTATTTTTTTAATCTTGGAAAACAGATTTTCCTTTGTCTATCCCAGAACAAAGAAACGTGAACACACGATTTAAACAGCGATGGGCTGAGCCCATCCCCAGGGGGAAGGCGCTGCCTTTAATGGGGTTACACGCAGCAGAAATAAATTTGGCCAGGAGTCTGCAATCACTGCCTGAATTAATGGAAAAAAGGGGTTCTTTGGAGCAGGCTGAATAGCCCAGCTGCAGCAATTATCTCCCCACTCAGCAGAATGACGGCAAAATTAGTTCCAGATATAAAACCAGGCAGCAGAGGCGAGACACCCACCGGGGATTTATTTCCCAGTTAAGGATACTGGAAGTTTCCTTTCTATCCATGTCTCCCATTAGGGATTTATTTCCCAGTTAAGTCACCCACCCAGGATTTATTTCCCAGTTAAGGACACTGGAGGTTCCCTTTCCATCCATGTCTCCCACTGGGGATTTATTTCCCAATTAAAGATTCTGGAGGTTCCCTTTCCTTCTGTATCACCCACCAGAGATTTATTTCCCAGTTTAGGACACTGGAGGTTTCCTTTCCACCCCTCATGGCTCTCTGGGGTTTCACAAGAAGCTGCACACCAGTTTCTGCAATTTCATTCCTTTTTTCCAGGGATTTGGCAAAGTTTTGTCCCAGATCACCTCCCTGTTCCCCAATTCCTCCCTTTAAATCTTCCCAGTGTGGCTGAGCCTGGTCGTGGTCGTCGCTGATGCTGCAGGGAGCAGCTCCTCACACCTACAGTGATTTACACAGATATTTCTCCATCTGTTGGGATTTTTATCCATTCCAGGTGGGTGATTTGGTTCCTGGGAAAAGCCAAATATGAGATTTTTTTGGCTGGACATGCCCCAGCCATGCTGAGCCCCTGAATCCCCCAGTGCTGAGCTGGTTCCTCAGTGTGGGCAGCAGGGGAAGGGGAATTGTGTCCCTGTGCCCTGCCCAGGTGAGACCTCACCTGCAGAGCTGCCCCAGGTCCAGCATCAGGAGGACTCGGAATTGCTGGAGCCAGCCCAGAGGAGGCCACAGAGCTGCTCCCAGGGCTGGAGCATTGGATGGTGGGCAAAAATAATGTTAAATAATTAAATATGAAATATAAATTTAAATTATAAATATATCATATAATATAATTAAAATAAATATAAAATACATAATGTAATTATGTATATTTTTCTATATAATGTATATATAATATATAATATATATACTATACATTATATATAATATATAAAATATCTATACTATATTATAGTTAAAATAAAACTATAATTAAAATGATAAGAGATATTAATAATATAGAAAATAGATATTATATATAAATTAAAAATATAATACAATTAAACATTATAATTGCTGGAGCCAGTCCAGAGGAGGCCACAGAGCCTCTCCCAGGGCTGGAGCATTGGATGGTGGGCAAAAATAATGTTAAATAATTAAATATGAAATATAAATTTAAATTATAAATATATCATATAATATAATTAAAATAAATATAAAATACATAATGTAATTATATGTATTTTTCTATATAATGTATATATAATATATAATATATATAGTATACATTATGTATAATATATGAAATATCTATACTATATTATAGTTAAAATAAAACTATAATTAAAATGATAAGAGATATTAATAATATATATGGATAGATATTATATATAAATAAAAAATATAATATAATTAAACATTATAATTGCTGGAGCCAGTGCAGAGGAGGCCACAGAGCTGCTCCCAGGGCTGGAGCATTGGATGGTGGGCAAAAAGAGACTGGTATATTCATTTTGTGGTTTTATTTTAAATATCTACAGGAAGGACATTTAAAAAAATTTGTAATAGCCTCAGTAATAGATAATATAATTATATATTAAAAATAAAAATATAATATAAATATATAATGTATATAATAGAAATACATAAAATAAAAATGTGTTAAATAATTAAATATGAAATATAAATTTAAATTATAAATATATAATATAATATAATATAATATAATATAATATAATATAATATAATATAATTTAAATAAATATAAAACACATCATGTAATTATATATATTTATATATATAATGTATATATAATATATAATATACATTATATATAATATATAAAATATCGATATTATATTATAGTTAAAATAAAACTATAATTAAAATGATAAGAGATATTAATAATATATATGGATAAATAAAAAAATATAATATAATTAAACACTATAATTGCTGGAGCCAGTGCAGAGGAGGCCACAGAGCTCCTCCAGGGCTGGAGCCCCTCTGCTCTGGGGGCAGGCTGGGAGAGCTGGGGGTGCTCACCTGGAGAAGGGAAAATTCCAGGGAAACCCCAAAGTCCCTAAAGGGGCTCCAGGAGATCTGGGGAGGGACTGGGGACAAGGGAAGGAGGGACAGGATTCAGGGAATGGCTCCCATTTCCAGAGGGCAGGGATGGATTGATAGTAGGGAGAAATTCTTCTCTGTGAGAAGAATTTTATACATATATAATAGATAAAATATTTATAATTATAATTAAAATAAAATTATCATTAAAATGATAAGATATCTTTTATGAAGAATATATATATGACATAGAAATAAAAATTATAATATAATTAAAAATTACAATAACCTCCCATTGAAGGAGGTTCAGAAGACTCTGGGAAGCAAACCCTGTGATTTATTTCAGGAGAGCTTTTTCCCCCCATCTCCTCCTGGTACTCGGAGGCACGCAGAGCTTTGAGTGGAATGAAAGCCTTGATTGCAGTTTGGATTGTGAGCCCTGCGCCCTCTGCGAGCGGCACTTTGTGCATTGTGTCCCGTGAATCCCCCAGCTGCTGCCACCGGGGGTCACACGGGGCTCCCGGGCACGGCTGGCACTGCCCCCGCCCCGAGCAAAGCTCCGAGGTGGGAAAATCCCTGGGGAAGGGATGGCCCAGCTGGCTCAGCGCTGAGTCACTCAGGTGTGGAAAACGCCAATCGCTTGTTTTTAAAATTTTATTAAGTTTTATAGTAATGAAGTGGTTATAAAATAGTAATATAATTAGAGTAATAATTATTTGGACAATTAGGATTAGGACAATATGAGACAATAAAAACAAAGAGTTACAGACAGTCCAGGTACCTCTTTCTAGGCAAAATAAGCCCAAAAAAGCACCTACGTTAACAGAGGATTAACCCTTAATAGCTTGTTGCATATTCATACAGCTCATACATGATGCATGAATTCCATTCCTCATCCCTGGGGAAGGGATGGCCCAGCTGGCTCAGCGCTGAGTTATTCAGGTGTGGAAAATGCCAATCGCTTGTTTTTAAAATTTTATTAAGTTTTATAGTAATGAAGTGGTTATAAATTAGTAATATATAATAATTTGGACAATTAGGATTAGGACAATATGAGACAATAGAAACAAAGAGTTACAGACAGTCCAGGTACCTCTTTCTAGGCAAAATAAGCCCAAAAAAGCACCCACGTTAACAGAGGATTAACCCTTAAAACAACAGCCTGATGCATATTCATACACCTTATCCATGATGCATAAATTCCATTCAAACACAGGATTCTGGCTGGTCAGTGCCAACTTCTTCCTTTTAATCCTGAAGGCTCTTCAGGGCTGAGTGAGGCAAGAAGAAGTTCATTTATCCTGATAATGGAGCAATAAATTCTCTTTTTCTGAAAGATTCAAGTGTCCTGTGGCTGCTATCTCAGTGCAAGTACCTCATTCCTCTCTTTAAAAAAAGTATCTTACGTAGCATCTTTTCTATTTTAACATTTTGTTATAACCTAAAACTATATTTAACACACTACTAAAGAAAATTAACTCGGCATAACTTTCTAACATAACACATATAATATTCATTTTCATATTTGCTAAAAGCCAATCATAAAATATGCATTTTCCACATCAGGGAACAGGAAATTGGCTGCCTCCATCCCACACTGCCCATCACAGTCACAGTGGGTGGCATCAGGTGACAGCCACAAGCCTGTGGCTCTGGGATATTTCAGGGGGTGGATGCTGTCTTTGGGGTGAAACACAAAAAGTCATCACTTGGACTGTCAGGTCTGAACTTCTTTTTGCCAGGGTTGGGATTAAATGTGTGAGATGGTATTTCTTGTTGGGGCTCAGATATTTGTTAGTTCTTATCTATGTCACAGTCTCACAAACCCTGAGTTCTACAGCACTTCATTCTAATAAACTAAAAATGCAGTCCCATCTCTCTCTCTACAAGGCTTTTTAAAGATAAACTGTCCAATGAAGAAATGACACCTAAATTATTTTTACTTTTAACCCAATAACCAACTACCAGTGCCTACAATGTGGACTTTTTTATCTAATTACATAAAACCACCCAAACCCATGGAGAAGAAGGTGAAGAAGAAGGAGCAGCTTCCACCCTAAAACCTCCATCTTGCTTTATATATCTATTACTATATTCTAAAACCTTAAACTGAGTTTTTCACCATGTGATATTACACATTTCTATTCAAACTCCACACCCACAATCCCAGTTCTATCATTCCATTTTGGAAGCTTCTCCACAGCCTCAGGTCAATGCAGTGTTCTCCTGGGCAGCACAGAAAATCTAAAATTCTCTGTAACCAACAATTTCTCAGCAAGCCCGCTCTGCCTTTTCCCAGCTGGCTGAGCTCTGGGAATCTCTCCGTGCCTGCTCAGAGAATATTTTAATCTCAGCTGCTGTTATTAGTATGATCACTGCTAATGGTAATCGATAAATTAAGGGCAATGGGATTCCCCGCTGAGACGTCGCTCTGCTGAGCCTCAGCCCTTTGCAAACACCCGCTGGGAGAGCCATTCCTGCTGGAATCGCTGTGGAGCCGCCCGGGATAGCCCTGGGCGAGACTGAGAGCTGTAAATCACCTTCTTGTAGAGGCTGGTGTTGGTTTAGTGCAAGGATAAAGAGCCCACAAAGGCTTTTGTGCTGCGGGTTAGAGTGGCACGATTCCTGCCCATGCCCGAGGGATGAGAAATCAGGGATGCTGTCCTTATCAGATCAATTTTTTTCTCTTGTGAAGAGCCCAATATCTTTGAATTTGGCCCATAGCGTGTGCCACAACATGGTGAGGTTGGCAAAGGTGAAATAATCTGAAATATTGCAGGTGACAAGGGACAGGATAAGAGGAAACAATCTCAGGTTGCTCCAGGGTGGGGTAGATTGGATATTAAGGAAAATTTCTTCATGGAAAGGGTTGTCCTGCCCTGGCATAGGCTGCCCAGAGGTGGAATCACCATTCTTGAGGGGATTTAAAAGCCAAAGGGATGTGACATTTGAGGACACGGTTTCAGGTTAAAAAGTGCTGAGTTAATTCTTGGACTTGGTGATTTTAGAGGTCTTTTCCAGCCTCAGTGATTCTATGATTTGATTCATCCCTCCCCAAGTGCTTCCTGCTTGTCCCACAGCACAGACCAGTGGCTCTCCCTGCAGTAATTCAGGGAAAAACCTGATGGGAGCCACCAAAAGGGGCTGGGATGAGGCAAGATTTGAAGTTTCTTGAGTCATGGAGAAGTAGCTCCAGCAAAGCCTGACCTCTCCAACACTCAGCACTCAGCAGAGAGCAGACAAAAAGCAGATTTTGGGCTCTCATTTCCTATGATATGGAGCCAAAACAGAGCTCACAGGAGCCTCTGCAGTTCTCCATGCCCCTGCTGTGGCTTCCAAGGAAGCTCTTCACAGTGGGGTCTTACTCCTACATCTCCCTTATGTTCTCTGAAGATTTTTATCTCATGAAACACAGCAAAGGCTGCTGGCCAATGCTGGAATGGATTTCTCTTGGATCCTCTCTTTTCCAGTAGTGATTTCCCCAGCACGTTAAGCAACAGGTTGGAACATTTCCCATTCCAGCTGTTCTAGTCGGGGAGAGAAGATTTTATTACTAACTCCAGATTTACAGCTCATTGCCCCTGTGTGCTTTCCCAAGCTGGGTGTTTCACAAGAATAATTGGGAAAGGGGAAGCTCTCCACTTGGGGAACTTTCCTTCCCAAGGCTTCATTAAATGAGCTGCTCTGTTTTCCTTGCCTGCAGCTGCGAAAGCGCCGCATGGCAGAGAATTGACCAAATCCAATGTTTTCCTGTGTGCATTCCCTCCCAAATCTCTGTAACTGCATATTTGATCTGCAGAGGATCTTTTTGTGGTGGTCTCCAGGCTGACCTGCTCGGAGCCAGCCATAAAATGAGTTGTGTTCCTCTAATTTGTCTTTGTAGCGGAGGGATGAGGCATCTCGCGAACATGGAGTGTTGCTGAATCCAATGTTTTCCCATGTGCATTCCCTCCCAAATCTCTGTAACTGCATATTTGATCTGTAGAGGGTCCTTTTGTGGTGGCCTCCAGGCTGACCTGCTCGGACCCAGCCATAAAATGATCCGTGTTCCTCTAATTTGTCTTAGTAATGGAGAGATGTGGCAGCTTGTGAGTGCAGAACGCTGCTGAATCTAATGTTTTTCGTGTGCATTCCCTCCCAAATTTCTGTCACTGCATATTTGATTTGCAGAGGATCCTTTTGTGGTGGTCTCCAGGCTGACCTACTCGAACCCAGCCATAAAATGATCCGTGTTCCTCTAATTTGTCTTGGTAGCAGAGGGACGCGGCATCTTGCGAGCATGGAGCACTGCCGAATCCAATGTTTTCCTGTGTGCATTCCCTCCCAAATCTCTGTAACTGCATATTTGATTTGCAGAGGATCTTTTTGTGGTGGCCTCCAGGCTGACCTGCTCAGACCCAGCCATAAAATGAGCTGTGTTCCTCTAATTTGTCTTGGTAGCGGAGGGACGTGGCGGCTCGCGGGCGTGGAACACTGCTGAATCCAATGTTTTCCTGTGTACATTCCCTCCCAAATCTCTGTAACTGCATTTTTGATCTGCAGAGGGTTTTTTTGTGGTGGCCTCCAGGCTGATCTGCTTGGAGCCAGCCATAAAATGATCCATGTTCCTCTAATTTGTCTTGGTAGTGGAGGGATGCAGCAGCTCGCGGGTGCGGAATGCTGCCATGCAGAGAGGCCTTGCTGAGAACATCCCAGTCTGCCTCTGGTAGAGCTCCAGGATCCATGCTGAGCATCAAATCCATGATTAAATGGCTCCAGGGGACACAATGCGTTCGTCCCCATCCATCACTGAACAAAACCTGGGAGCTGAGCCCGGCACGGTGCTCTGGCTGCTGGCTTTGTCCCAGTTTTGTCCCTGCTGGTTCCCACAGCCCCTCCACCAAGCTGTGAGCTCAGCCTTCCTCTCTCTGGAGAGAGGCAGGATGGAGGAGGAGATGGAGTGCTGCTGGTTGTAATTACCATCACCTTTGTTTTCATGGATGAGTGAAAATAGTTTAATTTCAATTTCCGCAGAGGGTGAAGGGAATCTCTGCTCGCCGTTTGTTGACCACACTCCTGGATTTCCACTGGGCAAGCCAAAAATCTGAAGGAAAAAAAAAACATCTTTCCAAGTGATCTCATTGTTGTTTCCTTCCCCTGGAGCCAACAAACAGAGTGCACAGTGAAGTGGTCAGCAAGGTACTGCTCCATCGGATATCCGGGAAACGCTGCAGGGACCCTGCTCAGGAGCTGCATTTTGCCCTGAACAAAGCTCAAAAAGGGATTGAGAGGCAGTGGTGACTCTGCAGGGTGGAAATCAGTGATGGAGCCTGAGGACATGAATGTTCTTTGGAGAAAAAGGAGGGATTCAGAGGATTTAGGTCTCTGATCCCACTGCAGCACCAGTGGTTCCCTCCCCTTGCAAAGGATGTGGGAAGCACTGGAATGAACATGGAGGTGGGTGGGAAGCTCTTGGAGATGAATCAGCAGCATGAAAATCCTGCTTAAATGAAATGCTGACAAAAGGAGATGAAAAGCTTAGATGGATTTTCCCTTCCTGACATGCCTGGCATTCTCTGCTCACATTTCTGAGACAGAAACCATTGCAAGCTGAAAACGGGGAGTCCAGGAAGGCAAAATTCCTGCTAAGGAGAAATTCTGGCTGATTTCTGGGAAAAATGGTGGGTGAAAGATGAAGGGAAATCCTCTTAGAGGGAAAAAGATTCTGAGGGTCTGTTTGGAAGAGGAAAGAAATTTTCATGTTCATGGCTCATTCATGACAAGGGCCTGGAATGCCAGGAGAAGGGGAATGGCAGAAGGGACATTTAGATGGAATATTGGGAAGAAATTGTTTGCTGTGAGGGTGGTGAGGCCCTGGCACAGGTTGCCTGGCTCTGCTCACAGCAGGGAGGTGGAACAAGATCATCTTTAAGGCATCTTCCAACCCAAACCATTCTGGAATCCTATGATCCATATCTTCACAGAAACCATAACAATTTCACAGCATGATGCAAGGGAGTTGCAGTGAACAGAAGCATCCTGGCCAATTCACTCTCTTAATCATCTCCTGTGATGCCTTAGGAGGAGCCCAGAGCTCTCCAGGACCACCAGCTGAGGAGCTCTGCCCAACATGGAGAAGCTTGGAGATGCTCTTCCCTTGCACATCCAGCCTTGGAAGCTGCTGCACTGCCTGAAGTCGCAGCCTCTCCCCAGCCCAACAGGCAGAGACTTGAGAGGGAGCTGGGGAGCTGCAAAATCTGCTGGTGGTGGCTTAAATCAGGTTTTAAGCAGTGAATCCTCAGGCAGTGTTGAGAGGAGGCTCCTGGAAGGGCAGCACAATGCAGGGAGGGATTTGAGCTCCGCAGGAAGCGGGATGGGAGAGGTGGGAAGTTGTTCCTGGAGATAAGGAGATGCAGGGGAGGCCACACAGCAAATGCTCTGGGGTCTGGCTTCCTCTACTCATCTGAGGCTCAAAAACTGGGGAAAAATGAGTCCAGGAGGTGGTGGCCACACACCTGGAATGCTGAGGGTGGTAGGTGGAGGTTTTGGGCAAGCAGTGGGAGAGGAGCTGATCCCAGGGAGATCTTTGAGGTTTGAGGTACCAGGGAGGGTCCCAGGGAGGTTTCAGTGTTTCCATCCTTGGATGGTTTCAGGAGCAAACTGAAAACAGCCCAGAGCAACCTGGTCTGACCATGGTCACTCATGGGTGACCCTGCTTTGAGAAGAAGGTTGGAGTAGAAATGTCCTGAGGTTCCTTCCAACCTGAATTTCCCTCTGATCCTAAACCATATCCAGACTGTTCCTTCTTTTGAAGAACCTTTGCAGAGCATCCAGGGTGTCAGGGAAGAGACACCAGCACACCCCTCCAGACAGAAATTTCCTGATTTTTTGCATCTCAAATGCCATGCTGGTAAATCTGACATGGCCAAACAAAATGGTCTTCAAGTGCCTTCCAACCCAAATTATTCCATGATCCTATAGCACCTGGAGATGTCCCAAAACATGTTAAAATGAAGAAGCCATGACATCAAATTATTCTTGAGGCAGTGGTTTGTTCCCCCATCAGGCAGCAAACATCTCTTTGCTCCATCCACTATTGGAAAAGCCAAAAAGAACTTCAGCAGTGAATTCCACCAGCACCAAATTCCCCCCTTGCACGGAGCCAGTTTGCAAAGAATTAAAAAAATTAAAGACTAAAAAATTAAAAAGAATTTAAAAATCCTTTCCTTTTCCTGGCCACCCTCAGCCCCCTCTATTTCTTAGCCAAACTCTTCATTTACAAAGAGCAGTGGCTATAACAAAACAAGTCTGGGTAACTCAGGGTCAGCACTGCTATTTTTTGAGACGTTTCCTGTTCTTGCAGGATCTTGGTGTGTTGTGTCTCCATCACCTCCTGCATCTCCACCCTGTGTTTGATGGGTGTGTGGTGCCAGATTCAGGGTGGTATAAACAAGCAGATCTCAGCTTGTTGAAGTCCTCACCCTTTTTTGTTTTCTTTGACCTGGGGGCTGCTTTTTTTTGTGGTAGGAATAAAACAATAATTTCAGGGCAGAGGAAATTTTAATATCTCTCCTCCTAAAATAGCACTAGAGAAGAATGAAGATCTTCTAGCCTGAAGAACTTGGATAGATGGAGTAGGAGGCTTTTTATAGCCATCATAATTTATTACTTAATTTTCCCTGCCCAGGTAAAAGTGGGAAACTTTTCAAACAGTCTCATTTTATTCCTTTCTCTTGCTATTCATAAATTTTTCAGTAAGAGCTCTGTAGGCAGCAAGTCCATTCTCTGAAAGAACATCCATTGCCTGGAGGGTGGACTCCTCTGAAACATTCATGGGATCCCATAAATACAACAGGATCCCATAAATCCAAGCGAAAAGGAAGAAAAACAGTTCTTAGGAAGCACAGCAAGAGACTGCTTTGTTTGTTTACCATGCAAGCAGAGCATAATTCATGTTTTCTCTCCAAGAAATTGGAATTATTTCCTTAAAAGTGCTGTTGCAGTAGGAAAATAGCTCCTTGATGCTACAGAAGGATAAGGAAAAAGCAAATTCAAAGCCCTAAAGGATGGATCCTGGGCTGAAAGTGGGATTTGTGAGTCATAAAGCTTTTCTGTTTGGATTTATTTGGAGCTGCTGACTCTGGGGTTATTTCTGGGGTTGCCTTTGCCCATCAGGGATGGAGATAGATCTTCCTGGGGTTCCACCATCCTGGGAAGTCCTGCAGGATGGCTCATGGATGGTTCCTTAGTGTGCACCAGGACATCAAAGCCATCCCACAGCCCACATTCCCAGCAGCCAACGTTTTCCATGGGGAAGGGTTGTGCAGGTCCCAGTGGGATGGGATGTACCAATCAATTTTTAAATAAAATTCATTCTCCAGCCTCACTGAGCGACCATCAGCCCAGGGTGAGAAGTTTAGGCATTCCTCATGGATAGGGGAATAAAGAAAAACCTCTCCAGGTGCCCATCTCAGGGTGAACAGCTAATTTTGGCCCCTCTGTGTGTACAGAATTGTTTTCCCCACCAGGGATTTGCTAAAAATAAACAGGTATCCAGGGAAGAGGGTGTGCAGGCAGCTGTCTCCATGGGGAGATGCCAGCCCTGAGGTACCCAAGCTGAAAACACGGCGAGGATCAGCCCTACCAGGTCAACCCAGACCTGCTCTTTGCTTTTGGACAAGATCTGGGTCAGCAGGACCCACAAATGAACATCAGCAGCAGCTTTCCCCCTCTTTCCAAACCACTCTGCCTCCCCTCTTCCTCTCTTTGGGAATTGCTGTGGGTTTCATTCAAAAATGTGCAACAATAGTGGGATAGGGAAGCTCAGGAAGCTGGAGAGCAGGAACAATAGCTGATGTCACCTTCTTTCCCCTTCCACCTCACCTCACTCCTTCTTCAGGAAGCCTGACCTCTCTGTTGGGTGTTTTCCAGGTTGCTGGCCTGATTTGTCACCCCAAGGGAAATACAGGCCACAGCAGTGGTGTGAAATGTCTCCTCTTGTTGTCTGAAGGAGTTTTGGGGGCAAAACATCCCTAAATCCCATCCTGGGAATGTCCCTTTTCCCTCTCCTCTCCCATCACAGCCTTGATGCGCTCCTGGGGCTTTGGAGTGCCTGGGCAGGCTCATGGAGATGAAGAGGAGATGGAAGAGAGGAGATGGAAGAGAGGAGATGGAAGAGAGGAGATGGAAGAGAGGAGATGGAAGAGAGGAGATGGAAGAGAGGAGATGGAAGAGAGGAGAGGGAAGAGAGGAGATGGAAGAGAGGAGATGGAAGAGAGGAGGTGGAAGAGAAGAGATGGAAGAGAGGAGAGGGAAAAGAGGAGATGGAAGAGAGGAGGTGGAAGAGAGGAGATGGAAGAGAGGAGATGGAAGAGAGGAGATGGAAGAGAGGAGGTGGAAGAGAGGAGATGGAAGAGAGGAGATGGAAGAGAGGAGATGGAAGAGAGGAGATGAAAGAGAGGAGGTGGAAGAGAGGAGATGGAAGGAGCCAACCCAGCACTCAGATGTTGCAGGGGAAGGATGTGCTCTCAGGACATGTCTCCTTCCTTATGTGGGTGTTGGATGCAGAGGGGGCTTGGGAAAAGCTTCTGGAAGCTGCTGGTTCATGGACTGGCATGGGACAACCAGCAGGAGCTCTGCAGGACACTGTTCCACTCAGCAAGAGGAGCAGGAGGGATGCATTTCAGGATCCTTCTGGAGGGAAGCCAAGGGTTTTTAGCAATTCTATCCACTTTTCCTTCCAGGCCTTCAGCTCCTGTGGGTGATGCTGCCTTAGCAAGCTCAAAGTGTGTCCAGGGGCTCAAAAAACAGGAAGAATTTGGGATTGGGATGGTGCCAGCTCCTTGTCAGCACAACCTGTGCTGTGGGGACTTGTCTGTACATGGAACCATCAGAATTTTATCAAGGGCAGCTAAAATGCTTCCCAGTGGCTGCAGGGCAGCTGGGCCATGGCCCAGAATATTTATTTATCTTGTCTTTGCTCTGTGGCACTGAGCAAAGTCCGATTTGGTTTTTGGGGAAAAAAGGAAATAAGACTTTGGAACGTGTTCTCACCTGCACCAGGTTAAAAGTGAGGTGGGAGTGAGAGACCCCCTGAGTGTTCCCCACTGGACTGGGATCCTTTGGGAGGGGAAAAGGAGCTTGCTCCAGGCAGCCCCACGTCTCCATCACACCCCAGAGCTGCAGCTTTGTGGCTTTACACTGCTGCTGGTGTAATTAAAATAAGATGCAGACAAGGGGTGTTATCCCACTCTCCACCAGGGATGAGGAGCTGGGGGGATTAATGGTGCAGGGAGCTGGTCACAGATTAGCACTGAGGGATGGGGATTAACGTTCTGGGGGGGAATGAGAGCCTCCACAGCAAATTCAGCTTTCCTTGATGCTTACTCAACCTCTATTCCTTCCCCCTGAGGTGGGTGGTGAGGCAGGATGATGCAGGAGGAGCAGGATGTGTTCCCCTCAGCTGAGGGATGTGGGATTAATGGATTTCAGCCATGTGCCCCTCAAAGCCTGGCTCCAGATCCTTCCCAGATCACAATTGAGTTGTGATGACCTCAGTCCTTTATAGATCCATGCAGGTTTTCTGTGCAGGACCCAAAATCCCTGCTCCTGCTCCCTGGGAGCCGGGGATGCTGACTCAGTTGTTTGGCAATGGTGACACATCAGTAAAACAGGGAAAGACTGGGGAAAGGGGGTCAGAGGGCAGACAGAGCTGAAATCTCTGGGCAGAGCAGGTAGAACTCCCTGAATTTCTGGTGTAAAGAGAATAAAGAGTGTCTGTAAGGATGGTTGTGCTGGTTATTAGGACATAGCCAAGCAGAGGGGTGCTGGTTGGAAATGGGGGGTATTTTTTGGGGATACACAAAAAGGACCATGTGGGGTGCTGGTGACACCCATGGGGTCCCATGGGGAGTGCAGTTCTGGGGTGACACAGGGAGCCAGGGCATGTCAATGTGCTGTAGGGTGTTTCTGGGGACAATACTTTGGGGACACCAGGGTACATCACTCCGTGGAGCTCCAGGACAAACCATCTCTTGGGGGTCGTGGAATGTTGGGGGTTTTTGTGTCCCCCTGCTCCTCCAGGCTCTGTGTCACCCCTCCTCAAGGGTTTCAGGGGGTCTCAGGGATCCCTTGTCCCCATTCCCCGGGATCTCAGGGGTCCCTTGTCCCCTCCCCGGGGTCTCAGGGGGGTCTCAGGGGTCCCTTGTCCCCATTCCCCGGGGTCTCAGGGGTCCCTTGTCCCCTCCCCGGGGTCTCAGGGGGGTCTCAGGGATCCCTTGTCCCCATTCCCTGGTGTCTCAGGGGTCCCTTGTCCCCTCCCCGGGGTCTCAGGGGGGTCTCAGGGGTCCCTTGTCCCCATTCCCCGGTGTCTCAGGGGTCCCTTGTCCCCCGTCCCTGCCATCGGACGAGCCCACGCCCCATCGCGGGGGGGGGGGACATCAGCAGCGGTGGGGGCTGGACGCGCCCAAGAGCGAGCGGAGGGGGGGGGGGCGTGAGGGGTGTGTGAGCAGGGGGCTGGACCTGGACGTGCCCATTCCTACCAGAGGGGTGATCAACCTCATCCCCGCGATGTTTACTCCCAGCTAGGGCCTCTATCCATGAATTCCCAACCTCACTTCCTGCGAGAGGAGATAAAAACTCAGGATAAATCCTGCGCGGACAGAAAAGCTGGGAGCAAAGGGAGCGGTGCGGGTGTAACATATCCTTTCCCCCCCCGTCCCGAGTGGTGCGCGCGGCGCGGGGCGGGGCGCAGGGCCGCAGTGGCGGAGCCGCCCCGTCGCTCGGGCGCATCGCGGTCGCCATGGCGCTGTGCGGCCGCTCCGCGCTCCTCCCGCCGCCCCCGCGACACCGGCCCCGGCCCCGAGCCCCGGGGCCCTTCGTCAGGTACCGGAGGGGACAGCGGGGAAGGCGAGGAGAGGGGTGACAGCCAGCGGCAGGGCTGCGCTGAAGGGGCTGTGGGATGGGGAGGGGGTATGCGGGGTGTGCGGGGTGGGGGGGGTGTGTTGGAGGGGCGCTGAAGGGGCGATCTGGAGGGTTTTGATGAATTGAAAAGGAATTTGGTGTTCCAGAAGCTGAGGTTTTCACAGCTGTGGTCCTGCCTGTGGAGGAAATAGCGTTAAACGCCGATTTGGGGACGTTGGGGTGCGGGGGATGCGGGGCGCAGCGCTTTGGAGGCGCTGCAATAGAGGGGATGGGGAGGGGTTTTAAACCTTAGGATGGGGTTTTGAAGGGTTTGATACGGGAGAATTTGGGGTGTTCGCAGAGCTAACGGGGCTGATTTGGGGTACAATAGGGTTTAACACCTATTGAAGGTGTTGTGGGAAGGATGGGGGTGGGACAGAAGGGATGGGGCGTTCAGGAGAGGTTTTCCGGCACTGAGCTCGGGTGTTGCGTGCGGATTTGGGATCATTAAAGGGATTTGGGGGGCTGCAGCAGCGTGAGAGGGGCTGGGAACGACAAGGAAAGGATTGGCCGTGATGAGGACAGGTAGATTTGGCAGGTGGCAGACAGGGGCCTGATGTGACCTTGTGGATGGAGGGATTGTCACACGCGGAATCCTGCTGGAGGAGGAGGATGTGTGGGTGAGGAGCAGCAGGACATCCCAGGGGGCTTGGAGCAGGGCTGGTGTGCACAGAGTGGCTTTGGGGTTGTGTTTCTGTAGGGGATAAACCTGAGACTGGTTTAGGAGGGGTCAGCGTGGGCTATCTTGGCAATAAAAGAAAAAAAAAAGGCTTGTGAAAGGCAGGAAAAGTGAATTTTAGTGTAGGGATAGGTGAGGTTTGGGAGGGGCTGAGGGATTATGGAGAGAAAGAAGAGGTTGGATTTGTGTGGGGGGTTTGTGGATACAAAGGTAATAAAATTTCCTGAGCTCTGAAAATATGTTGGGTAGGGCTTGACAGGAGCTGGGGTGTGGGGATATGTGAGATGGTGGCATTGGCTCTGTGGGAGCTCAGGTGTCAGCTCAGATATCCTTAGGTTGCCAGAATTCTGTTTCCTTCTGGAGACTTAAGGTGCACCCATGTGTATGATGCTGCAGCCCATTATTTAAATGGTTTGAATAGTGGAAACAGCCTCAAGGTGTGCCAGGAGAGATTTAGGTTGGATATTAAGAAATATTTCTCTGCTGGGAGGATTGTCCAACCCTAGAACAAGCTACCCAGGGCAGTGGTGGAGTGGCTAGATATTTAAAAAGCACTTAAAAACCATTTTTGTGGTGCTTAGTGACGAGGTTTAATGGTGAATTTGGCAGTGCTGGGGTAACAGTTGGACTCAATGGTCTTGGAGAGCTTTTCCAGCCAAAATGATTCCATGATTCTGTTTTATGGTACCACAAAGGACAAGCCAGGAACTGAAGTGCTTGATGCTTTCAATAGTTCCAGCACAATACATGGAAGTATTCAGCAGTGGGAAGCCAGATAATCAGGGAAGGGAGACCTTGCACGTGAATCGCAGACAAACACTTGGCCAAGCGACCTGGCTCTGGAGATTTTCAATTAAAAAACAAACAAACACCCAAAGCAAACAGCTTTTTAGCTTAAGTCCAAAAAGGGAACAAAAGCATTTTCACTTTTTGGAGGATTTGCCAGTGAAATGAGGAATTCTGCAGTGAGAGAGAGAGAGAAATGGAGGTTGTTCTGCTTGCTTGAAACACGTGAACACGGCTGGTTGTGTTCCCTCTCTCCCTTTCTGAATTGAAAATAAGGCAGAAGGAAAAGTGACCTTTTCAAATAATTTTTTTTCACTGAATAAATGAATATTAATTATTTAGAAAGAGCTTGGTGTTTTTTTAGAGCTGTAAAGTATCTAAAAATTCATGATGGGTAACGAAATGCCAAGATGGTTAAAAAAAATGCTGAAAGAGAAAATGGTTTCCACTCAAGCCTTCCTCTTCCTGAGTGATTTTTGTAATCTGAGACCCTGTTTTAGAGTTGTCATGAGAACATTCAGACTCTCTGAACATCTGCAAGCTTTTGAGCTCCACTGGGAGATGCAGCCAGCAACTGTAATTTGGTGCATTTGTAGGAGCCATGTCATCTGTTAATTTTTTTCCCTCCTTAACATTCATTTTTGTGCAGTTCCTTTTTTTAAATTTTTTTTTATTGTCAGGCCAGATGGAGGCCAGTGTTTGCAATGAATTTCCCAGGCAGTCAGCAGATAGCAGGCAGTTAATAAAAATAACTTAAAACAAAACAATCTGTTAGCCTCCCTCCCCTGCCCCCAAGCTCCCAAACAGGAATGGAAAAATTCTTCAGACTATATAAAGACTAGAGAAAGGGCCAGAGATAATTCCTGGAGTTCTTCCACATACTTGAGAGCTTTGCTCTGCCGTGTGGCACCTTGGGAGCTGGTGTATTGTAACAAGTAAAGAATGGGTTTGGAAATAGAAAGAAAAAATCCCTTAAGTAAAAGGGAAGTGCTGCCCAAAAAAGGGGAAGTTTTTCTGGGAGGTGATGTCATCTTCCATGTGCCTGTTTGTGGTGGGGAATGAGTGTTTTCCTTGTGAATGCAGACATTTCTGAACAAAAATCCTATCAAGTGCTTGTTTGAAATATCTGCATCAGAAAATCAATGCAGATTTGTTCTATTTCAGAGCACTCTGCACTCACCCAATCTGAATTACCTTTATGTAAAACAGAGTAAGCAAATCCTCATTATTCATTCTCCATGCTGCTAACATAATACAGATGAGTTCTCACCATGTGTCCATGTGAGGAAATGCAAAATGAGTCCTTGGGTTAATTTTTCTGTTGTCTCTTCCTCTGTGCTTGCCATTCTCCTGCTCTGTTGTTAATCACATCGTGGTTAAATATGTTTTGGTTTTTTTTCTTTTTTTTTTTCCATGAATGGGGTATTTGGGAGCACAGGACCAAAGAGTTGTTGTGGTTTCCCAACCAGTTTTTGGAGGGGACTTGTCTGTGATGCAAGATTAACAAATTTTTCTGTGCCTGTGTGTGTGTTCCTTATGTAATTATGCTGAGGTTCAGGATTTTGTAAGAGCACAGTTGCACTGGAATTATTTTATTTTATTTTAAAGGAATGTGCTGTATTTTAGCAATGCAAAGAGAGAGCTGATTTCACTTGAACTACAGGAGGAAAAAAAGAGAAACAACCCCCATTCCTTGAATATGGATGATTTTCTGCCACCTTAGGGAGATAAGAATGCTTAGGGTCTGCTGCAGTGAGAATTGAGGGGTGTGGCAGCATTTGATTGATGGGAATAGAGAGGAAGAAGGGAAATTTTCCATGGAGAGGAGCAGAGCTGGAATCTTTCAGCTGCAATTCTCCCTTTGTGATCATCCCAGCATCTGATGTGGAGCTTTGTGGCTGCAGAGGTTCTGCCCAGGAATGAGCCCTGAAGGTGAATTTAGTCTTAAAGCACTGAAAATCAACTTTAATTTCTGCCCAAGTGCCAGGCAGTGCCCTGTGCTTTAATCACAAACTCAGCAATGGCAGAATAATCACCCTGGAGCTGCTGCCCTTTGTCACTTTTTCAATTATTGACATTTTCTCAGCTGATAATATTTTTTGGGAAGGGAAGAGTTGATGCTGTCCATAATGTGCTGCAGCATAAGGAAATGAAAATACAGACATGGTTTTTGTAAATCAGCCTTTTAAAGAGAGAGAACATCAAAGCTGAGGGTCTGACTGATGGGCAACCCATCATTTAGTAAATATCCTCAAAAAGTTTGTGATTGTGCAGAAGGACATCAGACAGTTCCAAATGTTAAGTAAGGAGAGATTCAGGCTTGTTCCCATGTGTTCTGAGGTCTCTGGATTACAGAATTAAATATTCTTGTCCATTAAAAGTCAAGATTTGGTCCTGAAAATGCACACAAAATTAAAATTTATTTATCTATGTCCATTTTTTTTCTCACTGTTCCTAAAAAATTATTTCATCTCCTGTTTATAGTCAATATCCCGATGCAAATTTCTCTCCCTATGTAGAGAAATTTGCAAAATAGGTGGAAAATTGACAAATATTTTAAGGTGGGTGAATGTTGTCTTTTACAAGTGAAAGAGTTATTTTGAAATCAATGAATTCTGAGAGTCTTTAGCTCAGTCTGACTTCTGGTGTCTGTTTTCACAGCTACAGCAAGGTGGGGATAATGTCAGACTGTGGGAAATTCAGGAAAATCCTGGATTCTTAATACAAGCAAACATTTCTGATAGAAATCACGAGGTGAACAAAAGAAATATAAACTTGATTTTTCAGGGACTAAAATGGAAACAGATGTTCACAACAGAGAGTTAACAAGAAGTGAGACTTGGAAAAAAAACCCCTGTGATTTATCATTCTGTTTAATTTATTTATTAATGGTAAATTGGGCAGTTAATGGTAAAACCATTGACTTTGGTAGGATCTGTTGAAGGTGAGGATTTCTCCTGATGTGGGGATATCTCTGATTTTCCCTGGCTTCCATCCAGCCTCAGCCATGTGGGGTTTTAGGGCTGCCAAGCCTTTGTGGGGGAGCAGCAAAACATCTGCCAGGAGGAGGTGAAACAGCGGGAGAGCAGCGAAATGCCAGCGTGGGCCAGCTGGGCTGGGCACGGGAAACAGCTGGAGCCTGCCGGGCTCTGGGAATATCCTGGGAACTGGGAATCCTTTGGGAATTGGGAATCCACTGGGAATTGGGAATCCACTGGGAATTGGGAATCCAGCGGGAATTGGGAATCCAGCTGTGCCAGGCTGTGGGAATCCAGTAGGAGTTGGGAATCCTCTGGGAATTGGGAATCCTCTGGGAATTGGGAATCCACCTCTGCCAGGCTGTGGGAATCCACTGGGAATTGGGAATCCACTGGGAATTGGGAATCCAGCCCTGCCAGGTTGTGGGAATCCTCTGGAAATTGGGAATCCTTTGGGAATTGGGAATTCACCAGGAACTGGGAATCCACTGGGAATTGGGAATCCACTGGGAATTGGGAATCCACCCCTGCCAGGCTGTGGGAATCCTCTGGGAGTTGGGAATCCACTGGGAATTGGGAATTCACTGGGAACTGGGAATCCAGTGGGAATTGGGAATTCACTGGGAATTGGGAATCCACCAGGAATTGGGAATCCAGCCCTGCCAGGCTGTGGGAATCCTCTGGGAATTGGGAATTCACTGGTAATTGGGAATCCACCAGGAATTGGGAATCCACCAGAAATTGAGAATCCTCTGGGAATTGGGAATCCACCAGGAATCCCAATCTGGGGATTCTCAGATTCTTTTTCTTCCTCTGTCAAGGAAGGCACTTGAGATTTTGTGTTCAGGCTTAGATTTATTATTTTTTATTTATATTGCAAGTCTTGAGTTCTACAGCATTCATCTAACAAGGCACAAAATGCCTCACTGCTTTTGTTACCAGGTCTTTTAGGGCTAAACTATCCAATTCAGGAATGACACCTAAATTATTTTCATTTTAACCCAATAACTAATCACTCATGCCCAACAATGTGGATTTTTCTGTCCAATTACAAAATATCACCCAAACCCATGGAGAAGGTGAAGAAGAACAAGCAGCCACTGCCCTAAAACCTTAATCTTGTTTTATATATATATATATTTTACTGTTTTCTAAAACCTTAAACTGTGTTTTCCACCCTGATATTATATATTATATATTATATATTATATATTATATATTATATATTATATATTATATATTATATATTATATATTATATATTATATATTATATATTACATATTATATACTATATATTATATATTATATATTATATATTATATATCACATATCACATATCACAATCACAATCACATATCATAATCATATATCATATATCAGATATACAATATATTATATACAATATATTATACATTATATATTATATATTACATATTATGTATTACATATTATACATTATATATTACATATTATGTATTAAACATTGTGCATTATATATTATATTATATAATATGTATTAAGTATTATCTATTAATTATGTATTATATATTACACACTTCTATATTATATTATATTATATTATATTATATTATATTATATTATATTATATTATATTATATTATATTATATTATATTATATTATATTATATATTACACACTTCTAATCAAACTACACACCCGTAATCCCAGCGCTATCAGTCAATTTTAGAAGCCTTCTCCACAGCCTCAGATCAAATAGAATATTTTCTTATGGGTTTGTGCCTTTTAGCACAGAAATTTCAAATTCTCAGCACCCAGGATTCCAGCAGGGATCAATGCTGATGGTGCTGCCTCAATTCTGGATTACCACGTCAAGAAAAGGCAGCTTGCACTCAGGTTAAATCCAGCCAGCAGCCGGGGGAAAAAGCATTGTGGGAGAAGAACAAGATGGAAATTCAAGCACCATGTGGCTTTCTTGAGGAAATGGATTTGTTCTTTGTGATTGAGAAAGGCACAGTTGTTAATATTCTCTTTGTTTGCCAACAGACGTGCCTTGCAGCGCCGTGTCAGTTCCCGGGCTGTGACAGGCTGCCTGTTGTAAAGTGAGGTACTTTGCATAATTAGTGTGAAGACGTGAACAGATGAGCACTAATTCTTAGAAGTTAATGATTGTCAATTATCTCCCCCTTTTTTTCTCCTGGATCTAGTCCAAGATTAGTGGAATATCAAGTACCTCAAGGTACAGCTCCTTAATTGGCCCAAGCACGCTTTATTGCCAGCTGTCACCCCAAAACGTGGCTTTGCTTTTTGACCTGCTCTCATCAGCAGTCAGCTCAGCTTGCTGCTGCTTGAAAGCATTATTTTCTTTTTAATTCCTGGGCTGGAGGTTGTTTGGATCCATAAGCTGATCTGACCTGACACACGGCTTCCAGATCGTTAGTGCAGACACAAAGGGGGTGAGGAGGCTGCCACTGGCCCTTGCAGCACCAGGAGATTTTATCCTGCCTTAAACCCACAGAGAAATCCCAGCCTCTGCTCAAAAATGGTGCAAAAATTCCCACTTCACCTATTTCAACTTCTTACCTGCTCCAGAAGTTGCCTTATAGGTGCATAAATAACTTCCAGCACTTACATATTATATGTTATACATTATACATTATACATTATACATTATACATTATATATTATATAATATAATATAGAAGTGTGTAATATATAATATATAATTAATAGATAATACTTAATACATATTATATAATATATAATGCACAATGTTTAATATATAATATGTAATATACATTATACATTATACAATATATATTACATATACATTATATATTACATATTACATATTATACATTATACATTATACATTATACATTATACAATATATATTATATAATATAATATAATATAGAAGTGTGTAATATATAATATATAATTAATAGATAATACTTAATACATATTATATAATATATAATGCACAATGTTTAATATATAATATGTAATATACATTATACATGATACAATATATATTACATATTATACATTACATATTACATATTACATATTAAACATGATACATTATATATTATATGTGTTAATTATTATATATTATATATTAATTATATGTTATATATGACACACTTCTATATAATGCACAATGTTTAATATATAATATGTAATATACAATATACATTATACATGATACAATACATATTACATATTATACATTATATATTACATATTATATATTAAACATGATACATATTATATTATATTATATTATATTATATTATATTATATTATATTATATTATATTATATTATATTATATTATATTATATTATATTATATTATATTATATGTGTTAATTATTATATATTAATTATATATTATATATGACACACTTCTATATTATGTTATATATTACACACTTCTAATCAAACTCCACACCCATAATCCCAAATCTCATTGCCCAAATTTGCCCAAATCTCATTGGAATCCAGGATTTTGGAGCTTCCTTAGGACCATATTTCCAAATACACCTATTTTTTTTTGTTTTAGCAGGAGATTATTTAGGTTTAACTGTGGTTATGTAGGTGGTTGATCCAGAGGCAGAACTTCCAGGGAATCATCCCAAGGTTGGTGTGGAGGTTGTTTCCTTTTGAATTTGTGCTGCTGGAGCAAAATGAAAAGGAGTGCTTGTTTTGGAGATGGGAAAAGTCATGGATTTTTGTTCCCAAGACAGACTTTTTGTTTTTGGCAGATGACTGTTTAATGTGAAATCCAAGAAAATGCCTTTATTTTCCCCTCTCTGACTTTATACCCAGTTTAGCCTGTATTGTTTAAAAGTGTGTTGTAAGAATTCTAATTATTCTCTTCCCTATTTCTGAATGGCATCTTTCTTCAGGCACACAAGTCTTCTGTGTTTAGTGTCAGCCTTTGAATATAATGATTTATCCACACTTGAAATGACATTGAAAATTTTTCTGTGAAGGAGCTTTTGCAAAGAATTCTCTCATTCTCTCACTTCTTAAATAAGGCAAGGAAAAATATTCTGCTAAATGTCTGTTTAATATGAAAAATGAAATATCTTTATTGGACATAACATCTTACAGTAAAATAATGAATGTATAATTTGCTTTGTGCAAATTACACATTTTATGTCAGGACACAGCACTGACATCCAGATTTACCTGGCAGAAATGTTTTAGCAGCTTAATTTGAGATCTTTAAGTATTTTTAAGGGCTGCACCAAAGTTATAATTTATTTGAAAAATAATGAAAGTAATTTGAGGAGAATTGCTAACCTAAAAACTTAAAAAAGGAAGGAAACACCCAACCTGCAAGGACTCTCCTCCCCCAATTCTTCTTCCCTTTTTCTACCCAGCACATGAACTGACCAGAAAATACTTCCCCAGAGCTCAAGAAGACAAAACCCTCATTTATTTTGCTTTTCTCTGCTCTGGTCTTCTTGCACAGGCCCATAGCACTACTCCTTTTAAATGATAAATGTGTTTTTTTGGGTCACTCTTTTATGGAAGCCTTTGAAATGAAAATTTAAATACCTTAGGAATAGCTAACCTTGTTTTATAAGCAATGCTTTTTAATAAAATGGAAGAAGTCTTTCCCCATGAGTTTCCATAATTGTTTGTCAAATTCAGTTCTAACCATTTTTCTAGAAGTGATCAGTACAGGTAGGGAAAAAATGGTGAGAAAATCAAGATGTGTATTGCTGCTCTGTTTATAATGCATAAGAAGTTCTAAAAATGTTACAGATCCTTAAAAACCTGGAGAATTAAATTTGCCTTCAGAGTTTACCATGAGTAGCAAAAGAATTATTGCATCTTATTTATGAGGAGATGAAGGAAAATCTCCTTCTTGTGCCCTCAGCATTTTTCCTGTTGACTTTTTCTTTCCTCACGTGGAGCAGGAACAGGAACATGCATCCTCTGATATGGAAAATGTTTTATTAAAAATCTCTCAGGGAGCTGCATGCTGTGTCAGTGCACAAGTCCTTGGACATGCTTTTTCTCCCAGTCCTTTCAATTTGTCCTTCAGATCCTCTCAGAAATCATGGAAACAATTCCTTTGCAGGCAGGTCAAGAAGAATTTTGAAAAGGATTTCACTTATGGACAGCTTTGTACAAAAAGTTGCTTTCATGTTTTTGGGTTTTTTTTCCCAGAGGCTCCAGCAATCCTGCAGCTGCTCCTCAAATAACTGTGGGCTTGTGTAATTTGTGTTGCTGTTTCCATACCAACAAATGAAATAAGTCCAGTTTGTGCCCACAGTGAAGAGTCTGGGGATTTTTTTTCTGCTCTCTGTCCTGTGATATGGGAAGTATAAAAAGATGAGTTCTGAATAGCTTGGAGTGAATCATCTGTCAGCCAGCTGCTCTGGGCTCCTGTTTAAGGATGGGATGGAAATTTTCCAGAAT